>CM023457.1:58534354-58939354 GCA_013339765.2 Haemaphysalis longicornis
TGCGATACGTCTGTCCAGGTAGCGATTTCTGTAGGTTCTCTGCTAGCCTGTGACAGCTGCAGAAAAGTATTCGTAAAAAGGAAAGAAAAGTTTGGCGTGTCTTCGAACGACCCAAAAGCATTTATCCTGCCCCTACTGAGTTACAAAGCCTTTAATCCGGCTTGATTCAACAAGGCAGGTGAAGTATCATCCTACTCCGCATCTTTTGTGACGTCTAAGAAACACCTCCGATATTATTTGAACACGCCTGTATCACTCGCCAGCAAGAGTTGATATCTTGCGCAACATGTTTCGCAGAGGTTTGCTTTGCAAGCGCCGTGATGACCTTCTATCCCTTCAAGTTTCAACGCTCCCCTGCCACAAGCATCGTGGCTGCGTACTTAGCCTTCACTTAGCATTCTAATGTTTTCGCGCGGCTATACGACTACCCCGTAGCACTGGCAGAGTTCTTGCTTCACATCTACAATAGAAGTGAGTAAAACGACAAATTAAGTTCTTGCTTCACATCTACAATAGAAGTAAATAAAACGACAAATTGCCTTTTGGCAACAAATTGTCACAAATAGCCGTGTTGCTACTCAATTCTCTCTCGAACTTAACGAACGAGCTATGGTAAATGAACCAACTTAAAGAAGGGAACAATTGATTTCAATATTTACAGCTGCTACAACCTCCAAACAAACAGCGAGATGCTTCTGGCCGTAACACAGCGTCGTAAAGGAGCCGCGTCAGCTTCCACTAAATTTCATACGTACCGGTACGAATTCTCGGAACCTAAAACAGCGCAAGAGCAAGCAATGACATTCACTTACACGAGAAAGGCATCGTACAAACAGCAGGCACGTGCGTATGAAGCTAAAGTTCATCCACGCCGATTTGTTAATGGTTCTCGTCGCTCTTTTCAACTACATTCACTTTCGACCTCTCCGTTCGTTCAGATTAGGAGCGTTTTCTTTGTACTTTTTTTTTTTGTCGGCACATTGCCCCGAGTGTTTCGAACGGCGCTGAACCGAACGAACGCCTGCCAAAGCCAATGCAAAGGCCAGAGCCCCCCAGAGCTGCCGTCATGAACCTTCCGCGGGGTCAAAGGCCACTTGCGCATTAACCCCACGTTGGCACACGGATCCGCACAACTCGGTACCGATAGCTAGACGTAGTACAACGCCCCAAAAAGCTGTTGCCCCACCTGCTAACGAAACGTACCTTAACCCCTCTCGTAGTTAGCGGTATAGTGCAACTAACTCCAGGTTTTCTCTTGCGTCACGTTCACCGCAGGGCAACGCGCCCAGATCGCCGAATCCGCCGGGACTTCGGCTGCCTCTTTTTGCTCTTCCGTCCCTCGGAAAACCTTTCCGTCTTCCCCAACCTTCCCCTGCCTCTCCCACGGCGGCTTCCCCCTCGAACCTCGTCTGGCCCGGCCATCCACCCTCCCTCCGTGACCGCGGACACGGCCATCACTAGCGGCGGCTGTAAAGTCCGGGCGTCGCCGCAGCGCGGCGCTTGCGTTCCAAGGCCGTTCGATGGAGAGGGGGAGGCGCAAGAGGAGTGATGGGAGAGAAGCGGGGGAGACGGCGCGCCCGGAGTAGAGACCCGGGTTCCGCGGGTCCCCCCTCCCTCCGTCGCTCACCGTCGGGCCCGGGTTCAATAAACCGGCGGCGCGGTAGGTTGGCCCAGTGGGCTCCGCGCCAGCGGCCTCCGAGCGCCGGGTCGCGAGGGAGAGGAAGAAACCGATAACGGACGGCTCCCTTCCCGCTGGCGAGCCTTTTCGCCTAGACCCCCTTCCTTAGGTGGCGTCGGGTCGAACCGCCGTCGTCGTCGGCTGAGGAGGCGGCCATTGTTGGAAGACGGCGTGGCGCAGCGCACCACGTGGTGCCGCCCTTCTTAGCGAGGTTCAAGAGCTTCGGCTGCGCTCGAGTGGGCTACTCGTAAGATCAAAATAAAGACTGCTTGCGTTGATGCCTTTCGGAACGCGTCCCCCGTAGCAGTTTATCCGGACATCTGGAGGTGCAAGCACGTGCACGATACACGTCTGACTTCCATGAAACGAGAAGCCGTGGTGCATATTTGTTAGCTGAGAAGACTCGTTTTGTGCTCGCGGTGCCAAGAGAGAGAGCAGACGTTCCGGTGATGCGACTATCAACGTTCTGCCGAGCCGGGTGGATGTTCCTGCTTAGGATAATGCATCGGCTGAGAAATTCCATCAATGCATTGGCGGGAATGGGAAACCAGTGGTGGGTGTTTGATTGCTAAGGGATCAGGGATTCAATACCGCGATCTCATTCTTCAGGGTGCGGTTAAAAGCCATCTCCATGACACCAGCTGAAGACAAAAAACCCTGTGCTAAATGAAGTAGCATGCGTACGTGCAGACTACTTGTGACGCTCTGCACGTATTTGTAATAGCAAAGATAGCGTAAATGGTTTGGATAAGTTCAAATCTCTCCGGACAGGAGAGCCGGAGGTGGCTGACCTCTCAGCCATGCACTCCGTATATTCCCTGTCCGAACTATAGACTCCAAACTGTAGACTTTACACCCAATAATGTGCGGTGTTAGCATCCCTTTGCTAGCGTTCTTTGTTCTGGGTCGTAAGGCGGGGCACTGAACTCTAATGCAGGCGCGAGCGCAGCTTGGCAGATGCGTTGAAGGGGCGCTGCCCTGTACAACTTGTGTTACCGAGCCTTCTAATCACACGCTACAGCAGCGCCCAGTTAGTTTGGTATGCGCGCACCACGTATAAACAGTGCCTTTATTAATAGAGTGTTTAGGATACGGGGTAGAGCACGCTACGCAAGCCAACGTTTATAGATACAGCGGCGGCGGGTGCCGGGACCCGACTGCGCATGCGCCCGCGGGCACGGCGTGACTGGCGGTGTTCGTTCCCCCGGATCGAACACGCGCATGCGCAGTCGTGTCCCCCGGAACAAACTTGCAAACTTAAACGGGGCCGCAATAACACTTTGTTACAGACCCACAGTACATACAGGTGTCCCTGCGCATGCTTGCTACCACGTTCAGGTCTTTTTGCGCATGCGTAGGAATGCAGACAGTGCACCCGGCGGCGTTTCTCCTGTGTTGTACACCACTCCGTAGTAAACCCCATACTGAACTGTCCAGCGAATGGTTCCCCTTATTTATTCATTGTTTTTCGAAGAACCGTTAACGCTTGTTGTCAGCGCGTTATATACAAGTACGATTGCGGGGTTTTAGGAGCTTTACATTACAGTTTCATAAACTGTTATACAGTACAGCTGCAGTAGAAATGATGATTCATCATGATTTGTGCGTTTTGCTTAAAATAGCTGAGGTTTGGGGGGGGGGTTAGGGGGGGGGGTAATTAATGAAATTTCGACGAAGACGATTTTATTTTTAGAACAATGGCGTCGTAGCGAATGCTTGGCGTAAAATAAACAGAGCGATCTGACCAGCTTTGCTCGGAGCATTGTAAAAACAGTTTACGCAATGCTCCGTAGTGTGTTGCCCCGAAGTTAATCCTGCCGTTCCCCGTCCCGTACTTGTTGTGACTGGCGTGGAAACGGATGCCAGATCAGGTCATTATTCTTCGCTCTGCCGAGGCGCGCTTGTTTAACTATTCAGGCAGGCACTTTGACGCGCGTCCTGCCGTTTCATACTCTCTTTTGTGCATTTCAGCTGAATAAATTATTAAGCGTGCGGAATTCGTTCTTCGTGCCGCTGCATTTACGAAAGGGCCGTCGCCTGCGTCAACGCTTGCGTCGCTCTCCCGACTTCGTAGTCGTGTACAAAGCGTTTTTTTTTTTTAGGTGCTGACTACGTTAGGACCGCACAATGTCCGTCCGCGTCCGTGCGGATAGCATTTAGAATAGCAAAAAATCCAGCAGGATTCAAGCCTGTGTTTGGTAGACGAGACAGAATTAGTGTCAGTCGTCTTACCCATTGAGCTACGACCGTGAGTTAGTAACCGAGAGTCAAACGGCTCATTCCCTCGCCTGTAACGGTGCGGAGTAACTTATCCCAATGTCCGTCCGCTTCCATCCGTGCGCACACTACCATCAAGTGAAAATCAAGCGAAATTCGATTTGAGCCGTGAGTTGCAGTTTCATTTAGGGAATAATCAAGGTGTAACGCACGGCTCAAATCGAATTATGATCGGGGCGCAAATCGGATGTCACTCGGGGCGCAACTTGTATGGCATTTCGAGTCCCCGTACTCCGCACCCTCGCCATCATCCACGGAGTGGAGATTCTGTTATTTTTTTTTTTCAGTTTGAAGGTTTAATTCGACAATACAATGATGTGCGATTACATAATGCAGGTATAGGAAAGGAGGTCCGAAGGTAAGAAACCGTCGGCGGGGCCTCCTCTCGTATACCTGCATCGTGCGCGCCTATGCGCACGATGCTTTTAAAGAGACCCGACTTCACTTTTTTTAACTTTTTTCATAATGCTAAATGCTTGCGGAAAGTTGTCAATCAACACACCCAGTGCTCTGATTAGAGGGTCGCGAAGCACCTGAGCCAAACATTACTGCTCTGTGCCAATCGGATAATGTAAAAACTTGCTTAATAAAAAAGTTTTTCTCTCTCTCTCCCGGTCTTGGCGTTCTTCTAGCGCTCGAATGACGTCATTACAGTGGTGTAGCAGCTATTGGTCGGCTTTCTTTCATTTGCAGCAATGAACGCATTCGGTAGCCACTTTAACATGAAAGCCTCAAAAGCAAAGCAGAAACGAAAGGCGTATCTGCTGCGACGAGCAAATCACGGAGTCCCGATCTACACTGGCGATAACTATAGCTTCCACAGTGCTTTAAGACTCGAAGGAAAGCGTGGAAGTGTTTATCATAAGTGTTGTACCGTCCCTTTAATGGGATTCCCCGCCGTTCTGAAGAAGTACACAAACGCCTGCGCGGATGCGGTATCTTTCCCCGTAGTGAACACTAGCGTCACAAAATAAAAGCTTTTAGAGTATCGGCACTCTTTTCTCTCAATGTTATGTGCCGCCAGGGTTTTCATTGGTTGGTCGGCCCCACGTGATATTTGTTTACGCATGGGCGCAGCCATTTTGTTTCTGGGCGCCCCCCCTCCTCTCTCTCTCTCTCTCTCTCTCTCTCTCCTCTCTCTCTCCTTCTCTCCTTCTCTCTCTCTAACTCTCCTCTCTCTCTCCTCTCTGCTGCGCGGGCGCTAGAGCGGCCGGTCGCACAACTGGGGCCCTGGAAAGAGGGCACCACTCAGTTCTCTAGCCCCACCTTCCCCTTCCCTCCTCCCCTTTCCCATCAATAAAGTTTACTGACTGACTCTGCCCGTCACAACCGGCGGCGGTTTCGTTGGGAGAGATGGCAACACTGCAAGCCAGAAACAAAATGGCGCCCAGACGCTTCCGGGGGCACGAAGTGGCGGTACTCTTAAGCGTAGCTTATTTAGTGACGCTAGTGAACACTATATGGATCCCTAGCCTTTCACTAATACCTAAATGGCCAGCTCCTGATAATCAGCCGTAGCTTCGGCGCGTAAATCTCCAGTTTGAATTTAAATCCCACAACCAAAGTATGTCGATGCAGTTGTTACAACTGGAATTAAGACGCGTTGCGCTTTCTCTTTTGTTGTTGCGGCCTTCGGAGAAGCTGTGTCCACACCCACCCCCCCCCCTGGTACTCCGTGATTTGTTTAACCACCTTCTTTTGATGCACTGCCCCTTAAAATCTTATCGCATACATTCGCTGCTGCCACTGCAAGGACGCCGGCGCGAATCCCACTATCGGTGATTCGACCTCTCTGGCGATAGAGGTCTCGACAAAGAAGGTGCGGTCTTTAAAGAATGCCGGAAGAGGGGACCAATCTTTCGCGTGAATTTCCAAGCTATCTGACGCGTACATACCCGCAATGATTTCAAACTCAAATTTAAAGGTTATTTTTTTATATTAATACAAAATATGTTCACATTGGGAGAATACTTCGGAGTTACGTTTGCTCAAATATTTTGCTTGATTGTCGGGCTTAATGCGCCGACGCAACGCAGGCGGTGAGGCGCGCCGTAGTTGAGGATCCGGATTAATTTTGACCGCCTGGGGATCTTTAACGTGCGCCGAAATCTCGTACACACGGGCGTTCTTGCTTTTCGCCTCCATCAGAGAAGCGGCCGCCGCGGCCGGGAATCGAACCCACTTCCTTTCTCTGAGCAGCATGCTCAAAGATTTTATAGCCCGAAATTAATCTATATAGGTACCAAACTAGTTTATTTTGTCATGTTCGGAAACCATTTCGGATGTTAACAGAACTGTTTTAGGGGCGGCTTTTTACAAACCATATAGCGTAACAAGGCTGCACAGCGACGTCCTTTACTTGCCAGGGTGCTGTGTTGCAGCGAAAAACACCCGGGGCCCACCCACAAATACGACCACCCGCGGTTGAAACAAGCAAACAGTGTACCTCGTAAAGGCCCCGTTCGGCGCCAAACCCGACGACGAGTCACTTAACACTCCGCCCTCCTTCAAGCTGGCGGCGGGTTCGGTGTTAAATGGTCCGCCCCGGAGTGCGGCCCTTCCTGACCCGTTCTCTATAGCGTTCCCCACGTGTGGCCGGGCTCCACCACGTCTGGGGGTCGTCGCCTCCGAGAGAGCGGCCACCCACCCTCCGCTGCCGAGAGGACACGCGGCTAAAAACAGGGCGGGTGCCCCAAAATCCCGCGCGTGTCACTTATTAGCTGAGTAGTCGAGGCTACAAGAGGGAGTGCACGGACGGGCTGGAGACAGGTAGGCGGGAGGCCGGGGAGAAAAAAAAGAAGAAAGAGACACTCCGTTTCGAAAAAAACCGAAGGAGCAGGCCGGAACGCGAGCGGAACGTAATACGGGAGCCCATTCCCAAAATAGCCGCCGTGTTTCACGACCGAGAGCGAGAAAGCGAACACGCAGAGACGAAGAACGCGTGTGGGGAACCTTGAGGTCGAAGAAGCGCAGGGAAACGACACGAACGGTGAGCCGACATGTGCACCGCCCGACCGTCACCTCCGACGTACGAACAAGCCAACACAAGATTCCTCACTTCTCTGACACCAAAGCATGGGAAGCACGCTAAGAAGCATTTGCAGTCGCTCAACTTGTTCACTGCGTTAGCGAAAAAAAAAATCAATTTGACCCAATCTGCAAGTGATTGCGATTAAGGACTAAGGCCTTCGTTTACCACGGGGGTGATCGTCCCGCCGTCATTACGCAAGTGGGAGAGGGGGAGAATTTGCAGCGTCGCAGACAGACGGCCTAACGAGGGAAGCTCGACAGAGGCTAACGGAACACATCGGGAGGGTTCTGGAAACAACCAACAACGGATAAATGGGGGTGGAAGAAAAGAAGCCTGCGCGCCGAAGAAATAAATGAAAGCGGGGAGAGGTAGCAGCCCGGGGGGCAGCCGCTGTGTCTGGTCGGCTGTTACTCAACGCGAAACTATCTGTATTGCCAGCGAGGGCAGAGCGCCGTGTCTAGACCGTAAGCTTGGCGGCCCGAAGCGGCCCCGAGAAAAGTATATAAACTCGCGCGCAACATCGCCTCATCGGTATGCGTGCATCTCCATTTTGGAGTGGTCTGAGTCAGTCGGGCATTCTGGGGAACTTGCGCACGACAGACGAAGCGGGGACCGGCGAAGGGAACACAGACGCTACTGAGGAGAAGAAAAAAAAAGTCGCTCAAAATTAGGGGGCCCACTTCTGGCGAGAAAGGTTTCTGGTGTTAACCTTTCATCGCTTGCGCTTTCACGGTTGTGCAGTCGCGACTCTTTGGTTTTCGTTGTTGGCGTTCGCTGAGGTTGCCTTCCCTTGCCCACCCTAGGCTACTAGCGACCACAAAAAAAGAACGCATCGCTAAAAGAAAAAAAGAATGTAATCAAAAATCAGGGGAGCGCTGGGAGCAGCAGCGGGCGAACAAAACACAAACCGAAACTATGGAAGGAGTGCAACTCGCTTTTACGCAGGCAACTTTCAACGGCGGTGAGTCGTTAAATGCCTCTTAATGCCTCGTTTAAAGTGCGCTAAGCGGCTTTTTTTTTTTCGTGGCCGGGGGTCAGGGGTGATGCAAGCTTAAAGCGCTGGTGTTTCAACTGCAATGAGTGAGCCCGCTTGCCAAGCTGAAAAGAGAAAAACGAAAACCAGCCTCATTCACGCTAAGTTGAGATGCTTGTCGGCTGCGAAGCAATGTCCAGTAATAGATCCTACCGGCAATTCGCAATAGCAGGTCGTAGGGCAGGATTTGAAGTCACTGCTCGGGGCAGTTACGCCACACACGCATTTTTTACAGCGATAGCTCTCACTGGGACACTACCAGAATTTCGCGCCGCGTGACGTGCGTGCCAAAAAAAAAATCATTTTGCGGAAAGGACGCTTCCCTGCAAGCTTGTTAGTTGTGAGAAAGTAGCCACCTTCACTAAGCAGGACATTTATTTTTTATTACAGATAGCTGCCCAGACAATTAGTGATGATGATGATGGTTTAAGTGTAATGGCGACAAAGCCAACTAGGGCAAAGAGCGCCAACGACTAGGCTCTTTTATGACACAGATGTGAATGTAAATACTAAATTGCCAAGACAATTATGGATTCAGCACGAAGGACGTTTACAAAAAAAGTAACAAAATAAAACATCATCATCAGCACTCTTGACATAGTGCAAGTAATACATGCATGAGGGGGTCACACATAAAATACTAAACATGCTCAAATGTGGGTGTTCTGCTCGCATTCCTCGACGCGCAGCGAGGGGCCACAAACTCTAATTGCCAGTCTTGGACATGTATAGCGAAGGGACCCCACACACACACAAACCGCGCTCAATAATTTCTTGAACTGAGCACTTCGGGCACACTTAAAGGAGCCATGAAGACAAAATACAAGTCGGGTTTGTTAGAAAGACTGCTTAGTCCCGATAACAATGATACCAATATCACGTATCTATCGAACAATAATGCAGATATTAAAGAAAACGTGTGAAGCAGTCGCGACCCCTACAATTTCCCGCCAACTTTTCCTATGACGTCACGGAACCTTGTTTGTGCGATTGGCGGGGCGCCTTACTGGCCCTGTCGCGACGACACATGACTGGACGTCTGTAATGGGGCCTCTAGTTCCATTTGACCGCATTATTGAATGCTAACGGGCAGTTAACGCACTGAAAAATTATGTTTTATTGTTGGCCCATACTGACGGTACATTCTTGCTCATAACATGTCCACTGGGGCGCAAAGATTTGACTTTTTAAATAACTTCTTAGCTTTTTTTTTCGTTACAAAGGCACTTTGTGGCTGTAATGGAGCGGGTGAGATACTGAATCCTAGTCTTTCCAAATTAACAAACGTTGTATTTTCTCTGCATGGCTTCTTTAAGGGGGAACTTTTGGATAGTTCGGGAGAGCCAGAAGTGGTCAACACTCGCCACTTGCGTATCTCCATAATCTCGTCTGGCGGTGCTCAAAATTTACAAAATACAGATATTTCATATTCCGTGGACTTATTGATACCACCACTTCCGTTAGCTCAACGCTCTGCATGGAAGACCACAATATCGTTCAAATTGCACAACTCGGTATTGAGAGCCGTTTAACAGGGAGTGTTATAGAGCTGGTCCGCTACGAAGAACTACAATCTACCTTTCCTCCCTTCCTACCCACTAGCAAGCCTAGTTCCTTGCCTTCCTTTGGTCGATGAACGGTTGACAACGCAATCAACGACCGAAATCCCCGGTAGATCGGCCAATACTAGCATGTCAACGTGGACGCGCGTGACAGTAGAGAGTTTTAGCATAGCGTGCTCCGTCCGCTAACGCTACGGCGGCGGGTAGCGGGGCGCGACTTTTCAGCAAAGAGGCTGAGCGTGTTACAGTGTTTAAAATGGGTTCGCAAATAACTTCATACTTTCACACAACCCTTCAGCGTTTGTAGTGCTTTGTCGGAATCGTCGCACGTAGGCAGTGGTGATGGTGAGTCTACTGCCCGTGCGTTGAATCATGGTCCGTTTGTCTTGCAGGAACTGCCGTGCCATCTCATAGGCTACTCTGAAGCCGTCGTAATGTGCAACGGAGCCATAGAAGGCAGTCAGACTACATCACTTTGGTTCCCCTTAAAAAAAGCCATGAAGAGAAAATACAAGTTTGGTTCATTCAAAAGACTCCACTGGTACAATCATTTGGCTATCCCTTCCTAAAGAAGGTCTAGAGAAGCTCGAAAGCTTGATAAGATCAAAACCTTCGCTGGAAGTGCGTCCAATCGATCGACAAGGCTTCAAAGACACAAATCGCAAACGAAGAAAGAATCCATTGGACGATTTTTCGAGCACTAAGTAGGCGCATCTACGAAAGATATAAATGTATACCGATACGTGGTTTATGAGATAAAGGTGTACTTGATACTCCTTCTTCGTCATGATCCATGCGGGTCTCGGTATCTAAAACCGTTCCTTTTCGCGATTTTCAAGTAACCGTTTCAACACAATCGAAGCCTGGTCTTGCGCACGCGCACCCTGTGTACAGAGATATCAGAGCTCTTCGGCCGACCAACCGGACGCCTAAGAAAGCTTTCGCTTTAAAACCTTTCGCTTTAATAACTGTGTCGCCAATTTTATCACCAGCTTTCAAGAACTTGGACTGAGGATGCCTCCTTAAGGCTTCAATACAGCCCCATCACCTGATTTCAATGAACGCTCATTCTCTCTCTCTCTCTCTCTTCAACAACTAAGATAGATATTAAATAATGCAGATGGAATAGCGGCAAACCAGCAGGCATTCCCTCGGTGGGTTCTTATGACGTCATTGGGATTTGTTAGTGCGACTGACGGCCGCCGAACAAAACCGCCGTCAATACTGGGCCTCCTCCATTATCAGTCCCGCATCGTCCGCGGACTGCCCGAGACGTGATCCGGCGCTCAATTTTCCCATGTATTTTTAAGGGGCTCCCCGCCCGAACGCAGTCCTCGGACTGCCCGCGGACCATCCAGGACTGGTAAATCGAGGATGCCCACTGTGCACGGCTGGGCGATTGCAGGGGCTTCTATACTCGGGAACAAGTTAAAAACGGCTACAGCTCATGTACGGCATCACTCGGCCTAAGCGACGAACCCGGATGCTAGCGGGCGCGTGCGTTTTGAAAGGAGATTGCAATGAATGCCTGACGTCATCAGCCTTTTTCACGTAGGTTGTTTGTCGTCACTGCAGTCGTTTATAAGCATATGAACTTCAAAAAATCACGGCAACGGCTCGTGTTATGTTCAAAATATTCCCAGTAACGCGCTACTTGCGCCGCGCGGAGTAACATCCAGCTACGGTGATTAGGCACAGCGGCAACTTTCGCTGCCGTTCTCAACTTGTCCCCGAATATAGTTCGGTTCTGATCGCAACACTCGAATGCTAACGTGCGCGCAACACACTGGCAATTAACTCTGCGTTTTTAGTATTCCTCTTAGTACGTCACTGCTGACGTCACGTGGCGGTAAATTTGAAAGTTTTTTTTTTTATTCTTCATATCGTTTTTGTGTTAGAAATGTATTTCGAGCTGGAATTAAGCTGTGTCACCCCTCAGAGGCTAGTTCCCTCAAATTAACCAAAGTTGTATTCTATCTTTTCATGACGACTTTGAAACTGCGCAGCCATAGAGCGTGAACGACATGTTTACTCTGTCAATCGATACGCACAAGTATAGCGATTCGGTGCTTTTACGCCGGACTCGGGAACACGCCGGCCCAGAATAGCTTCTCAGAATGGCAGTGGCGCTTTACCTTTATTTTTCCCCCTTTTGGACATGACGTCTCGGCAGCGTCAAGTATTGCGTACACGCGATGCCCGTGACGCAAATAACACGAGGAAGCAAAGAACAAAATATGCGTGGAAACAGCTTAGCGTTCATCTGGGGACGGACGCAGTGGTTTCCTCTTTAAAGGGCAAGTTCTAAATGGCGGTCACTCTCTTAGGCGGTGTCGGGGCAGCAAGATGCGAACGCACCGACACACACACAAATTATCTCTCTCACTCTGTCTTATATATATATATATATATATATATAATATATAATATATATATATAATAATATATAATATATATCATAGATTGATAAATAAAACAATAAAAATAAGTTATATAGCGAGTCATAGGAAATACTTTGAAATAGACACAGAAAAGGTGGCAGTAAGAAACTGGAGCGATGTGCGGTCATTGCAACAGATAAAGAATTTGGAAAGAAAGAAAGAAAGTGGAGGAAAAAAATTCTATATATATAGATATAGCCAATCAGAATGGGAAATGAGGTGCTCGTTGAATGAAGACAGAAGTAAGGGAGGCAGTCAACAAAGGCAAGGAAAGCAAATGGAAAAGTGTGGTAGGCCATTTTATTCTTCTTGAAACATCTATTTTTCAAATTTTTTTTAAAGGTCATTGGACATCCCCTTTGAAAGGCGTACCCTGTTTGCCAGTCTTCCTCGTTCCCAGAAAGGGTTGCTACGATAACGGCGAACGCTGGAGTTTTTCTTTTTTTTTTGCCAATCTTGGCCAATCTCATTCAGTGGGCATGCTTGGCTTGCCAAACATGCGTAGGGGACGCTGGGTGGTCGTGGTGAGGCACGCACACACGAGCGCTAGGCATTTTGTTGGCTTTGTTAACTGCCAGGCGGTCACCAGGAAGCCCGCGCTCACGTGCGCGCACTGCTAGGCAATTTCTTGGTAGTTTTAACTGCGGACACAAAAACTTACGATTTTTTAAAGAACTTCGCTCTTAAAAGAATTACGAATAACGTGCCGTGCGCGTTGTATATCATGGGCATTCAAGCAATTTTCTTTCTTAGGGCCGGAATGAATTAGGAAGCCCTTCAACTGGATGATGTATCTACATTGAAGATGAGCAAATCCAAACTGCTTAAAGCAAGATTATGCACCAATATGTACTATCGGCGTCAAATGAAACGCGAACACGAAAATGTGAACCTGAACACACAAATAGCGCGATTTCTTTCCATGCAAGACGAAATGACGCATGGATTACTTACAAAAACAAAGTTGGGAAAAATTGATTTCCAATCATACCAATAGCATGCCATTAAATGAACTCGAAGAATAGTATTTTTCAATTTTGCACGTTCTGGTTCATATTTTCGTGTTCGCGTTTCATTTGACGCCGACAGTACTTCGGATCTCGCTAGAGGCAGAGCTTCAGAAAGGTTAAGGAGAAATCTGTGCTTTGGTTGAGCTGGAAATTGAATAAAAATGATTAAACTCGACCTTTCCTCGTTGTTTCTTTTGTTGTATTTTTTGCCCTGAAAGAAACACACTAAATGTTTTTCCGGCTGTTTGTGTTCGCATTATTTAAGCGCCATTGGATTTTATGAAATAATTCACCATTGTTCTGAAAAAAAAAATAAAGTATACGTACTGCGCCGTCTGTGGTTCACACATTAACATTACGCGTATTCTTAGAAGCGTCGTACCCATTTAGTACAGCACGGTAGCGGCTTGTTCATTGAATGTTTACACTGAATCGGTGACGCAAGTGCAATGCAATTTGCTCATGTTGATTTTTCCGGCTGTCAGTGGCCCGTGTGTGTGTGTTGTAAACAGCACATGATGTGCAATAAAACTTGAACACGCGTGCATACGCCTGAATTTTAGTTACTTCTATGTGTGCAATTACGGACGACCGCAACAAAAGGCACAGATAGCTGGTACAGGGCCTGTTATAACATCAACATTTTGTTATAACATCAAAAGCAAAATGCAGAAAGTCCGGCTGAATTTAACACTTATATGGGCGAGAATTCTAATATATTTGAGCTGTGTTTCAGCCCACTGATATGAAATATTAAATCGGTTTCAGCCTATCAAAATTAGCTACGACATAATATCCTATCTTCTTGAAACGTTCTTGTTTATAACAAGACTGCTACTTAATTGGAGTTTGTGGGCTGTTTGAAGCTGAATTTAAGAATGAAAAAAGGATTGTTTCTTGCTACTGAGTCTACTTAAAAAATTAGAAATGGGCGAAGTTTCTAGTTGAAGAATAGAGAGCGTAAAATTAAATTCCTTATTTTTCAGATGTGAAAGTTTTTGGCTGATATTAGCTGGAGCAAAATTTGCATTTTTCAACCGCCAACTTTGAGAGAACTTTAGAAATAATTGGAGCTTCAAAAAAGAACCAAACCTCCATTAACTTCCTGTTTCACCACGACATATTGTTCTCTGACTAAAAGTACACTCTAAGAAATCGCCGAAGGTGGGCCTTACCCCAACGCTCTAGAGCGACAAAGCAGGTGATTAGATGTGGGAATTTGACGGATGACGAAGCCCAACATGAGATTAGAGTACAAAATAGAACCTGCGCTGAGACAACAGTGCAAGGCGTGCACAGGCACTGTTGTCCTAGTGCAAATTCTGTGGTTTGCTCTAATCGCAAGCTGAGCCTGTCATTCGCTAAATTCGCACATTTGGCAGCGCTGACTGTTCGTTCTAAAGCGTTTGGGTGAAGCCCACTTTCGGCGATTTCTTAAGTGGTATTTGTAAAGTTTCACCATTTTAGGTGGAACGCCACTCTACATGCACATATAGGTCCCCGATCCGGGTGTGTACTTGGAGTACTGTTTCCGATCGGTATAAAAAATGTCGATCCGCTTGTTTACATAGAACGCCGTTCTATATAGAGTAAGTGGAACATGTTCGTAAAATTGTTCGTTCCCTAACTGGATCTTATTTTCAACCAGACTGAGAGTGTAAGAGTAGCAGAAAGGGACGAGGTTCTCACCTGTAGAAATACTAAATATCTATACGATAAACCTATACGAATACAAAAAGTTTTACAAATACATACAAATGCTCAGAACGGCCTAGTTTGCTTGTGTTTGAAATGTGTGACTTATGTACTAAAATAGAGAAAACTCTCATTTTTTACGCCGCTAGCGCCATCAAGTGAGAACTAGATAAACCAAAATGTGTTTCTTGTTTATTTTTATTTCATTAAAAAGTGATATATTTCTCAAAAGAAGCAAACTAGGCCATTAGGAACGTTTCTGTGGATTTGTAAACCTTTTCGTATTGGTACACGATGCTTTTTAACCCGTAGGTCATGAATTAGTGAGTCCAATAGGAATGTGATCAGGTGAGTCTCCCTTAAGCGATGGCGTTTCTCCGCGGGCAAACCATGGAGGGGGCAAACCGACAGCACGCCCCGGCGCCAAGAACCTTCGACGCCGCCGCCGCCGCCGAGGGCGGGGTGCGCTGCAGGGCAGACCGACGACGCGCACATCGCAATCATGGCGGGTCAGGCCGATTGAGAATAGCGGGGGCCCAGCTACGCATGCACCACCACCGCCGCCACTACGGCGTGTACGCGCAGCGTGCGTACGCACGCACCCGGGGCCGCCCGCCTTCTTTGCACAGCCGTCCACGGCGCCCCAGCGGAGGCGTACGTAGTGAAGCAAGGTCGCCCTTTCGGCGGCGCCCAGCTGCCGACCCATTCCCATTCACAATTTCCGTCAACGCCTACGAGGCGCACGAAAAAGCCCGCTAGAACCGGGTCGCGTGCCAACTTGGTGCGCCAACACCAGCGGCGAAGAACAGTGGACAACTCCGTGGGTTTGAAGCGGTCAAAGTACCACAGCGTGTTCCACGGATCCCTCGACGGTGGTGACGAGGTGGTTGATAGACGTCACGGCTCTCGTAAACATTCTCACCACGGTGTCGTTTTCTTCTTCCGCCCGCGCAAGACGCCGTCACCACCAGCACGACGAGACGTGCGAAAGGGGAAAGAAGGGGTGGCCGCCACAGTTCGCGTGGGCCCCCGCCGAACGCCGCCAAAACTCGACCTCTTGGCTAATCCCTTCTCTGCTCCGAGAGGCCCACGCGTCTGTGCGCCCAGAGCGGCAGGCATTCGCTCTCTGTCGACGTACGCTTGCATATCCGCCAGCGCGACGTGGCACGACGCATCCATATATGGCGGCCCACGCTCTGGAGCGCGGAGGCGCCGCCCCAATGTGACGCCGTCATTCAGTGGTGCGTAGGAAATTTGTGAATGGGAGGCCGCCAACGCGATACGCGAAGAGCGCGGAAGTCACGACCGTTACACCTGTAGTCGCGACCTTCCACAAGTTACTTGCAGCGCAGTGGATGTTACACTGTTCTCGACAATACGGTCACTGAGCACGTCCAACTCGTCGTGACATTCTACCGTGGACCGATGAAAAGAAGCGGACGACAGAATGGGGCCTTTCGGGGAACCAGGAACCTTTCGGGCCCATTGCTGGTCAGGTGGAACCGCGAGGCCCCAACTCCTGGTGTCGCTTTTCTTTAGCAGACCACCGCATAATAGAGTGGCTTAGCATAGCGGTAGCGTACGCTACCGTAGCGAGGGCAGGTCCGGGAGCCGACTGCGCATGCGCGCGTTCGTTCCGGGGATTATAATACACACACACACGCATGATAATGTAAGGGTCTTCTTTGCATTACCGTTGTAAGTATACGCACTTCGAAATCGCGAAATTGGCGTTAGTAATCTTCCAGTCGCTTTCTTAAAACCATCTTGACTCATTTAGGAAGAGTACACCAAAAACAGGAAAACTGAATAGCAATTACTCCTTCCTCAACAGGAGTAAAACTTGGTAAAGGATGTTAAGAAAGGGGTAAAATGTTTTTCGGGTGCCCTGGAGAACACATGTACTTCATTTTTTTACTCTCGAGCTGTGGCCGTTAAGCTCTATTACCCCTCACGGAAGGCGAAGCGCAGAAAACGCCCCCTGTTAAATAAAAGGGCTAACAAGAAACTCGATCGTTCGATCATTACTCAATTCCAAATTGGCCTATTGCGCGGACTTCTTAAACGTATATGGTGGACGGGACGAAACAAACCGACCGCAGATTGGGCGCGATAAGCAGATACTGCAGACTAATGACTTGTTGAGAAAAACCAGCGGACCCGAACCTGCCCCCAGCCATTTTAGATGAGGCTCCAGTCATTGCCTTATATCGATATGAAGCTGATGCGGCTCGATACACACGCAAGGGGTGTACTAAGTTCCCTCTCGCGTAAAGAAACTTCTGCACCGTAACAGAGTAACGTGTTTTTCCACATTAACGACGTTTTCCCGGACTCTTTAGGAGCGCGAGCTCGAGGCTTGGACAGTTGACTAATGGAAAGCGGTTACGACTAATGGCTACATGGGCACGACAGCTGCTACCGTTGCTTCCGCCGAACACAAAATGCTCTAACCGGCGTCTGCCACTTTGCGGAAGACGAGAAATAAAATATGTGGAAACCCGCGTTGGTCTCAAGCGACACAACGTTACAAGAACTAACAATGAACAATGTTTCAGACGTTTTAAGCAAAAATGTTCCTCGCTCGTAATACACTTGCTCTCCAACACTATTTAGGTCAATCAAGTTTAATTTCGCAGCAATAAAAGTAGCAAACGATCGTTTTCCGGGGTGTACAGGTCGTGTCACCATGTCTTTTATTTTTGCCTTTCTCCATTACCATTTCTCTTTTCTTAACTGAAGTTACCAGCCAATTTTTTTCTCTCCAGGCCTCCCCTCTCAACGGCGATAACCAGCTCCTGCGTTTAGTGGGGGACAAGGAGCCGTATCGGTTTTGTCGACCGCGTTACCATTATCCATAATAGCTCACTATTAATCACTCCCGCAAGCTTCAAGTTCATGATAAATGGAAGAAAGATCTGCGAGTCACGTGCTCCGGGTGTCGTCTGCAGAGCGATCGCAGCCGGGCTGAAGTATTTAATAATTCCCGGTTTCCGGAAAGCGCGGTTTGCCCGAGAACAGCCATTTATCACCGCGAAACATACAAGCCGGTGAGTTGGGCGTGCTGCTGGCGTATCTGGTGAAACAAACGACATTTGCATAGCTGAGCGTCGACGACGTTATACCAGCGAACTTCAATTCAAAATTCAAACGAAATTCAAATTTCGCGCTACAGGGACCTCTGTGGGCAGGCGCGGTGCCATAGAGGCCGCCACTCAAATGTAGTCATCAGTGTCTTAGCCGCACGTTACCATTATAGTGATACAGTACGGCTGCATTGAAATGGATTTCAATTTTTTTCTTCGTAGAAACTTACTCTGCCTTGGGGATATCCCCTAAATATGGTAGATTAAAGCGAAGCTTATTACTGGAGGGCCAACAGGCCAGTATGCCAGCAGCGGGGTCTGTATGTTTCTTGGCGGTGTCTTACATTGGCGGCCACCAGTCGCACTAACAAGATTCGGTGGCGTCATAGAGACGTCAGCACTGCCCCATCTCATTCCTTAAAGTCTCCATTAATTGTTTCAACACTCGTAGCAAAAATGCTAGTAAAACGGTAGTAATGGACTGTAATTACTAAAGCTCCTTACGAACTTTACTACCCCCAAAACGGTACTTAGGTCCTGCCACTAAGTATGGAGACTAAATGCTATTGTTACTAATCTAGACCGTGCACTTAGGGACTGCTGCTTGTTTTTTTTTTTATTTCTTGGCAAAAACCAAGGGGAGGCTGAGACTAAAGGCGAACGTGGCCTGACAGAGGCCTCAGCCACCCTATTTACAGCGTACATAACAACACGCCTGTTCACAAATTTAAGCATGATAGCACAATCGTAATAGAGAAATAGCAGAAATCAAAGTCATTACTGCACTTTTTATGCATTATACAAAGCATAGGTCTCAAATTCACAAAGGGATCCCAATGTACACATAAACGCAGTAATTCGCATGCATGAACTTTCATCAGTTACTCTACTATGTCATAATTACGTATTACCACAGGACCGGGGTAATTGGAGAATAATGGGAGAGGCCTTTGCCCTGCAGTGGGCGTAGATAAGCTGGTGATGATGATGTGATGATGATATTTTTGTTTGTAATTATTTTTAATTTAATTTAATTGTTTTAATTTAATACTAACATTCACTGATAGTAACAAAATTCTACGAATTATTGAACGTAACAATTACACCACTTTCCAACATCATCATCATCATTTATCTGCCCTTAGGGGCCCCTGACGGAGTATTACATAAGAGGGGGGGGGGTCGAACAAGCATACACAAAAGCAATTGAAGACCAAGAACATAAAGTAGGATACAATTCAAGAATTGGAATTACAGGGCAATAATAATAACAAAACACGTTATGCAACTAATAGCGCGATTCAAAGTGGCATAAAAATGTGAAAACAGAGCAACTGGTTACACACAGTAATTACTACGGTGCGGTTGTCAAATGAGTTTCGAGTAAGGTTTTAAACTTTAGAGTATTACGTTCATTGGCTATTGCATTTGGAAGCCGATTCCAATCCTCAATTGTTTACGAAAGGAAAGATTTGTTGAAAGCGTTAGTTGAACCTTTTAAATTTTGGACACTCAAAGAATTGAAGAGACGGCGCGAAGTTCGAATTGGTGGAAGAAGCAAGGAGCCATGTAAGCAAGCAAAATTCAAATACAGTTGGTGAAATAAACAAAGACATGCTATTTTTCGTCTAATTCCAATTACAATTTCCAATTACAAATCACAATTATTTTTTTTTGCATATCCACATGCTGACATGTATATGTTCACATTACAATTCATAATTCTAAAATTATCACTAAAATTATCGCTAAAATGAATGTTGCGGTAACAGAAGGTATCATTTTTATCCGGACAGAACAGTCTTTTTAATGAGATGAACGTGTGTTTTAACTGGCTTGCTCACTCGTTGCTTTGCTAGCTTGCCTGCTTGCACTTTTGTTCCTCGAGGAACAAAGGTGCTTAAAAATCGCCGCTGGTGGCATTCACCACAACACTGCAGAAAGCCCAATCGTCGTCACCAAGTGGGAAAATTTGGCTAATGACGAGGCCCGGCATGCGATTAGAGCAAAAAAAAAAATGGTATCTGCGCTGTTGTCACAGCGCAGATGCACGCTTTGCGCTCAGCACAGACACTATATATTATTTTAATCGCTTCGTTATTCGCCAAATTTTCACATTTGGTCACAATGATTGGCCTTTCTGCAACGTTGTGGTGAAGGCCACATGCGGCTATTTTTAGGAGTGGAGGCCCACACTCCAACACAAAGTGGGTCTTACTTTTTTCTTTTCAATCGTGTTCTGTAAATGTAGGCGCTACAGTGCATCCAAGTTGTGAGCTAACCGTGAGTGCACGAATTCGCGCAGTGGCCCAACGCTGGACCAAACATGAGAAACAGTGTTTATTTGGCATCCACGCACACTTATATTATGCTAGGGGACAAAAGATCCCGTTAAGGTCATTTTGTACCCCAAAACTGCGCGACTCGTAGGGATAACCACAGCAGTGACCACAACGTCGAAAATTTCCCGCTCTACGCTAGGCGCAAGGTGCCGTTTTGGCCTCTTCACGCTTCAAACGTAAGAGACGATCCAGTGGAGTTATATAACGTTTTTTCCTCAAAGCCCCGCTGGCGCCATAATGGGTTCACCGCTCCGCGCTATTACAGACAACGGGCGGGTCGGTAATCGGCCCCACGCACACCTGAGTGGCTCATTCGTATACACGCGCCCCACGCTCGGATATTGTCGCCGACGCAAGTCTTACGCAGTGAGCATGTTGATTGTTCTCCACGGGGAAAAAAAAAAAAAAATTGCGGAGGAAACCACGCTGCTCGTGGCGTACAGGAAAGTGGTCAACTTGGAAGGTGATGTCGAATCCAGAGGCACAAAAAAAAGTACAGCCTTTCTTTGATCCCAGAGAGAGGTAGGTCTAAACCATGCAGTGCTCCGCTACTGCAGAAGCAGCAGCCTGATGCGGCCATGAAGATACAATGAAACTTTGTTCAGTTCAAATTAACCACCTGTTGCCAACTCACTCCCCTCCATTCCAGCCGCGTAAGACATTTTTACAAAAAAAAAAAAAAAGAAATACTAAAAAACTTTCAAATTTCCCGCTACAGTGGCGTAATATGGACAGGAGTGACCTAGTATGAGCATAGTTATCAGCATGCTTCTCGACGCTGGCTTTGATCGCTGGCCGCCAATCGCACCAACAAGATCCTGTGACGTCATAGGAAATGGCCGGAAAGCGATTTTTTATAACGTCACTGTGGCAGAGGTCCTACTGCTATCAGTCCTTTTTTTTACAGAAACCTGTTTTTTCTTTTTGTGACAGGGTGGCCAAGGTCTTCTCTAATCAATCGCTCACCAGGAAGAGACCGGTTTCGACAAGGTTTCGATAAGGTTTCGACAAGGTTTCACCCCATGTTCGGTGAGACTCGTAGGCCCCGAGACTCCCTCCCCCTGTGTACACAGAAAAAAATAATTCCGGGCCATATCCACTAACGTGGAATCTGGGGAGGGGCGAAGCATGCAGAGGTCTAAGGGTATCATTGCCGCCTTGACGTTTTTGCCCACGGAGATGAAACCGTTGGAGGGTAGAGGTAGAGGCTTACAGCTTTGCTGGAAAGTCCCGTGTCTTTGAAGCACGGAGCGTTCTAGCGGAACACTCGTTGGAAAACGAGTGTCCCGGCGTTTTAGTACCGTGGCTATATGAAAGGACGACGACGGCAGGAGACGCTGACAGCCCGTGCCCCTAAGGGGCTTCGATCCCCAATACTTTAAAACAAACCAACCTCCCCACCACCAATGGAGCAATGACGTACCTCCGGCGTCGCCCTTCCGGTTGGGCGAGACATATGTCTTATCCTGAAAAAAGAATCCGAAACCTATAGACCTCGAGTACCCAGAGCCCATAGCTCGTCACATGCGAGCTCGTGTGTCTAAGTTGTAGTGGATGTTCCCAAGGTTTCGTAACTCGCTAACAAATGGTTTCAGTTGTTAATGAACCTTGTGAAAACACACTAAAGAGAGTAGTTTGGACAAGTTTTTATCCATCAGTAGAGATCTGCATTTTGATGTCTCGCTAACACTTTTTGTCGTTCTTCCCCGTTATACGAAATTCGGTTTCATTCAAGGCGGACTAGGTCACTAATAAAACGAAGTGGGAAAAATATATTACATACGACAAGCCCTTAATGAAATGGGATGAAGCTGCACGCAGAAGGCTATACGCTCAATGAGGCAGCGCAGCAAATAATAATAGAATTTGAGAGGCAATATTCCACCACAGGCCTGAAACGTCTTTCGGCAGAAAAACGCTATGCCACATATCGTGCGTGGGGCAAGCCTTTAGTGCCCTGTTTCTCGATCTGCTCGAAGCGTAGGCGTATAAGTGTATTTCTTCATACCACCGGCGTTGCGTCATAGATAAAAGCCAAACGAACCCCAAACCAAACGATCCCCTAGTTCATTTTCGTCCGAATTTTACGACGACAAAAGCGAAAACCGAAAGCTGGGAGTAATACTATGTGTACTACACGTCGGCGCCGGAGACCGTGATAGCAGACGACGCGTCACCGGCACTCTTTGGCGTTATTTTATCTCTATAAAAGTAACCAGAGTGGGTAAAACGCGCCGACCGATATAGCGCTACAGGCAGGCGCTTTCAACGGCCCCGTAGGGATAGCAGACGACGGGACGCGAAGGCTACGCAGCGTTTGCGCAGCTTTTAGCAGACGACGGGCGCCGAGCGAAGGACGGCGCTCGACGCAGACGACCCGAAATTAGAGGAAGCCATGGCGGTCGTCGTCTGCTATAATATAGAAGCAGCACCGGGGTCGTTTTGCGCAAGGCACTTATACTTTCCTTTACTGAGAGAGCTTTGCACCCCTTTTTTCCCCGCCGGGCTTATATAGGTGCCGTATAACGGCTCAACTAGGAGGAAAGGCCGTGCTAAGTGAACGTGAAAGGAGGTTTTGAACGGGGCTGGAGGGAAGGAACAAAAAAATGTGCGTGTAAGGAAAACAGACGATACAAAAGCCAACGGGACTGGGTGCAGAAGGGGAGGGCGTTGGCTCGGAATGTGTTTTATAAGAGGTCGTTTCTCACTCCGCGAGGCCCTAGGCAAAAGCGGGAAGCCCGTAGTTATAAATTAAAGCCGTTTACAAGGCGACGGAGAATACTAAGTGCTCAAAATGTCAGCCAGTACAAAAAGAGAAGGAAAGAATTAAAGCCGGGAGAGTTATTATTATTATGGCGTCACGGAAGGCGACGCCGCGGTGGGATCTGCGGTTCGTGACGTCATTTATTTCGTCTGGGACGCAAGAGGGGAAGGGGAAGAAAGGTGGGAGGGGGTATGAATGAACGTTGGAGTCGGCTGAAGGGAGAGAAGTAACAGAGGAATTAAAAACGCCCCGTCAGCGTGGTTTCTTAAGGTGTCCCCATTAATGAAGTCATCAATTTAAGTACACGGGGCTGTGCACAGTGTAAAGACGACGAGCTCTTGAAATTAATTTGTGAGGATGCGCGGAGCAGATTTATCGGTGCTTCAAGAACTATGTGAATTTTCCCCCCTTTTGTTTGGCGGAGTGATTTAGAGCCCTCGCAACCCTGCGGTACGGAGGTAATTTTGAGGCAAGGTAGCCTCGTTAGAGTCCTGTTCCTGTTTTTAATCGAAAGAAGAACACGTATGCACCGTTACATGTTCAGCAAGCCGAATATTCTCGCACCTAAATGCGTCAAAATGTTCTCACCCACAGTATAGAGTAATGTTTCATCTCAGACTTTACAATTCCCGTCTGCGGCTCATTGTGTAGGGTTGTGTTTAGCGGCAAAGCACGATCTTAATTTTTTCACCGCCGCGGCAGCTATAAAGGGACCCTGAAACACCTTTTTCAACTTCTTTCGAAATCTTAAATGCTTGCAGAACGTAGTCAACCAAGACTTCGAGTGCTTAGATTAGGAAGTCGCAAAGTACCTCAGTTGAAAAGTACTGCTCTATGCCCATCAGATAACTTATAAACTTGCTCGAAAGAATTTCTCTTTTTCCCGTTCTTGGCGTTCTTTGACCTCCTGAATGACGTCATTACAGCGGTGTAGCGGCTGATTGGTTCGACTTTCCTTTAGCTGCAGCAATGAACGCATTCGATAGCCACTTTGAAAAGAAAGCCACAAAAGCAAAGCAGAAACGGCAGGCGTATCTGCTGCGACGAGCAAATCCACACAGTGCCGCTCCGTGCTGGCAATAACTACAGCTTTCGCAGTGCTTCAAGACGCGATGGCAAGAGTGGGAGCTTTTATCGCAAGTATTGCAGAGTCCGTTTAAGGGGAACGTTCCGAAGAGCAGCGAAGATCAAACCCTCGGGAAACTAAAGTGCAGTTCGTCATTCCGTTATAAAAAAAATTAGCCTGAGGTGCGGATAATAAAGCACTAGAAGAAGAAGACAAATAATACATGCGTTTTGCGCGAATAGCCAGGGCTGACCCAGAACACGAGGCAGACAACAGGCTGGGGTACTCCAAGTAGTAGCAATTGCTGACAAGATAACGGGCTTTCTTTTTTAATTCTTGAAAAAGAGCAGATCACACAGACAGGTTAGCCACAAAAGTGTATCTGTTTCTCTAAAAAAGCAAGGAAGAAGACAGAAAAATACGCTTGTCGAAAGTGATCCAAGTAGTCGCGCGATCCAACGACTTCAAAAAATCCAATAGACAGGTGACAGTGGAGCCAGTTGATTGAACGAGTTGAGAGATACAGTATAGTTGAGAAAATAACCGAGTTTCACTGAGCCAGGAGATGCAGTGAGGAAGGGGAGATACTAAGCCAGTTAAAATATCGAATGGCTTCTTATGTGTGGTCTCGAACCTTCAAATTATTGGATCTCTGACAATTTTCGATCTGTTGACTTGGAATAGAGCTCCTCAGAGCTGAACTGGGCGCTTCACGAAACGCCCTGAATAAAAAAAGAAATACGGAAAGAAAGCAGAAAACAGCGCAGGTAGATGTGAACGTTGAGCTAGTAGGTGTTACGCTCAAGAAAAAAGATTGTCGTCAGCACCATCACAATCGTCAGGATTTTTTGTTGCGGGCATATGTGAGCAGTAAGGAGAGATGCAAAATCAGGGGTGTATTGTCCACGGATCGAATTGATTCGTCTATTCGGTCCGAGTGGGTTGGCGTCAAGAGGTGGCACGGTCTTCACATTCAGGGTGCCCTACACAGGTTGTTGAAGAACACGAAGTGCGCAAATCAATCCGGAGCCCTCCACTACGGCGCGCCTCATCGCCTGCGTTGCGTCGGCGCGTTAAACCCCACAATCAATCAATCAATCAATCAATCAACACGAAGTGCGTAGACCGGAGCAAATAAGGTAATTATCAGACTTTCGGCTTTCTGTCCCGTCTTTAGGTATATCGTTACAATTTGTGTCGCTTTTATTCTTGGCTTCGCGTCCTGCCAGATTTAAAGGGATCCTGCAACAATTTCGATAAGCGCTTTCACTCTGTTCTTCGCGGCTGAAACCACTGCGAAAGCTATAGTTATCGCCAGCACGGAGCGGCACTGCGTGATTTGCTCGTCGCACCAGATACGACTTTCATTTCTGCTTTGTTTTTGTGGCTTTGTTTTTAAAGTTCCGATCGAAAAGGGTTCATTGCTGCAACTGAAGAAATACTGGCCAAAAGCCGCTACATGGCCTTAATGACGTAATTCGAGCCGTCGAAGAACGTCAAGACCTGAAAAGAGACAAAAATCTCTTGAGCGAGTTTCCAAGTTATCTGATTGGCGTAGAGCAGTAAATTTTGGTTGAGGTACTTCGCGACCCCCTAATCTAAGTACTGGGTGCGTTGGGGACTACGATCTGCAAACATTTAATATTTCAAAAAAAAAAAGGTTGAAGAAAGTGTTGCAGGGTCCCTTTAATATATTTAAATGCTGAGGAGTGAAGCGCAAAAATTACACAACGGACGAAGAAGGGCAACAGGGACAAGCGCCTGCCTCCGTTTTTCTTATTCGTCCCTTCTGTAATTTTTTACGCTTTACTCGTCAGCAATGAAATACCAACTTGCCCATAATTCCGCATTGACCAGTTATTTAACTGGTCTTTAGAAGGGGGTTGCGTGCTCCCGAAAACCATTATTACGAGAGAAAATTCTGTCGAGGGCACATTTTTACGGAACGCCGTCCGTTAGGCTCCGTTTTCGCTACACGGAAATAAAAGATTGGAAGCGTTAGCCACTTATCTACCGCAGCTATCAAAGGTCATGGGGCCGCAGGTCGCGACTCACCGCGCGTAAACTAAGAGAAACAACGATTTCTACAATGAGATAAGGAAAGGCCAGTAAAAAGAAAACAGAATAGAAATAAAAATTGCGGAGAGCGGTCCACACGGGCCAGAAATCTGTCGTTTGTATGCATGCGTCAAGACGTTTTGAACGCGCACGAGCGAACGGCATATCGCATAATCCTAATTTTCGATTTTAAAAAAAACTTTTTTGCTCGCTATTCCCACGTCCGAGCGCCGAGAAGTGGCACTTTCAGAGAGCCCCTCCAGAAAATCAAAAATGCGAAAAAAGAAGCTTACACAAATATTCGAAAAGAAAAAAACCGCACCATCCAACGGCAGCTATCTGCTCATCAACACATTGCGCGGCCGTTCGCGCAATTGCACGGATATATGAGTTAGCGGTTCGCGCGGCTCGTTTTAAATGGGGCCGCGTTATACGGTTACTTGGGCGCGAATTGAGGGGGAAATAAGTGTGTGAACCCACGTATACTGCCCAGATAAGAGGCAAGAGATGCAAGAGCAAGAAGGCAGAGAAAGAGAGAGGAGAAAAATGAAGAAATTATAGGAAAGTGGACGGTGTGGTTGGAGCGAGAGGCCATTTTGAAACATTACCGCGGAAGCAATTGGGGTGGAAAAAAAGGGAGGGGGGGGGGGGGTGTAAGAGGCGTTATGAAGAGGGAAGGAAAAACGTGGGCACATCTCAGGCAAGCCCTCAAACTGAGTTAGAACACATATGCATTTGTGTGTGTGTGTTTCGAGATACGAGTCTGCCACCAGTGAGCCAATCATGCGTCGGGAGATGCGTACGCCAGAAGAGGAAAAAAACTAACAAAAAAAATTCGAGCGGTGGAGGACGATGATTGGAGAGGAAAAAAAAAAATAGAGAGAGAACATAAGAGCGGGCGAGTCTTGGCGTGTGACGAAGCCACCGCTCGTCTTTCACGTCCGAAACGACCATTCATGCGGCGGCTGGGCGGAGGTGGCCGTGGGCGCTCCCCGCTTCCGGTCTGTCGCAGCGGTACTTCCGCGTCGACACCGGAAGTCCGTTTCCCGCCTCTTCTCGTTCGGAGCGACGGTTGAGTGTGGCGCAACGGAGACGTCCATTCCAAGAGCGCGCGCACGCACACGCACGCGCCCAAATCCTAGGGCAGCGAGTTTTTCTTCTACCTCTATTATTCCACTTCTTCTTCTTCTGCTTCCTCCTCCTCCTCCTACCCTCCTCCTGCTCCTCCTCTCTTCTTCTTCTTCTTCTTCTTCTTCTTCTTCTTCTTCTTCTTCTTCTTCTTCTTCTTCTTCTTCTTCTCTTCGTGCACCTGATGCTGATTATTATTATTTTCGATCGTCCAGACCTTTTCCTTCTTAAAGCCTTTATAACACCTCGGCATGTTCACGACTGTTCCGCGCATGCGTAGTGAGATCACCCTGTCGACTGCGCCAATCAAAACGGCGCTAGCGCAGCCCAATTATACAAGGGCTCCTCCCAGGACGAAGGAGCTGGAAAGTTTATGCATCATTGTTTTCCACGTCTCTCGCAGCCATCGCACGTTCTCGCTTACGCACAGGTCAACAACGTTGTGAAGGCAGAGCCCGTGTTGTCATCTTGAGGCTGGAAATCACCGGGGCAGGCGAGGCTGGTGTGGGCCACCCACAAAAAGGACATTCAGGCTTTAAAAATGGTTGTTTTTCGGCGGCTGTTCCAGCCGCGATCGTTAGTTAAGACGCCGTCGGTGTTTGTTTGCGCACCCACCAACACGTATCGCGCAACGCCAGCAATGCGTGACCTACACCATCTGACAACATTGCGGTCGACAGCACAGCGATCTTCCTCACCCAGGCGAAGAGCACCGCAGCCGCGTGCGCAGTTTTCGCCGATCTGCGCCGTTTCAGCCGGAGTCGAGTGATTGGCGCCTGACCGGGGAGGCAGTGGTGTCGAAAACAGGGCTGACCGCCCGGCGTGTCGAAACCGCGCGAGAAGCGCTTTTTCTTCTCAAGGCCCGCGTGACGAAGCCCAGACACGCAGAGTTAACGGCTGTGTGCAGCTTGGTCAGCGAGCTCTCAGACAGGCTTCAAGTGCCCAGAGCCCGCGAGCTCTTTTGGCAGGCATAGTCGGGAAAATCGTTCGTCCGTCCGTACGTCCGTCCGTCCATCGGCCTCTCACTCGCTCTTTTTGCATGCACGCACACGCGCGCGTGTGTGTATGCGATAAGTCCGCACGTGGTCATTTGAATTTCGCGCCATTGCTTTATTTTGGCGCGAAATTCGAAGGGGAATTTTTTTTTTATCAATTCAAAATGGCTGAGCCATTTTATGGCTTAGCCCACGACCGTGAACATTTGTAGCGAGTATCACAAATTTGTCTTAAGCGAACTGTTTTTGCACTGCGCATGTCCCAAGAGTGCAAAAGTCTAGTTGGTCTTAACCCTGAAATTCGTCGGTTCGTCTTAACGAGAGTGTATTGTGCTACTAGGACACACACAGACACACGCACACACATACACACAAGCACATACACAAACACGCACAGAAAGGGAGCTCCAGAGGGAATGAGAGAGAGAATAAGCTTTTTTTATTGCGAGCATCGTAGTGTGAGGTGGGGTCCTCAGTCCAGGACTCCATTGGAGACACCTGCTGCCACGGCCCTTTCCACCAGCCGGAGCTGGACAGCTCCTTCTCGCGCTGCTCGCGGGAAGGGTGCGCGATTCTAGGAATCTTGGGGTTTCCCGAACACTCTCATACCATGCAGTACAGGGTGGTGGCCTGGCCAGCGCGGAGTTTGCACAGAGGGAAGTACTGCGTAGGATGGAGCAAGCGGAGTTTGGTAGGGTGAGGAAAGGATATATGTTTGAACAAACCGGAGGCAGGGCTCCTGCCCCTTGGTTAGGGATTCGTGGGCGGGACGAAAGGACATTCTTTGGTACTTACAGTACTCCATTATCGCTTAATACGTAAACAGAGGATGCGCAGTCTCTAGAGCTAGGGAAATGTTTCTTGAAGACCCAAGAAACATTTTCCCTAGCTCTAGCCAGCCGGCCTTCCTTTTCCAATAAAGGACGTTACTACTACTACTACTGTACTACCTGTGCGAGTCTCGGGTCGTGCAAGGATAGTTTGGGGCGAAAGACTGGGGGCTGTTGCACGGCCTTTTGGTGTGCGAGTGGTGCTGAATCAAACCCAAAATTTACCTTTATTTTGTGTGGCTTCTGCAGCAGGATGTCCATAGCCGTCTTGGAAATTCTACCACAAAGAAAGTTTAGATAAGCCTGTTGCGAGTCCGTAATAACGGAATCCGCATGTTCGGGAGACGGCCAGAGCAATGGCCGCTTCCTCCGCCTGTGTACTGGTTGTGAAGGGCGAGACGATGCTAGTGATGTGTTTCACGGTTTGAATGACCACGGCGGCATAGTCCCTTCTGGCATAGTCGGTGGTGGCGTCGGTGTAAACCGTGAGGTCTCGACCCCGCGTCGTTTGTGGAGAGTGCGCGCTCTTGCCTCGCCTCCCTAGTGAGTAGGGTACATCTTGCGATGAGTAAAAGCAACGTCAATGTTTATTCTTATCTGTGGAGGTACAGTCTTTGTCAAAATTTACTAGGCAAAGCCGGAAATGTGCAGGCCGCGAACAATTCAACGTACAAGCTTACGTTCCGAGCAAGGCTGAAACGTTTTATGCCGGGAAGCTAGAGAAAACACTTTTCTTTCTTACTGTGATAAAATATTTTTGTCACGTTTAGAGGTAAAGTTCATTATTGAATTCTTTGTGGTTCAGTAGGCTTATGTTTGGCCTAGGAAATTTTGACAAAGTGTGTACGTGTGGCAGTTGTTTATATCGTTCTTAATGCCCAGTCTAGCGAGGAAAGCCTCTCGCGGAATGTCGTGCCTAGAGGCAGACGCTGGCTAGCGAGATGGGCTTGGACTAGCTCGGCGGCAGTGCTGCGTAGGCCCAATTTAAAACGCCTTTCGGTCGAGGTACTCACGAGAAGAGAGAGAAATAAAACGAAGAAAATCATTCCGACTCTTGATTCGTCGTAATTTGTAGCAGATAAGGGTCCCTTCGGAATGGCTGATTCGTTTTTCGAATTAAATTATATCGTAATACAAGTTCTAGATCTCCCCCGAATTTCGGATCTGATTTAAGTTTGGTTGGTGTAAGCACGTTAACGAGGTAATTTTGTTACGGGATCTCTTCACTCACCCCATTTTATCGGTACTGGGTAAAATCGTGGGGAAAGGTATCCCCCTTTAGAAATTCACGAGAAAATCCCCGTCCCCGGTCTGTGTACCCCCCGTGCTGGTAGTACCACCAACGCCATCAAATCTTGGCTCACCCGTGTGGCTTTCCTTTTCCGCTTGGTTAAAACGTTTCAAATTTCGCGGTCATTGAACACTCGTTATTCAGCCATCCACGCAAAACCGCAACGCTACCCACAGCTCCTCGCTATTTTCCCCATGCCGCAGTTCTCCGCAGTTGATACGCCTAAAAATTCCCTACGATCCTCGGGTTAACGCTGCTGCAGAGGAGGACCCGAAGGTCGGATTGCATGGCGGGAAGATTCGAATGACACTTGATTATCCCTTATTCGTGTGGGACAGTGATTGGTTATTCAGAGCACAGTCATGAAGTCATCAAGTCATGTGTCATTGAGAATAGTCACTATTTCCCTCTCGAAGTGAGGTTCCAGGCGTGTCAGAGGGGATTGGAGATGATTGTGGGCGTATGTTTGCGCGTGTGGGAATGCAGCTACCTCCTGTCATGATAATCTTCGTCCTTCTTTCAGAAAACAAGCAGCAACCGCCATTTTAGCCCTGTTTGCAGAGCCTCACTATCCCCGTCAGGATGGAGTTTCTCGTACAAGAAAGCGCTCGGGCGATCCTTCGCTCGCGAGCCAATCAGACACTAGCCCACCGGAAATAAAAGCCGCGTGTTCAGCGCGGACATGGTCTTCATCACGGCCCGACCACCACAGCTGGTTGAACCAACGCGGGACTAATAAGGAAAGCATGTCGACGCGGAGGAGCAGCACCAGCAAAGAGACACGTCAACAAATCGTCGCCCAAAAATGTTCCCGCAAAATGAACGCCCTCGACTTCCGTTCAGTGTCGAGTTATCGCGGCCTCCCACATGGCCAGCCCACAGTCGGGAGTGCGCGAACATGACGACGAAGGGCGCTTTCTAACTAACCGCACACATGGCACGTGTCGAGAGATATCTTGGTTACACACGCACACTTCCATTCCGTCCTTTCGCCGCCGCCCCGCTTCCAAAAAGCAAGCAATAGAAGAAGAAAAAAAAAAATCCGCCGTTGGTTGGACTGGCAGTGCAGAGAACAAGCGAAAGAGGCCTCTTAATAAAAGCTCAAGCGCAGACACAAAGTAGCAAACTGAGGAAAAGAAGAGAGAAAGAGCGATTCGCAAAAAAAGAAAGAAAAAGAAAAGCGCGCGAAAGCTGAGAAAGCGCGCGCTCGCATTCGCCGCCGTCGGTTTACGCGCGCTTTTTCCGTTCTTTTTCCCGCCAGAAAAGCTCTCAGACAGCGCGGGCGGGGCGTGGCGGTGGCGCCCGCCATCCTGCATCGGCCCATCCCGGACATCCGACCGCCGAAAAGTTTAGCCGGCTGAGTCATCCCGGGCCACGTGTTGTGCGGGAAAGAGAAATAGAAAGGGGGTGACGCGGTGCGGAGGGTAGAGATGAACCCAGGGGAGAGGGATGTAGAAGTGGGATAAGAGATGGGAAGAGAGCAAACGGAGGATGGCACACACATTGGTCTTGCTCCGATCACCGTAAAGGGCATCGTGGATGCCGCCCGCTGAGTGTACATCCCTTCCTGTCTCCTCCTCTCCTCCTCCTCTCCTCCTCTCCTTGAAGCTGTCCGCCTTCCTCAGCTGATTGCGGTTTCGCTTCTGTCCCAGCGACGAACGCGATCGGCCGCGCCCACCTCCGAGCTTGCTGCTTTTTCCCGCCAAAAAGGGATTGCCGCTTCTTTCCCGCCAAAAATGAGAGTCGGGACATTTGGTCAGGACCGTCCGGAGCTGCCCCGCAGACATCCTGTTTGGTTCGTCCCCCGCCCTGTCCCATTTCCTTCCGGCGTCCATTATCGCGACTCGAAAGCTGCGAGCGAGTCGCCGTATCCTAGTCTCGCGACCGTATTCCTCGCCGAAGCCGTAAGAGGGCTTTTCTCACATTTCTCAGAAAAAGCGGGTAACTGAAGAGGTGTTCACCATGAGGTGTGCGTGACTTTTCCAATAATGGTTGCTTTCCAAGAACGACAACGTATATCGAGCTTGTATTTCCGGAGAAGCGTTCTGCCTACCGCACTAATGCGTTCTCGCCTGGGTTTTGCTATTCGCACAGCACACGAATGCGAGTACAGGAAGCTCAAATGCGGGCAGGGGTTGAGAGCATCTTTTCTATCACCAGATGAGAGGAGAGTTCGAAAGTGTGTGTTTCCCCGTATGAAGCACGCCTGGGTGAGCCTCGGAATTGGAACAGCTGGAGTAAAAAGCAAGCACCGATGATACACCCCGGAATGTTGCATCGGAGTTCTCGACTGCCCCGACAGGCGTCAATGCAGTGAAGTTGACATCATGGAAAACATACCTTGGTGCAGAAATCAACCTCACATTTTCTTCTCCTTCGCCACTAAATACCACATTTTATATTAAACTAACTTCTGGGCTGCCGGCAGCGATAGGCATCCCTATAGGCGACGATTCGCAACGCTCGGGAATGGCGCTTCGAATCACGCTCCTTTTGGCGCGAAATTCAAGTGAACGTTTCCGCGTACTCCCTCAAGCTAGTCGCCTGATGGAGGAATCCATACTGATGCGTATTGTGCCGCCATCTTTGACGCCCCTTACGTTGCGCCAGGGCAGGTATGAGGAACTATAGGTGTAGTGAGTCACCACTCTCTCATGTTTCACCTTGTTATGCCTTAACTGCCTAAAATTCGAGTTTAAATTGCCATGATTGTTGCTGCCATGAGCAAATCTTCCTAATGAATGGACATATGCATTCTCATCTTCATCGTTACTTTAAAGCGCGGGTGGAAGCCTCCCTTTTAATGCATAGCATTCATAGAGTAGTAACCTCGGTTTTTCGGGGTTTAGATGGGATTTAAATCCGCGCTGTTCGTGCTTCATAGTTTTTGTGGTCTCAAAAACCGCTAACGCTATCTATGTATCTCCTGATGACGAGGTATACATAGGCAGCATCTTTTCAGCCTATAATACCATGTTGACACGGTCCATATATGTTAGAGCACGGGCAGCCTTGGAACCCCAAACGTAAGGGTATAAATAAAAATTACAGCGCACTTTTATTAATGTTTCACAGCAGATAGTTTCTTACGCCAATATTTCTTTAAGAAATCTGAATGAGAATGGTGTCGATAACCAAGATAAACGCGCCGGAAAAACATCAGCTTCGGTCTGTCCCGAGGAGATTAAAAAAAATTGCAATTTTTTTAACCTCCTTGGGCTGTCCCCAGCAGCGCCAATGTGGCCCATCCGAAACAAAACATGGAGAAAAGTGAAGAAAACAGCGGGAAAGCACAGGAAAAACATAGGGAAGAGGAAACATGGGAAAAAGTGCCGAAAGGGGGCGGGATAAAAGCAGAACGAAAGTAAAAGGTAAATAAATTATTCTTATGCACGCTATCGCGCGAGGCACCACACATTATAAAAATTAAATCATAGACTCGGCTCGACCGGCCCCAAAAAACTGCATTCGGTTGGTTTAACCCGCACAGATTTCGGTCAACTCGATACAGTTGCCTGAAGAGAAAGCGGGCAAACACGACTCAACTATGCCCGCTACGGCACTTTATGGCCATTCGCAATTTTTAAAGCGAGAGCTTTCTCCCATAGATCGGTTGGTCGACCGGAAAGCTTTGCTATGATCTCTGGACACACATGGCGCGTGCGTGAAGCCGGGCTTCCACTGTGTCAAAATGGTTTCTTTAAAGTCGCCGAAAAGGAAGGCTTCCAGATAAGAAAATACACGCATCGATTATGAACAACGAGTACAATGGTATCCCTTTTATCTCATAAACTACCTGTCAGTATACATTTAGATCGTTCGTAGATGCGTTTACTTAGTGCGGGAAAAAAATAGTCGCATGAGTTCGTTCTTCGTTTGTGATTTGTGTCTTTGATGGTTTGGCGATCGATTGGACGCACTTTCATCGCAGGTTGGCGCCACTTTTAGGGAAGGTTTTGACGCTCTTTCGAAGCAGTTTTGGTGTTAGCTCAGCTTTCTCGCTTCTCTCGAAATTTCTTTAAGGCAGGGGTGGTAAATTCTTTATACCATATTGTTCGATCAAACAAGAAATTCACGAATGAAAAGTATTCCTTCTGTAGGCCGGTTGCATTACCCGTGTGTGTGCCAGTAGTCACCGTTTAGCGCTATAAATACTATACGTATTCCAATCCCATAAACGTAAGGTTAGTTTTGTTTATTTCTAAAATGTGGCAGCGTGCTCAGCTGCTTGTATGGCCTCCAACGCAGGGCAGCATTCTAATCATTCGGTGCTTCAAGACGTAAATCTACTTCCGCATTCAAAACTATTAGCGCCGCTCGTTAACGCCGCGTTATTCGCGCACTCGCTTTTCCTCATAGCGGCAGGAACGCTGCATTCGTCACCCCTCATCAGTCCGAGTCGGAACCCAGCGGTACCATAAACCGCCCGTAAGAAACCCAACCAGCCTATACGCGTCAAGGATTACTCGCGACTCAAGGCCACGGCGAAGCACATCACATCGTTAGGAACTCACGTTGAGAGACGGCCTCTGCCTACACGGAACACGTTAGCCTTTTTGGATAACCCTTTTGCCCGGACCTCGGTGTAAAAGCCTCAAATTACTGGCGACCCGCATGAGAGCCTAATGACTGCCTCCGCTGAGGGACAACCGACGTTGCTTTGGGAACGAGCAAATGCCGGTTAACCACTGCGACGCGGCGAATCATCACAGCGTCCTCTGGTAGTATATATAGCCCACGCACAGCGAGGCGACAACGTCATAGCGCGCTCGGAAAAGAACAAAAAAAAAAATATCTCGCAATAGTGTCGTTAGCAGACAAGGAAAGAGAAAGCAGAAAACAAACATTAGATGGTGTGGGATTCTTCGACAGCAACGAATTTATCGAGAGTGTAGCGCTTCCATGAGAGAATCAAGGGAAACCCCCGGCCTACCATGCATTATTAGGCGAGTTCACCGATATATCTGTAAAGTGAAATCCGGGCAATTCTGTCTGAAGTGCAGAGTGCTGTGCTTCAAAACAAGGAACAAATGTTGCAGTCACGCTGCTGCCTAAAACCAATTTGTTTTTATTTTCGCAGACGAATTATAACGTGCAGTTTTCTGGAAGAGGGTGTGTTTGCTTGATTTTAAGAAGCGCAGCCATTGGCTCTTTGTATCAGACGTAGCGGGTAGGGCGCACAGTGGAACCAGAGCTTCGAAACGCGGACTAACGGGCGCCACGTATTGTTCCCCATGCAAGCGCCACCGCAGAACGGGGATTCAAGATCTTCCAGGCGTAGCTTTGCCTTCGTCTGGCTCCCTGAGCCCAACCGACGAAGATATGGACTGCTGCCTGCTCCGGTAGCAGCCCTGATCCCGGATACCTGATAGGCTAAACCAGATAGGTTCATCAATGCTGCGGAAACGGAAAAAATGGTCCCGGAAAAAATGGTCCCAGTGACCATCTAGGAAAAATGGTCCCATGGCCCTGCCAACGTGTTTCTCTTCAAGTCAGTCGGATGTGAACTTTTTCGCGGTTTTATTTTGTCCCTTTGCGTTTTAGCTAAAGGGTTGAGAAAGAAATGGAATGCTTTAATATTTCTATAAAGGGCCGAAATTAACGCCTTTGGAGGCTAAAATCTAACGAAAAAAATTGGGTAGACAGACAGACGGATGGATGGATGGATGGATGGATGGATGGATGGATGGATGGATGGATGGATGGACGGATGGATGGATGGATGGAGATGTGTATGGATGGATGGATGGAGAATGGATTGTGATGGATGGATGGATGGATGGATGGATGGATGGATGGATGGATGGATGGATGGATGGATGGATGGATGGATGGATGGATGGATGGATGGATGGATGGATGGATTTAAAATATTAATGCAAGTAATTGAATTAAAACCACACAAACAACTGCGAGGCTTGGAACCGTCCATACACGCTTTAGCAAGATTTAAGAGATATAGAAGGCTGCAGCTGTCTATAAAAATGCCCATTCTTCCTTCACCCTTGATATTCTAGACTCAGTAAGAAAATGCTGCCGACAACAGTATTTGCAAGTTTATTTTAGCGTCACAGCGCTGCCCGCATGAAACACTTGATATTTTCTGCATTTTGGGAGCAACAGAATGTTTGTAAAGGTGATGTCTTGCGATAGTGGGAGTGTGCCTTTTATTTAGAGAAAATTACTTGCGAAATACATCGTAAACATCGGATGATTTCCTTAGCTCATGTGCATGCGGCAAGAAAGAGCGAATCTACATTACAAAGTGCTGTAGTAAATAAAAAGGGTCTGCGAAAGGATTTAATTAGTTGGCTGCGTAATAAATCTTTCCTGAACAAGGTATAAACAGAAATATTGAAATGCTCAATTTATTCAAATAACATGCGCCAATAAAAATGGCATCAATGTAAATGTGCAAGCGCTGCAGTCGAGTATTGGGCTCCATAACCCAAGTTACGTGGAAATATAGAATGACTGTTTAAAACAAGTAAGCACCAGATAATTCGTTTACCGGAAAGCTTGCGCACAGAAACGTGAATGCGCCCAAATGTCCATACACCGAAATGTCCTAGACCCGAGCGGAGAGGGAAGGGGGGGGGGGGGGGGGAGATAGCGTTTACCGCAACCGTACTTTGAAAACATCTAAATTATCACCGCTAAGGGAAGAAGGAATAACGCCCCAGTGCTACTTCGGGAAATCGGCAGACCCAATGTTCTTCTTGAGAGGATCGTCCAACCTCTCCTTAGTTTAATTAAAAATATATATAGTCACTGAAAAGGAAATGACGCCACATAATATCGCCCCGGGAGAATGGGTCGGGGAAACTGGCATCGGGGCAAATGGCACGCGGGGATACTGCACGCGGGGCAAATGAGACACGGGGATAACGTCGCGGGGTTTTCGCGACGGGGATTCTGCGCGCGGGGCAATCGTGATATATGCACCCCCTAAGAACATCCTGCTCATTAGTACAATAAATGTTTGTCTCTCTCTCTCTCTTCCTACCTTGGCTTTGGGACCATTTTTTCCGGGACCAATTTTTCCGGAACCATTTCTTCGGGGTCCAGTTTTTCCGGGACCATTTTTTCCGGGACCATTTTTTCCTACACCCCAATGCTGGGAAGGCTCTTTGGTACAGAAACAGCACTCCCTCACCAGAAAAGGGCCTGACCACATTGGATAGTATTTGGCCGACACCTCCAATGACTTTCCAAAGGCAATTTCGGCCCTCAGTCCCCTGCAGCTGCAGGGCACCCGACCACGGCGGCGCTCAGGCCAGCGCCACAGCAGAGGGTGCTAAGAATCGCTGGGTCCGGACAGACCTCCTTTGGAAGTTGACCCTGGCAACGCGTTCAACGCACGAACCCTGTTTAGCGAGGTAAGATTAGCTGTACTACCAGAGGAGCTCTCAGACATTGATATAACAGGGTTAAGCAAAGTTAAAAGGGCAGGAGAATGCTTCATGGAGCTATCTAGAGGGCATATTACGGGCTTCAGAGGACTCCATGAGAAGAAAGAACACGGAGTAGGATTCTAAATCTATAAGGGGTTAGCAGGCGACGTAGAAGAATTCTTCAGCATTAACGAAAGAGTCGCAGCCGTTGTGATCAAGGTGAAAAATCGTTACAGGTTAAAGATAGTGCAGGCCTATGCGCCAACAACCAGCTATGATGATGAGACCGTAGACATTTTTTACGAGGGCGGGGAATAAGCAGTGAAGAAGGGAACGTCACTGCTCACAATTGTGATGGGTGACTTTAGCGCAAAAATAATCGGTAAGAGCCAAATCGGAGAAACTTCAGAGGGAAACTTTGGAATAGACAATGGCAACAGTCGAGGAGATACACTGATCGGATTTGCGGACAGAACTAATCTGCGGCTGATGAACACATTCTTTCACCAACGCAAGGATAGAAAATGGACATGGAAATGTCCTGATGGTACAACAAAAACGAAATTGACTTCATTTTAAGTGACAACCCAGGTATTGTGCAATAAGTAGAGGTGATCAGTAAGATTTGGTGCAGCGCTCACAAGATGGTTAGATGCGAGGTAAGCCTGAATATTAAAGGAGAAAGAAGAAAACACGTGAAAAGTAAAAAAAAAAAAACAGCACGGAGTCAGTCAGAGCCGAGACGAAGGAGTTTAAAATAACTCTCAAAAACAACTTTGCCCTTCAACAAGAGGAGAAAGGGCATAGTATAGACAGGCTAAATGACGACCTAACAACGGCAATCACAGAATCAGCAGCAGCTGTGGGGGAGGCAGCATGTATCAAAGAAACAAGAAAACTGACTAACAAAACGAAGGAGCTCATTGCTAAACATAATAACATAAAAGTGTCAAGTGCTGTGGATCAAATTGAGTTAGCAGAATTGTATAAATTGATTAAAACAAACGACATTCGTGCTTACAACATGGCAGTGTCGAGGAAACGCTGGGAGTAGGGGGAAGCTTGAAAGCAACTAAGAGGAAGCTAGCCACCGGCAAAGAGAGGTTGTACGCACTCATAGACGAGCAGGGTAACATAACACACAGCTTGGACAAGTTCATAAATGTAGCAGAACGAGTCTACACCAGACTGTATGCCAGCGACGTTATACCAGGGGATACTGCTGAGAGTACAAGCTGTACTTGCAATGTACCCCTAGTTACTAAAGAAAAGTACTAAAGGCTCCCAAGGACACGAAAAGAGGGAAAGCTGCAGGTGACGGCGGCATAACCGTACATCTTTTGAAGGAGGGAGGAGATATTGTACTGGAAAAGCTTGCTGAACTATTTTCTGAATGCTTAAGGACTCAAAAAGTGCCTATAGCCTGGAAAAACGCCAACATTAATCTTATACATGAGAAAGGAGATCCCAAGGACCTCAAGAATTACAGACCCGTCGGGCTACTCTCAGTTGTTTACAAGGTGTTTACCAAAGTTACTGTTAACCGCACTGAAGACATCCTGGATTCCCAACAACCGAGACAGCAGGCTGGGTTCAGGAAGGGGTCCTCAACCATGGATCCCATCCATGTTGTCAATAAAGTGATAGAAAAATGCGCTGAGTCCACTAAACCCCTTTACATGGCATTTATAGACTATGAAAAACCTTTTGACTCAATAAAAACCGATGTCGTGCTAAAAGCATTACAGGACCAGGGAATAGAAGAGACCTACGCAAGACTTCTTGATTGATTTGATTGATTGTGGGGTTTAACGCGCCGACGCAACGCAGGCGATGAGGCGCGCCGTAGTGGAGGGCTCCGGATTAATTTTGACCACCTGGGGATCTTTAACGTGCGCCGAAATCTCGTACACACGGGCGTTTTTGCTTTTCGCCTCCATCAGAAAAGCGGCCGCCGCGGCCGGGAATCGAACACGCGACCTCGTGCTCAGCAGCGTCCTACGCAAGACTTCTAGACGACATATAAGGGATATACAAGCAGGACAACAGTTCACATGGAAAGCGATAAATTCCCCATCCAGAAGGAGGTGACAGGGAGACACTACCTCGCCAAAACTGTTCACAGCTTGTCTGAAGGGGATATTCAAGAGCCTCGACTGGGAAAGCACAGGTTTAAGGATAAACGGAGAAGGCTTGAGTCATTTGTTATTTGCAGACGATATAGTATCGCCGAATGAGACTGCAAAACAGCTGCAAAAAATGCTTGAAGAACTACAAGCAAGAAGCATATCCGTGGGACTAAAAATAAATGTGAATAAATCTAAAGCAATGAGGAATAAGCATGTCGCAAGTGCCCTCTTTAGCTTGGGAGACGAAGCGATAGTAAATGTACAAAAATATAGCTACTCAGACAGATAGTTAGCGCTGTCCTCAACCACAAGAGAAAAATCCGACACAGAATAGGTATGGGCTGGGGGGCACTCGGCAAGCACTCCCAAATAATGCTAAGTAAGCTACCTCTCTCGCTCAAAAGAAAAAAATATTGTCACGGGACGGGACAATACCCGCACCAGCATGGCCCTCCACTAATGACGACAAGGAAGAAGATGTGTGCGGGGCGCAGCGAGCCCGGGCTCGGAATGGCTGCCTGTATATAGTCGTGTGAATACATCGCTTCATCGCCTCATGGTTCGTGTCATCTGCCGCCACGTTACATTATATACAACGAGTTCGTACTCAGTAGCCTGTTATGACATTTTCGAAGCAGAAACTTGGCACCTTACTAAGCAAATGGAAAGCAAACTTAGACCGGTTCAACGGGCCATGGAACGAATAATGTTAGGAGTAACACCTAGGGGCAGGAAGCGAGCTTCCTGGTTCAGGAAACAAACTCGAGCAGATGGTGTCATAGTTAAAATAAAGAAAAAGAAATGGACTTGGGCTGGCCATGTGGTGAGGCGAACCGACAACCGGTGGACAATTAGAGTAACAGAGTGGAGTCCATGAGATGGGTCTGTCTAGAAGAAGGGGAAGGACAATGCCACGATGGAGGGTTGAAATACGGAGAGAGAGAGAGAGAGAGAGAGAGAGAGAGAGAGAGAGAGAGAGAGAGAGAGAGAGAGAGAGAGAGAGAGAGAGAGAGAGAGAACTTTATTCTTTAAAAATACGGAAGTTCCGTGGCCAGCAGTGGACTCCAGCAGCGAGGGTAGAAGCTGTTAGAAGTCCATGGGAGAGGCCTTCGCGCTGCAGTAAGGCGAAGTAGGCTGTTGTTGTTGTTGTTGTTGTTGTTGATGATGATATGATTATAATGATACTTGTAGCTTATAGATAAGAAATTGAAGGCAGGAGTAAAATAACTGGCGCTATCATTTGCTCGTAGTTATCCAACAAGGCTTCATGAACTGCACAAAATAAATTTGAAGTAATGGGCAGCCTCTTGGGATCGTAATGGTTGCAGTGTTTAGTAGAAAACAAAACACATCACAGTATGAAACAAGACGCGGTGAAAGCTAGAAAAAGGGCGCTCGTTTTACAGAGATGATAAAGATATACGTCAGCTGGTTGGTGAATACCAATACGGATGACTGAAGAACAATAAACATTTGTCCTTTATTAACTCCTGCTCAAAAACAAAAATTGAGCAGCGTTGCTTTGAGCACCTGAATTCTTCTTCGCCTGCTTACAGGGTGTATCAGGGTCTTTATTATCGCATCAGCAGTGACGTGACATGCACGCAGAGGGATTTCCACACTGACTGACTGAATAAACTTTATTGATGGAAAGAAGAAGCAAATGTGAGGGGCAGAGAGAGATGAGAGAATCACAGGTGGAGCCCTTGGTCCAGGGCTCCAGTGGCTTCTGCTCCCGTCTTCGCCCGGTTGATTAGGTCCTTCGGGATTTCCGCACGTTATGCTACACCAACACCACCTAGACTCAATTAAAGTCTCAGCCTCACCACTTCACCCGTCTCCTCGTCAGAGCCAAGTTCCTTGCAACTGTGATTAGGTTTCGTTCTTTCTTTTTAATATCGATCGCTAATCATGATGAAAGACTTGTGATATATCCGATTCTGACGGCGCCAAACAAAGGTTTTTACCTCCGCTAGAAGGCGTTCACTGTACGCGATGCAAACGATCCGATCCCAGTCAACCTCGTAAAACGCACACTAACAGGATCCCATCAAATCATTGACAAGCGCGAAGAAAAAGGAAGAAAAAAAGAAAACGATGTTTTCCATGAAGCGCAGTCTCCACCCACTCTCGCGGAGTGCATTGTTTTTCACTTAGGCGCTGGTTTTTCCCTCGCGCACGCCACGCAAAACAAATCGTCGCTCGGAGCCGTGGAAAATCTATTCCTTGGCGGCCTTGAGGGCTCTGATAACGGCGACGCGTTTTCTCTTGTATCTCGTATAGAATTTGTTTGGAATGAAAAAAGAAAGCTTTCTGGAAATAGAAGTCACAGACAGCAGAAATGGTAATATTCCCGGGCGTTTTTTTTTTTTTTCTTACCGTCAGTTATCAGCGCCACGTTCGCCGAGATTGAGTCGGTCGTTAGTGGTCGCGAGAAGTTGTCCTTATTGCCTATTAGCTTCTCCGTAGCTCTGCGGGAGATTGTCTGAGAAAATAGTAATGGTTTGTTTATGTAACAAGTGATGAACATCGGCACCACCTCGTACCACGTCCAGCGTTTTCCTCCCGCTATCACAAAAGCGTTCAATACACATTTCTGACCGATCCGTCCCATTTCCTGGAAACATTCCGCAAATAGAACATACCCCTCTTGACCCATAAATGTCCGTACTGCTTCTCTCAAACTACAGTCAATCTGTATGTTGTCTATCACTGCCCCGAAGTTACGCAGTTGAGGCTGCTTGCAGACTTTTAACAGCAGAGCGCTGTTAGGCTTTCAGTTCCGCCGTATTGTGTTACCAGAAAAAAAATACCGAAGAAAAAAGACCGAGCACACGTGAGCGTACGTCTCGTGAGGAGCTCCCGGCGTCGGCCAGGCTTGCGCGTGGGCCTGCGCCGCGTGAGGAGCTCGCAAAAATACCAATAAACAATAGCGAGCGCACGCGAGTGTGCGGCTCGTAAGAAGCGCCCGGCGTCAGCCAGCTCGACCTTCGAGAACACTCTGCCCAGCGTTCGTCGTGTGATCTTTCGCGTGCTGTTCTCCTCTCCAGTTCACGCGCGTTCGTGCCTGAAGTGGGGAGCACAGACTTTGAGTTCGCGAAGCCGGTTGCCGCGGGTGCCAGCGCGCGCTAACGCGGTCCACCTTGGGAGAGATGTGAAAAGGCTGCGGACAAAACGGTCCGGGCCTCTCAGTCATGGAGATCTTTCGGCAGCAAGTTCAGATGTGAAAGGGAGGGGTCACCAGCTCTGCTGTTACTCCAGCCTTGCATTACTAGCGCGAGCTGCGCCAATCTAATTTTTTTTTTCCCTTTCCTCCCGTGTACTCGATGGCGAACCGTATGGCCGAGATTCAACTTTTTAGCTGAGAACATGGTGTACCTTCTACCAGTACGATTACCACAACTAGTTAGAATCACTATTAGCAGTATAATAGCACACCGTAGTAGTGTAACTGTAACATCATTAGTAATGTAATTTGTAGCAACACAAGCGCTGTTCGTGGGAGCAATATCATTGATACTGGTGGATATATAATGACCGTGGGAGTAGTCATGCTCGTACTTGTGGTACTTAAAGCTATCCCTGTGATGGTTCGTAGCAAAAAGATGGAAGAAGTGGCATGGCAGCAATACTCTCACTTGTAGGGATGCTGGCAGCAAAAGATATTGGCTGTAAAAGTATTAGTAGGAGTGAAACACTAGGCATTGGTTGTTCCAGTGGTACAGTCGCAACTGTAGTACTAGTGGTCCCTGCAGTGGCAGCAGCGTAACATCCTCGCACGCGCCGTTAGCCATTGTTGTATCTCTGGCTGCTCGCTTGCCGCGAACCATGATTCATCATCATTTAGCTCAGCGGCGCAGCCTCTTCCACCTCCTCACCCCAACTTCCCAGCGTCCTCCATGAGTGGGCCATCTCCATCCCAGTCACGGCGTGCCGTGGGAGGGCGACACGGCCAGAAAAAGAACGGCCAGATGCTGTGCGTATGTGTGCTCATATTGCGCGCTAAGCACGCGCACAGAACCGCCTCATTCACAGCAGCGCGTACACGAGAAAAAAAAAGAAAACGAAAGAAGATAAGAGGCGGAAAACAAAGGGAAGAATACGCGCTGGCTATAAGAGTGGCGGCCTCCGCCAGAGGGCGTGTACGTGGTTTGTTGTTTCGGCAGCATGTCCGCTCTGGGGCCAGCGAGCACACCCTACAAGTACTATAACCAATACAAGCCACCCGCGCTTCGGGTGCCATGCCACTTGCCATCCTAGCCACGGGCTGGTGCCATCGTTCCTTGATTTTCACCAATTCGCAAGGCTTCGTTTGGTGTTCGTGGCGGTTTCGATTGCGCAGCTTTAAGACCCAACGCCTTCGAGTTGGAAAGAAGGCCTCCGAACTGTTCGCTATTATAGCCGGATGAACGATACGGTCTTAAGAACATATCTTCCCGGTGAAAACGAAGAAGCGAGCACGGCAGGGGGTCAAAGACAACGACTAGAAATGATAGCAAAGATCGCTCGTGCTCTTATCGCAAGATAGCCAGAAAGAGTTTATTTACTCACCGAATACATTGTTGCTGAGCCTTCGGTTCTTCCAATCGGGGAGGTTAAAGAAAAGTCACTACACGAAGATGGAACCTGCCAATAATCTCATGAGAAAAGAGCGGATCACAAGCGATGCAAGTATTCTTTCTTATCTTAGAAGGCGACGATGGTAGACTTTGCTACAGCTGTAGGATAAATCAGGCCGTGACCGTCGCCAATTGCCTGTAGATGACGACCAGGGTCAACAATCGTTACTGTTGGACAGCCTACGAGGGAAAAGATGTGTATCATCTTCCTTTTATTCATAGCAGGATCGACGGAAGGAGAAAGGAGTCGTAGGCGCCACATCACCTCAGAAACTAACTCTGCTGGTCATTGCTGTACGACCTTAGTTATGGACTCTACATTACTCCAAATTAATGTACAAATTAATATACCAGCCTGCACTTTGCTTTTCTCTCTTCATGAATTATTCTTTCCTTTTTCCGTTGCTCCGATTGAAGTCCAGTCTAAACTTCTCGTAGCCAACAAAACATTCCAGGTCATTGGAACGGGCGGCAGATTCTTCAAATGTGCCGGAATGCTTGCCGACAGCGACGGCGATCCGGTTACGACGGCACTATAAGGACCTCGTGAGAGCGGCTCATAGAACAAGGCCAGTTTACGGAACTCAAAACAACCGGCGTCGTGACTAAGAAGACGCCGATGATGCGGTAGCCCCCAAGGCCTTGTCTTTCTCGGAGGCGGTGTTACAACCCACTACCAAACCGTAGAGGGGAAGGGGGTGTCAAACAAGGCAGCGTAAAAAGCCGCGCGCACGCCCGTGTGTGTGCGACCACGCCCGCCATTCAAGAAACTCCCGGAGAGTAGAACAAGGGCAGAGAAGGCCGTGGCGGTGGGGGGTACGACTAAGACGACGCGTACTGGTGTGTCTCACCGAGTCCTAGTTTGGCGGGGCGGGGAGGATGACGACGTGGGCTTCGCTGTACGCCGCCACCCCCCGCCGAGAGGTTTCTCCGACTACTCTACACCCACGCCCACGACTGGCGGCTCGCGCACGCGCACTCGTACGTCTAGGCAACAGCGGAAGCGAGGCAAGTTGCCGCTTGGCTACGCTTGCGCGCGTTCGCGCGCCACGGGGGACCGTGGTCGTCCGCGTCGTGGCACATGGGAGGGACCACGTGTTCTAGCCTTCGGAGCGTGCGCTTTGAGGAAGGTAGCGTGCTCTGTGACCCGGTAGCAGTATCGTGTTACCAGTTAACAGTGACAAACGAAGCGGCTATTGCGGCATCTGGCATTGTACATGTGGCGGAGGGATGGAATAAGAAAATCCGGAGGCAGAGGATGGACTACGGTATCGCAGAACAAGAACGGCTGGAGGGATATGGGAGAGGTAGGGCGGCATCCTGAAGTGGACAGGAAACAAGCAGGCCGATGGTGAGGATGAAGACGACGACGATCGTGATGAGGATGACGATGACGATAATGAAGACGGCGATGATGATGAAGATTTTCCAAGCTGCAGCTCTGCCTGGACTCGTGGAGCTCGCCAGCAAACCTGCACCATGCATTTACGCACCCAAAACATTGTTTCTATCATGCGACCAGTTTGAGAGGGAGACAGAGGGAGAGAGGGAGCGAGAGAGAGAGAGAGAGAGAGAGAGAGAGAGAGAGAAGAGAGAGAGAGAGAGAGAGGAGAGAGAGAGAGAGAGAGAGAGAAGAGAGAGAGAGAGAGAGAACATTTTAATTAGCTGGAGAGCGGGAGTGGAACCAGAGTCTGGGATGACATGTGTTGCCCTAGCCGTCTTCGCTCGTGTTACCCATCAATTGATCCCACGTGGCTGGTTTGAGGCATCCTCTTTCACTTACTTACGCTGGTCATTCATTAAGAAAGTGGCGTCGAGGGGGAGCAGCAATTTCCTCCGTCATCAATTTACTCGCAACACAAACTACCCTCCTTATTGGGCCTACTAGCTCGTTTTTCCCAGGAAATCCTGAAATTTGAACTTGGAATTCTTTCTAACCTTGAATCGTACGCCAGCGTCATAAGACAATGCCAAGTGTGCGTCAACCTTGCTCCGTCATTGGCCGATCGCTGAAAACCGCTGGTGGGAGCAGAGAGCAGACGGGAGTCAATACCCCGAAGTTGAACAGTCTGTCAGTCCTTAAAAGTCGAAGAATCCGCGAAGCGCAGACAAAAGCAACAGCCGGGACTGACTCACTCGAACATCTTTCGTCACTGACGTATGAGTCAGTGTCACGCATCGAGCTTCCCCGCGCGTGCATGCGCGCAAGCGTAAAGGTTATCGCCAACGACCGAAAGCGCTGTTGTGTCGTAACCTAGTCGTTAACTATAAGTGGAAGAAACACGAAATCCGCACTTTCCCTTGTCATATACCGTCCAGAGAAAGAAAAGTGAGTTACGTAAACGTCGGAATTTTCCACTTCGTCCTAATCGCTCATACTGAGTGAAGCCCAGTAAAGCCTGTCGTTGGGCTAGTTGCTTAATTGGCTAGTTACGCCTAAGATACTGAATGGTTCCTCGCTCGAGCCGTAGACTACTAGCACTATCTTCACGCACTTCACTTAGCCATCCACGGCTTCCACTTAGAACATCCGTGCGTTTTTTTTTTCTTCATTGCGATAGCATACACCAGGACCAAATATTACCTATCGGTGTCTGTGCGGGCGTTGTTTTTAATCGGTACTAAATTCTTGCTTTTTCCCGCCTCGTAAAAGGCACAAAGAATAAAAAAGAAGCTATTATCACCACTGTGAGTATTAACGTAATTAACGAGGGTATGAAAAGAGGCTGAGTGCTGTGATGTCCATCACCAGTTCGGTTTTAAATCCGAAGCCTCTAATAAGCGTTCTATAAGCGTTTCTACACAAACGCGTAACACACGCACACACACAACACACACACACACACACACACACACACACACATGCATGCACGCACGCACGCACGCACACACACACACACACACACGCACGCACGCACTTCAGGCACGCACTTCAGGCAAGAGCTTAGCCGGGGGGGGGGGGGGGTGTTTCCGCGTCAAAACGCCCCCCGGAAATTTCTAATGCATCTCGCTCCTCCCTCTGACCTTTTTTCGTCCACCCTATATACAATATGCTCACTAAAATGTCCGAACAAAAATAAAGAGGATTGAGAAGAGAACAAAAATGATTAACGTAATACTGGGCTGCATGCAGACTAGCTTCCCTTTAAGGTTTTCACTGGTGGCGTATAACACACCCCGAAAAAGATTTCTGGCTGCACCATTATGACAAGAGACCATTGCTGATCTCAACAAACGACCAACTGCTTATGACAGCCACTTCTGCCCACCACTTGCCTAGAAAATTAATAAAGTCAAAATGTATTAAATCACTTCCTCTCCGTTTTACGTTGCATCATCCGTGCTCTTTTCTTTCTGGATTTTTCTTGTCAATTGTTGAGCAATATTTTTTTCGCCTGGCAACTTGAAATCCAAGGGCGGGACCTTATTTATGTCGGTTTTTCGTTAAACTAAGGACTGCCGACCACGGTCACGAATTATTAAAAATTTCCTTCATTCCTAGAAGTTTATTCGATTTCTACATCAGCCCTCTCTCTCTCTCTTCCGACGAAGTGTCAAGCAATGTCGTCCTGATTGTTGCTGTTCTTCCTTGCTGTTCCGTAAACTGGTTCCACTCTTCATCAAAATATTTAGTTTTATGTGTAATAGGGGGCCTTTAAATTTCAACCGACTCTCCTGTGGTTCATGTGGCGGTATGAACGTGGATTTCAAAATGGCTTATTCGACAGAAATATGACAAATTCTTACCTCCGCCTCTTCTGGTTGCTTCAAGCCTTCTCTTATCACTGCAGTTTTTTTGTTTTTGTTCCGGAAACAGGCCACACTTCTTATTCCATTTCTATATGTCCTAATGGCAGAGGTATGCCCCAGGGTGCGTCCTTGCGCCAGGCTGTTTCTTTTGCGATGTTGACGATTGAGAAGTCTTCTTGTCGCCTGCATGATCGTAGTCAATTTGTATCAATGAATCTACTGTTGCTGAGGAAAGTTCAATGTAGAAGGGTGGCTGTACTTCAAAAAAAAAAAATCAAACAAACAAAAAAGAAATGAAGTTCTTTCTGAGTGCGTTTTATGCACAGGCGCTATAAAATTTGCCTTAACTTACCACAGCGTCTGTTTTACGCCCACCATTTTATGTCCGTCATGCAATTGACTGGACGCCATTTATTTGGGCCTCCCAGTGATGACATTTTGCGGTGCGTTTTTTTGTTTCTTTTGTAACCTGGCTACTCGTACCAGCGTCGATGGCCCCTTAGTTGTAAAACCAATTGCTTCATTTTGTAGCTGCATTGCTCGTGGAAATAAAAATGTCTGGCATTTTCTTTCTTCCTTTCTTCCTTTCTTTTCTTTCTTTCTTTCTTTCTTTCTTTCTTTCTTTCTTTATTTCTTTCTTTACACAGCGAAGCCGTTAGCCTCCTGTCAGTCGGCATTTTCGTGGCGTCCATCGACGGTGACGAATGAATCAAACGACCCAAAATAGGTGCCCATTTATAGCTACGCTATAAAATTAATCTAAAACAAAGTTTTCTCAGAAACGCGCGACACAGTGGCTAAAACATCCCTCTAAACCGACATGCTCACACGCTGCCCTCGTAGCCGTAACCCCCTCGGACGTCGACGGGCGGCCGAACGCTTTCGCGAAGGCGCTTAACCCGCATTCCACAATGAGCAGCCCTACAAAGTACTCCCTTTGATCAGTTGCTAAAAAGGCGTGCCCTATGTATAGATGACACGCCTTGCGGCCACCCGCGTTCGATTTATCGACGGCGGAGTGCGGCGAACCCCGCCTTCGGCGGAGCAAGAAACGGAATTAGAAAGTCCGTGCCCTGCGGCCGCCCGAATAGGGATTCTTCCCGCGTGAGACACAAAGGCAAGGGGCGCAGGCCTTGCTCCCGAATGGGAGTCACGCGCCGTTATAACGGGGCCTGCGCCACGATATAGGTCACCCACTGACCCGTTGTTCGGTCGAACTGGGCCAAGACACAACGCGGGGCTTCGCTGTCTCCCCTGTCACGTGACAGGTATAAATGGGGCTCGACAGGAGCTCGTCGAACGATAAAATTTCAGACTAATACGTACTAAAGGGATAGGTGGCGCTAGCGTGCAAGTGAGCCGCGCTTCAGCGAGCGCGCCTTCGTACACCGGGTTGGAATTTTATACTTGCTCTATCTGAACGATTGTAGGGGCATTACTACAGTGCAGCGTCCTTAGTTCACCAATTTTATCAGTGTACCAGCTTAGTTTTGTACATTTTCATGTTTTGTGTGCATGCTTTGTACTACCTTTGCAGTTGCCGTGGCCACGCCCGGTGTTTTTCTAATTTTCTTCCTTTCCTTTTCTGTTTTAATAAGTGCCCCGGTCCTTTCTTTCCCTTTCATTTCCCGTATCCCCGCGTCCCGGAGTAGGGTAGGCAACCGGACAGTAACCCGGTTAACTTCCCTGCCTTTCCTGTAGTGTTCCTTTCTTTCTTCCTTGCGATGGCTAATGAACAGGCTGGAAAAGTAGTCTGTCGCTGCAAAATTAAATTGCTGTGAATGCTTATTTAAAGTGGTTTTATAAATGGAGAAACGGAGTCAGCAGTTTTATTGTCGAGAAACGGAGTCAATCAATTAAATTGCTGTAAATGCTTATTTAAAGTTGTTTTATAAATCGAGAAACGGAGTTCAGAAGTTTTATTTGTCCGAAAGTGTTTAGAAGCTCCATGCAAGGCGAACAAGAACAAAAAAGTTAGCATTTCTGTTCAGTTTCGCTTCAGTACCGAAAAGAAGCCATGTGAATAGCCAAGCCAAGTAGGTGAGGAACATTGCGGCCATGGCGGCGCCCACGACAGAGCGCGTTTTCAGCGACATATTTCCGTCTACTGGTCAAGTCAAGTTTATTCGACATCGAAATACAGATATTACTACGGACCATAAATTCAGATGTCAGGAGCGCGGACAAAAAGCCAACAGAAGCGGCTTGACGGGGTCCGTGCACCCTAATGTATTTATAAAACAATTGTGTATACTTATGCAAACAAAAATACATACACAACTCAATGTAGTAAAAACATAATTCACATTCCTTGGCAGCAATATAATAAATCCAAACTTAATACACACTGCAACAAGATGCTTGCACAGAATCAATAAAGCTAATTACGAACTACGAAAACCGAAAATACAAACTCAACATTGTCCATTGATTATTGATTACGTGAATTCAACAGACATGGTAACGTGTAGCACAATAATTGTTTTCCGTAATTGGTACGTGGGCAGGGCGCAAACCATGCTTCTGGATGACGTGTGTTATAAATGATATGATGTGGAGTCAGGTTCGACAGTTTTCTAATAAAATTACAGTTTGTTCTTGTTTCACTATTGTAGCTCTTAAAAAGTTTTTCATCATGTTAGTATGAAACGATTGTTATATGTTAGTATGAAACGATTGTCGAACGTCGTCTTCACGAGTGGTCAGCGACTCAACGAGGAGTAGTACTTTGCTGTTAGACGGAAAGGCGGAATGACACGGGAAAGCGGGCTCATAATCGTCTGACAGGCTCAGACAGGATGCCCTTTAGTACATTCTGAGAAAACCCTGTGGGTCAGCTTCCCTACAAAGGGCTCGATTGACCAATCAATGCAGCCAACAACGAAATTTCGCTGGATGACGAAGTCGAGCGTGGGGTCTGACCCAGAAGTTTGGTCTGCGATGAATTCGGCATCACGCCATGCAAGCATGCGCTGCATGCGCAGTGCCACTGCGCAGATCCCATTTTAAAATAAAATTATGTGCACGCTGCTGTCATTCCCCGAACTTGCCCCAGTGCCGGAACGTATTATTCACTGAAGCGCACTGTGGTGAAGCTAAACCAAGGAACTGCGTTACATTGCAACCGACGGTTATTTGCAGCCGGGGCTTTAAGCTGGCAACTTTGAAACTGGTTGAGCTGTGCGATTCCCCGCTTGTCGAAACTTTTTCCCCGGGATGCCCTTTAACAAGCTACCGGGCCTTCCGTTTACCTCAGTGCGCTTGAATGAGCAATCGCCCGCGTTTTGGGCTTTAGGGAAGCAAGTCCGACAAATAACGAGGCCCGGCACACGGTTTGAATAAAAAAAAATTGTGGCTGGCGCTTTTACATTAGCAAATAAAAATATTCTATCGAAGTTTTTTAAACGCCACGGGGAAGGACAGATAATAATCCAGCATTATCACATGATGGCCTGCTTTGCTGTTTTCATTGCAGTGGTTAGTAATTCAGTTACTTTGCGCTGGTGCAGCCCTACGGGTGTATTTTTAAAAAAAAGGCGCCTAAGCTACGACTGACCTAAAAACTGGAGCGATAAACCTTTGTAACAAAGCAGCAACGGGACATTTAGCAAAAGAGGAGGAATAGCTTTATAGTCATGATTGGCATGACCAGGGCATGATTGCCCTGGTGGGGAAGGAGAGGGGACGCGGAGGAAAAGAATAATCGCTATAATATCCGGTTCAAGGTTCAATCACTTGAAAGGCGGAGGTCATTTTTAAGTTTGTGGTTCCGTGGAGATATAGTTCGTCGAGTTCGTGAAGAGATAGGTGCTCAGGGACGTTTATGACAGGAGTCGGTCCAGGTTATCACATCAACTTGTAAATACCACTAGGTAGTGAGTATTCAATTATTTTCTCTAAAGCTGAGGGGTCTGCTCGAACGCGTTGCAAATGCGCTTCTTGATCGTCTGCAGGTGGGGAATCGAATTTCAATAGTGGCTCGCGAGCCAGCCGTGAAATTAGACCACCAAATTCCCACCTATCTAAATAAGCACCCAGCTGTTGTAGAATTACTGCAACACACCACGTCTTGGCTCGCGCTAAAGAAAAAAATTAAACATTACTTAATCTCGGGAATTCTATAGCGCCACTCCGAGTAGTTTGTATAGCGCTACTATGTGTAGCTTGTGATAATTTTTGTTGGGCTGCCTGTTGTGCTTGCTTTTGATAAATGTACATTTTGGCCTTTTCCTGTATTTTATTGGAATTTAGTGTGGAATTGTGTAGCGTTACGCTGTGTAGTTTGTAATTATTGGTGTTGTGCGCCTATTGTAATTGCTACTATATTATTTAAAAAAAAGTATAATCTTGTTTTTTCTACATCACCTTTGTATAGCTAGTTGTCATGTTTTGTTTCTACCGTTGTTGTGCAGTGTTGCAATGTTACATGTCCGGGGTTGATGGCCGCCGTCAGGCAGGAGTTAATCTGCCTTTTGCCTCTCCTCCCGAGACATGGTTTGTTTAAATAAATGAAATGAAATGAAATGAAAATGAAAGTGTGCACAGTGCCATACGCAAATGATATAGACTAGAGATGCGTGTATCGTCACAATACGGGCAGTGTTAGATGTGCGAGAAAAAACATGTGTAGTAGGTATTATAGCCTAAATACGCATTTGCGGATTTTGACTCTGAATACCTCGTTCGAGCCAGCCTCTTAAACCTTATTTAAAAGTGCATAGAATGCTGTGTATATAGCCTCGTGCGAAAGTTACCCCCAGCAAATGGCCTTTGGAAGCTTTTCTAAAACATTAGCGCTGCGAAGACACATAGCGACTGTGCAGAAGAAGCACGACGGGAAAACGCGTGTCCCGTCGTGCTTTTTCCGAGTCGCTGTGTTTTTTTAGAACAGTATGCGCCAACTGGTAGATTCCCCGCATGATGTTCAGTCATATTACGGGGTTTGGCATGGCTTATCTCTAATGAAGGTGCAAAGACCAGCTGTCGAAGCTTCTATGCCTGAATACTTTTGACCACGTCACCGGTAGAGGTGGGGCACAGGACCTTTTTTCTCGTTTTCTTTCACCATTGGCGTCATCCGCCATGTGATCTGCAAGCCCCCTGTACAGTTTTCTTCACTGCAAACACGCGTGTGTCGAGGGAAAGCCTCGGTAGAAAGGAAAATTTCTATGACAATTCCCAGGGCAGTGCTTTGATTTTTGAGGCTAGAGCAGGTTGATTGCGAACTAAGAGCTTTGTGGGGAAGTATTCACAAAATGATGGGCTATGCGTGGTCTGCGGAAAATAAACAGAAACTATGCGGCACATTGTGTTAGAATGAGAATCTACATGAGAGAAATATTCGGCTTCCAGAAGCCCTATGATTTAAGGGTATCACAGAAGAAGTTAACGTCGAGGCTGTCGAGGGGAGGAAAAGAAGATTAGGATGCTGGTGGACGAAAAGCAGAGAGGGGAATATTGCCTAGGACAGCTTACCACGTGTAGCAGAAAAAAATATATTTTGTGCCTATTAAGCTTTTTTGTGCCTGCCCTAAGCAGCGCTAGTATTAAACCAAGAGTATAAAACATAGGTATATTAGTCATTTTTGGTAAGATGACATGACATCATACCGCTACAAAGGAGAAACCAATAGCAATCATCATCAGTAGTAGCAAAGCGCATGGCAGCGTTGATTGCAAATCAAGGCGAGACTGGAAAATAATTTTGACACAAAAGTCATCGGCGTTGTTATTCGTACGGCGAACATTTCTATGGCGTATACCGTGCTGGGATTAGGCGTAGAAGTTGCATACTTACTAAAATGACACGGCGGCATGATGTTCTGCTGCTGTGCCTTTCAGGATGTCCCCATCTCTCTTTCAGAATAAGGATCTTTGGGAAATTTCTCGAAGCACCAACATCTATCATTGGCAAGATCCCCAGGTGGTCAAAATTAATCCGGAGCGATTTACTGCGTATACGGCGCGCGCCTCATCGCCTGTGTGGCGTCGGCGCGTTAATACTCATAATCAACCAATCAAAGGCGCTAACGACCATGTGAGCGTGGAGGGCTGTGATTTAAGATGTTCGATTAACCAGAAATCTTTTATCGGGCTGCAACATGGTTTGGATCCCATCCTCCTTAAGAAAAAGGAAAGAAATAACCAAACGGTAAGATGGGAGTTGTTCTTCAACGCTGCGTGGTGTTCGCGTGCATTTTCAATAAGAAACCATGGAATTTCAAACTTCGCGCCCTATTTCTGCAACACCATGCGAGAGAGAAATGGAAGCTGCATTTCATGCCTCGAATTTTTTCGCTTAAATAGTAATTGAATGCGTAGAACAGTGTAGAATGCAACGGCATCATACGCAGGCAACGTTTCTGACGCTCTGATGGTGTCATTGCATAACAGGGGACCGCCGCGGAGGGTTATACAGTTGTTTTGTATAATTAAAAGTGCAGCACGACGGCTACGTGCCCTTGTTATTAAGGAGGTGCTAATATTGTCGTCGCATACAACAAGCTCCTTCATTCGAAAGCAAATCACGTATACACCCATGACGTATGTAAATAAGCCTTACTAGAAAAACGATGAATTCCTCAGAAACGAATACTACTGTCACTCTCATCCTCAATTTATTATTTTTATTCATTTCGAAGTTGCTGCTTCCACCACTATGGCCCTCCGTGACGAGAAACAACTTAGTAACTAAGGTTCCACCGGTGGCATTGTCTCGCTGATGCGGGTATCAAAACATCGGCGCAATGCCTTCGGAAAGTCCGGCCGGCCAAGCCGCTCGACGGACATTGTATTACGTCGAATACTTTAACTCAGCAATGCTCTACATAATACGCACGTTCCGCAGAAAACTCGCGGCAGGCGTTTTCCCAGTGCGTTTCTTTGTTCTGTCGGCGTCAAGTGACCTTTGGATGATTTGTAGGAAACACGTTGGCCATTCCCGACCGGAGCATAATGATGCCTCACTAGGGTTTGTTGCCTAACTGCTGGAGATAGTATACTTAAGAGGAGAGGGGAAAAAAGTGTCATGTTGCAAACGCCGCCTACGAGATGACATTTCGAAGACCTTACGCCTTATGGCGGGCGAAGCGTTTTGTGTCGGCACGTCACTTTCGGCGCCAATCTGTCTGCACATGCAGCTGTCGCTAGAGACGCGAGGTTACAGTTCACGAGCCCTAGTCGAGCTAGTTTGTATACAACGAGAGGATAAACAAACGCAAAGCAAAAGGGACCGCAAATGCTGGTACGAGAGAAACGTCTCGCGGAGTCGCTGCCGTCAAACTCTGTCATTGTTATCCGCAGCAATAAAAATGTCAGGGTCTCGTCGACCTTTTTTGCGGTGGCGCCACGCTTCTTGTGTTAAACTTTCTTCTTCTCAGAAGAGGCGCCATCCGTTGCGTAATAATGTCGAAGATCATTTGAGATTGCTGGCTTTTCTAGGCGGTCCCGCCCTCAGCGGACATTTCCCGCGGGGGAAGACGCTGTTTCCGAGAAGTGAAACAAGCATCAGGGTTTTTTGAGTCATCAACATATGCGGCTTCTACTGAGAAAAAACCGGAAACAAAACGTAGGTTGCTTCCAGTGCGTAGTGTACGAGAAGCCACCGAAGGCGTCGGAACGAGTTAAATCGATAACAAATCATTATAACTGACCGCATGCTTTCTTCCTTTCATCGTTAACGGAGCCATTTGGCTCGCGAGATGCCAGAATACGGCGAGACACGAGATTCACAATCCGTTAACAATTTATGATTCTTCAAATTCTGACTCTGCAATGCTGTTCATCCCTTTCATCGATTAACTGGACATTTCTGGCCTACTGACGATTGGCAGAACGACTGAGACACTGACGATATCATCCGGTTCACTGAAAAACCGAAAGTTGAAGTGAACAGGCGTTTTGCTGACGACGAAACGTCTACTGACAGAATTATTTTACTGGCAGATAGCAATATATATAAGTAACGTGACATTAACATACGTGAATATATACACTCAAAAAGGGAAGTTTACTGGCGTTTCGGAAGAGGAGTGTAAGAAAGAATGAGAAAAGTGTAACTTCATTTTAATTTAAGAAATCATACTTAATTATGTCAGTAAACATCTTGTTAGTTTGTTTATATATTATATTATATATATATATATATTATATTATATATATATATATATATATATATATTAGACACGCCGGTCAAGTTTGGCACCTAAGATGTTATCGTTATCTTTAGAATTTTTCACGCTGTGTTTCTTATTGGTATGTTATCTCTTTTAAATGTCCAGTGCTGCAGCGGATGCCGGTGCTGTCACTCGGCGCCCTTTATCAGCGGACAATCAGAGGCCGTCCCAAATGCCTGGATCACCGATTGGTCGCGCGCTTTGAGGGCAGCCTGTCGACGACCGGGAGAGAAGCTTCGCTGTCCTTCACAGCGCCACTTTCTTCGTCTCAGCTCGCAATGTTTACGTATAGGTCCGCTTTATGCTTGCTTACCAATGCTGACTTAACCTTTGAAGAATATAACTGTAAGTACAGAATATAAGCGAAGAATATAACTGTTCACGCGCGTTCATGCATGTTGACACATTAGTTAGAAGCAGTTGAACCGAACAAGGCAACCCTTAGAACGCACTAACAGTGACCATTTGGCTGCGCCCAACTGCGCAGAATCAACCAAAAACGCTCACTTTAGTGCGAGGGGAGCGGAACATTTCAATGAATTTTTTTGTTAAATCGAAGCCCCTATCTTGAGATAAAGATAATTCAAACGCGAAGCTTTCTTCCATGCAACCTGAATGAAAGTCAAATTCCGAAACCCAAACTGCTTCGACCGTGTCAGGAAGGCGCAATCGGATAGACGTCGCACGTTTAACACGAGGTACCCACGGGCTATTCTAACCATTCGCTCGAAGATAGGGTAGCATGGTGTTTCCATAGGCTTCCGTCTTTTGTCCCACCTGGTAGGCCGGACCTAGTTGGTTGTTTATCCCCTTGATGTAGTGTGCTCTAAAGGTATCGCGAAGAGACCAGCTTCCCGTTTCGTGCTCCCGCTCCATGCAAGGATCTCACCACACGCCGGTGATGGCAGTTCCTGGCCACTTGAACAGTGCCCGCCCAGCTCTAGCCTCTTGGCACGGCAGTCGAGGCCAGCGGGCTGCTACGGCGCCTCCTTCGGCACGTGCTCGGACACCTTCGTGCTTGCTCCTCCTCCCGCGTGCTCGCGCATGATGTCGGCGGCGGCACTACCGCCTCCCTCAGAGCTTCCGCCACATCCAAGATCGGCGCTTCGTGCTCCCAGTGGCACCTTGCTGGCCCCGCTCAACTGGTCCTCGTTTCTCCGTCGTTGGCGCTCCCACAAGCTACAGCCACTACCCCTGCAACTGTACCCCTGGAGACACGGACGGTCAAGTGATGGAACAAGACGGCAGCGATCCTGATAATGACGGCGCCTGGAAGATCTGGACTCGAGTCAAGCCAAATCGGAAGACTGCAATAACTCGCCTGGGCAGGGTAAGTAGGCCCCGAGCACTTTTCTTGATGAGGCCACTCACAAAAATCAGTGTGCGCGCTATACCCAAAAACGCCCTCGCACATCTTCCCCACTCTTCCCCAACCCCGAAATGGCCGAACTCGCTACGCACCGCTACGATATTGATGCAAACCGCATTCAGATTACGTTATTCGACCAAGAGCACGCAAACCGCCTCCTTGATGATGGTGTTTGAATGTTAATGGCGCAAGGCCAACCAGGGCAAAGAGCGCCAAGAAAGTGTTTTGATGATAGGTGACTATTAAAATTGGTTAGAGTGAACATGAATAAAATCAATTAAAGACGATGAGGACGGGTAAAGAGTGGTTAAAAGATAAATAAGGTGGCTGGTGTATAGGAGCAGGGGCTAAAGCTATGGGTGGTATGAGATGAGCTTAAAGGTGCGCTGAACAAAAACAAGGCATCGTCTCCTAAAAAGTATGACGGATGCAATGGAATATGTTGTCTGTAGTGTTCTCTGAAGTGTTTGCGTCGTGTAATGTCGAGTGCCTTGCATTGAATGAGGATGTGTATCACGGATAAGCCCTCCTCCCCACACCTGCTACACAGGGGTCTTGGAGATCATTGAACAGGTGCGAGCGTGTCACATCTGCAAGGCACGTGTATCCGTAACCCTCGCTAAGGTAACTTAAATGTGTCTGTTGTGTGAGTCAGTAGTGTATTGTCCCAAGTGTGGTTTTCTTACGTGTAGTTGTTGTCTGTTTGTTGGCTTGAGGTCTGTGTAAGGTAGTGCTGTTTATGTTTACGGTGTTTCGGAGTGCAGCACTGGCGGCCATTTCTTCTGCCAGTTCATTTCCGCCAATGCCAGAGTGGCCTGGCACCCAGCACACTGTCACCTCAAGGTTTGAAGAATAAGCTAGCATAATTAATTTGAAAACAAGAGTTTTTCAATGACTTTCGGGACGACAATGTGCGGACAACGCTCAGCGAATCTATACAAATGATGGACTTTGGAATATGACGTTTCGACTATGCGACTTACAACAAGGAAAATGTCATATGCTTCTGCCGTAAAAATACTTGTCTTTACATTCATGGTCCTACCTGCTGTAAAATTGGGTTCAGTGTGCAGCACAAGACACCGCAGTGAAAGTTTTAGACAAACCGCCTCCTTGCAACTACCAGTTTCCCCTTTCCAGCACAGCAACCACATGGTCACCCTTCCTGTTAAAGTCAAACACTCCCAAAATCGTGCCAACACTTCACGTGTAGTCATCACAGTTTAGCCTGAAGATTCAAATGAAATGATTTTGACTTGGGTCCGCTGCGGACAAGCAGACGTCTTGGCGGCGCAACGAATAGGCAAAACAAATCGAGCAGTCCTCACTTTCGACGCCCGCACAACCCCACACGTGGTTAAATATTACATGGCTATAGTTAAAGTGTCGCGTTACCAGCCAGAGAGAATGGTCTGCTTCGCATGCCACAGCCTAGGGCACATGCCCGCATCAACCTGTGTGCCGCAAATGTGGGCGCGGTCATGCTGAAGCTGAACCATGAAAGAGTACACTTTATTGTGTGGCTTGTAAAAAAGATAGTCATCTGGCGGTGGACCCCACGTGTACTGCCCGCACTGCCTCTCCACCTCGTACCTATTCCAAAGTGCAAGATGGAGTATTCTGGGCGGATCGTGTACGTCCTCATGGCACCTCGAGCACCAATGCTGCAGTTAGTCCCCCAACTTCACTTTCGCCAACAAGTGATTCGATTCTGCAAACCATATTATCCGAACTTGATAGCTTCGTACTGAACTTCACCAGCTTCGTGAAGAGAATGCGCAGGTCAAGGCTGAACTTGCAGCGTGGCGCCGAGGGTCCCATACCGTGCCCGCCCAAACACCTTCCTCTAGCACGACCGCGCCTGCGACATCAGCTGTTGGTAATCAAACACCCACTGTATCCACGACTACACCAGCAAAGTCGGCCCTCGTAACCCCCTACCCTCGATGCCGAAGTAAGGGAAGAGGCGTAGTACTAGCGTCAAGCGCACCGCTACCTCACAACGGGGTACTGAAACGAATAATATTACGCAAGTGTTGAAATTTATTCGTGCAGACATCCAGCAAGAACGCCGCCCTCGGTTGGCAGATATGGACAAGCTCCGGACCTTACAAAGCAATATGCTCAGCAAACTACTGCCATAGTGAACTTCCTCCAAACCCTTCCCGTTGTGCCAAATGAAGCCAACCACACCGCCAAGAAAGATTACTTCCTTGGACAACGAAGCGGTCTCTCTGCGTTTTGCAATGGAACTGCCGTAGTTTTGCTCAATCGGCTGCCATTCTTTCTAGTCGAGTAGAGCAATTTTGGTTCCTTATCCTTCTTCAAGAAACCATAGATATACCAAAAATTATTAGCTACACAACTTATTCGGAACCGTCAAGTAACTCACCAAGGCCAAGTCCCATCTCCCACCCAACCATGAGTGGTGAAACAAGCGGCTGCTTTAGTGCGATTCAGACCTTGGTTGCTGCAAGGTGTCCGTCCCCGAGCCAATTGCTTCAAGGATCACGCAGTGGTTATAGTACAGGTACGCCTACCTGATGTGAAACCACTACTCGCAGCGTCCTGTGTATTACCGCCCAGTCACCGGCTCTCAGAGATCTATTAACTATAATTGGTTACGCCACCTTGTCTTGCAGTACCCCACACTCCAATTATCATCGGCGGGGACTTTAATGCGAAGAGTACTACGTGGGGTAATGACTGTAAGGATGGTCGAGGCTCGTGCCTTGAGGATGCCGTTGACGATTGTGGTCTCTCTCTTCTTAATGACCCTACGTTAGCCACCCGCGTGGGTCTTCATCCCGGGCAGGAAAACACTTCGCGTAACCTGACCATTGCCACTACAGGAGTGATTCGCAAGTGGAGCCCAAAAAACCACCACTTAGGGTAGTGATCATTATCCTGTTCTTCTCACTCTCCGAGGCAAGCGCTTCCGCACTTGCCAATGTCTTTCACAGATTGATTGGCAAACTTTTCGAACTTCTGTGTGTATCCCTCAGAATGCATCCTTACCGTAGTTTACTGCTGCCAGACGCTCTGCGAAAGCACACGCTGCAGAGGAAATCATATGCGGCTCTTCAACACCTGCACTAGACGCTCATCTTACCAACCTCTGGAAGTGCGTACAAACCCTCACCACTCGCTATCTAACAAACTGCAAACGTCAGCGATACCTGATCAGAATTCGTCGCCAGTACCAAATCATCCAATACCATCGCTCCCTTTCCAACGAGCATTGGTATAGTCTCTGTGCTAACTCTTTAAAGAAAGAGGACTTTTTAATCTGTTGAGAACGTTTCGGAGCTTGTCGGGCAAGCGCAAGAGAAAACCTACGCTATTCGCTTCCCTCAATCAATGGGACCCACCAGCGGACGTAGAACATAGGCTGATAACGACATTTTTGCCTCATGCATCTCGTAGCCCCACCCTCTGCTGCAGGTCATCACGGTTCCCGACATAGATACAAATCTCGACATCCCATTCACCATAGGCGAGTTTACGGCAGCTCTTCACCAGTGCAAACCTCGCTCTGCCCCTGGTCATGATGGCGTGACATGGCAGAACCTGCGTAACTTGGATGAGTCTGCACACTTAGTACTGCTAAACATGACTAACACTTACTGAGCCTCTGGTGACGTTCCGGACGAACTCAAACTGGCGCTGGTTCACCCAATACCGAAGCCGAAGCAAGGACCCTTCTGTGCAGACTAACCTCCGAGCCATTTCTCTTACACCAACAATATGTAAACGTATTGAACGCCTGATCAACAACCGCCTCCAGTATTATTTGCAATATGTACCCACGTGGTTCCATCCGTCCCAGACTGGCTTCCGTCCTCACCTCAGTACTCACGATTGCCTTTGGCTACTACGATGCGTTCTGAACCGTACGTCACGAGCTGGTTATCCAGATTATGTCCTCACTTTCGACGTGCGAAAAGCCTTTGACACGTTCTTCAGACAGCGATCCTTGAAGAGCTCGCTATAGCCTTTCCAAACCAAAGGACCCAAAGCTGGATTCACAATTTTCTAGAAAATCGACCGATTCGGCTCCTACAGCACGCATCCAGGATGGAGCCCCATGTGCTTTTATCTAGATAGGGGTGTTCCACAGGGTTCTATGTTTGGACCAGTACTTTTCAATTTAGCCATGGCACGCGTCGCCCGCACCTAGAACGGGACACTGCGGCTCGTTTTGCTATCTATGCTGACAACCTCACAGTATGGGTTGAGGCCGCCGACTACGACTGCACGGAGGACATGATTACAGAATTGCAAGCGGCGTTGAACAGCCTTTCCCCTACTCCTCCAACTCTCGGCCTTGAATTAGCACCCGAGAAGACCGAATTTCTCCTGCTCCACGGTCAGCACCAACCACCCACCAGTATGCATAATACCATCTACATTGGCGACACACCCATTTCCTCCCACTGTGGTCATATTTTTTCGGCATGCCCCTTGCCAGCCACAGCGTTAGAGAGTGGATAAGTCAACTGCGGAAAAATTCGAAGCCAACTCTCTACTTAATCTCTCGTCTCTCAAACAAATTCGGCGGTGCTTACAAATCGGCGTGCCTCACGCTCTGTCGGGCGGTAGCGGTCGGTCGTTTCACTTAAGGCGCTCGGGCCTACAACCTACCCTCGACTCATAAGAAACATTTAGCGGTCCTTTATCGGGCCATGCTCCGCACCATCACTGGACTTCCCAGGCAAACCCGCATCGATGTCTTGAACGGGCTGCTCCTATGCCTCCTCGCGGAATCCCTCGGACAACATGACCATCGGTGGACATTAACGCTACAGGAGGCTGCCTTCTCCGGTTGGGACATGCGTATTCTTCCGATACTTCCGCCGGCCTCACCCCTGACCCCCCTTTGGTCACTCCCGCCTGTCACAGTGGCCCATCAACGAACCGGTATCCCCCGTACCCGACCAGCTGCCTGTGAGAAAGACCTTCAGTGCGTCCTTGCGACAAAATTGCTAGATGAAGTGGACATTTACACGGACGCCAGCCTTTCGTCCTGTCCATATGGGTCTGGCCTGGTGCTGCCCAGCTCGGCCGGACCTGGACGGCTCTGTCATTCGGCCAGGACAACACTCGTCTCCCTTGGAAGCAGAACTTCAGAGCATCCTCAGCGCAATAAATCACCTGACCTACAGTATTGCAACGCCGCCCCTCCACGTTTTCGGATCCTCACGGACTCCCATCAGGCACTTCAAGAACTCTGCAAGCCCTTCAGTGATCACCCAACTGTACACGAAATACAACAGATGATCGCCATTCTGGCTCGCAATGGAACCACTGCCCGTTTGGCATGGGTGCCGGGTCACACAGACTCGGATGGGGCAACCAGGCTGCACGCGATGCAGCAAGGGAGTGTCTCGCTAGTACCCCTCCCCTGGACGACGACGCGTCGCGCCCCTCTCCTGACCCTCGCCTTCAACTTGACCACGCACGCCATGCTCGGAAGGTAGGCCTTGCGTCCGTTACTCCCGCTAGCTACATGGCTCTGGCTCCTCCGATGACTCGCTCTGCGGAAATCTCCATAAATAAAACTATTGCTAACGCAGCCCCCTACCCCACATCATGAGAAAATGGATTCACCCGGCAAGATCTCTATCTCCTTACTGCCCCTGCGGTCAAGCGTCAGTGTTCGCCACCCTCAACTGCTTACTCTGGCACTGCGCCGCATTTTCTTTGTACCACCCCATACTCATCAACGCTTTGCCACATGATGCCTCTCAAGTCGACCCCCCCTCCCTCTTTCGAAGACCCTAATATTCTCACAGCCCTCGGGGTGTTCGCCTTATAGAGTGGTCTCTCAAGATTAGTGTAAACGGCGGCATACCCCGGTCGTAATAAGTGACTTGACTTGACTTGACTTGAGTCATATGATCCCATCCCTAGCCTGGCTCTGCTGACGGCCGTGATCTCTTCTATGACGTTCAAGGACCCACTATTTGTGCTACTCGGTTACTAATCCCTGACTCTTCCGCCTCTTCCCGTATTATGGTCGCATGGCCTTCCCTTTCAAATAAAGGATTACAACAACCACAACCAACGCCTCGCGCTAGAACGTTTTATCTCCATGGGCGAAAACGTCTACTAAAAGAACACACCGGGACATTCGTTTTCCAACGCCTCGCGCTACTTCTTAGCCTAATTCTTAGTATGCTGCAGCGTGTGACACGAAGGCAACTTACGGCCAGTCTGTCTCTCATTTATTTGCTTAAATCCGGTTCAACGCAAGAGATGGCGCCACCGCCTTAGCAAGCGCGTGATTGCTCCTCCCACCGGCGCTTCACCGGCACCCAATCAGCGAGCGCCGTGTGGCAAGAGGAGTTGAATCTTTAAATAAACTCTTGAAACACTGCCTGCTTCGTCCCCTCTCCAGGTTTCACGTCAGTGGAGATGGCCAGGGATTTTTTTATTTTTGAGTGCGCGGGTATACATAATGATTTGTGGGTCATTAGCATGAGCAACACATCAGAGAGTAAAATATCGAAGGAACGTTTATTCGGTTCCAACGATACTGTCCGGTAATTTTGTTCTGCCGCTGCGTTCCTTGTTACTCGTTTCCGGAACCCTGACGTCTGTGTTTTGAATCTGCCGACGAGATAAGCACACGAACTTTAAGTCATCCCGCTCTTTGCATATCGAACAGGTAGTTGTAGAAATATTGCATTCATTCATTCATGCATTCAACATTTTAACCCAACAAAGAAAAAGATCTTTAGAGTAAAAAAATCTTCCAGATACCCGTTTGGGAGTCACGTATAACTAATGCGTAAACATTTGATCTAGTTGACGGGCACGTTGCACAGTAGCGAAGTGACCATCTTGTCTAAGGACTTTTTATCCCACTAGTCTGAACTGTCCTGCGTTCAAAAGGCCTACCACATGTGCGGAAAACGACACGTTTCCGCGCACGTTTTCTCTCTCTGGAAACCGGATCAGGCAGGGGTTAGGAGAACACATGAAGGCTACAGAACCGTTATCGAAGAGGGCAAAAACGCGCTCAAAAACGCCTTCTTCGTGCATGTGTTAGGCCCTTTAGATGGTTTAGAGACATTAAGGGGTTCGAGGAGAAGTGATAAGTTCGACAATCTTGTTAAACGGCGAAAGATCTCCCGTCGTAGGACCCGAAAGTGAAACCCGCTGCGGCGAGTGAAGCGAGGAATTTCGCCGCCGCGAAGGGAACCTTTAAACTTGGGGCACAGCGGAAAGTCTGTGACGTCTTCGTCGCGGAATGCTCGACGTAGCGTCTCAAAGCGGTTCGACTGCGCTTTTGTGACGTAGAACGACACCAGAATCTGTCGTAGACGTTACGGGGGGTTTCGGAATTCGCCTTCGAGGAACTAACTGTTCTCTAAACCACTTGTCTCGCGGATGCTTTCGCTCAACCTTGTTTCTGATGACAGGTGCTGACGCGTTGCTGACGACACATTCTGCGTCTTTGTCACGTTTGGCATTGATTTGTTCCTCGTCTAAGTCCTTTGCTCCCCATGACGTTCAGTGTTCCTTGCTTGCGTAGTTTTGTGCTTGGTCATAGCTGAAGTGAGCTTTTTGTTATAGACGGCGCTCGGTATCACGTGCTGTTGATTCTCGTGCTTGTTCCGCGTTACGGCTTTCCCCGCGGCATTTGCTCCCGGGGTGGTATCGACATCAGCTACGATCATTGTGCCTGAGTTCGAGACTGCTATCCTTAAAGGGATCTTGCAACACTTTTTTCAACATTTTTTTTTTAAATCTTAAATGCTTGCAGAACGAAGTTAGTAAACACATTCAGTACTCAGAATAGGGGATCACAAACTGCCTCACACAAAAATGGGTGCTCTACGCCCAAAAGATAACTAATAAACTTGCTCAAAAGATTTTTCTCTTTCTCTAGATCACAGACAGAGCAAGTGTGTCGCCATATCTACTCTTTCGCACTGTGGCGTTCATCTATTTATTTTTCTTGGGTTGGTGTTGTTACTCTTTTTTTCGCGTCGTTTACTTTTCATTTTGTTTCAGTGTTTACATTAACGATTCTATTTTCAATTGTATTTTCAAGTCCGGACTCTGCTGGCAGCATTCTCTTGTTTTTACTTTCCTTTTTTTTTTCAACGCTTCTTGTTTGTCTTCTTCCTGCTGTAACCCTGATGTCTGATATTCACCACTCATCAACGTAGTCACCCACCATCTGGTGTAGCAAGCCTTGTCCCTAGCAGGGCTGACCTCACCTCTTATCTCTCTCTCTTCTCTTCTCTCTCTCTCTCTCTCTCTCTCTCTCTCTCTCTCTCTCTCTCTCTCTCTCTCGGCTTGGAGTTCTTTCGAGTGTTCGAATGACGTCATTAAAGGGCATCGCGGCTATTGGCCGGCTTCATCTCAGTTGCAGCAATAAACGAATTCGGCAGCCACTTGAAAAAAAAAGTCGCCATAAAATAAAAGCAGGAACGGAAGGCGGATCTGCGGCGACGAGCAAATCGCGGAGTGCCACTCCGTGCTGGCGATAACTATAGCTCCTACAGTGCTTCCAGTAGCGAAGGAAAGAGTGAAAGCGTTTGTCGGAGATGTTGCAGAGTCTCTTTAATGACGCAACAGTTAAGGATAGCAGCTGAGGATAAGAAAAAAATCTCGGGACATCTCCTTAACGTGAAACCTGGGGAGGGGCGAAGCACGCAGTGTATAAGCGTATTCTTGGCGCCTTGGAGTTTTTGCCAATGGAGATGAAACCGTTGGGAAGGCAGAAGGATACAGCTTTGCTGTAAAAGTCTCGTGTCTTTGAAGCACGAAGCGTTCTAGGCGAGGCGTAAACGAGTGTCCCGGTGTTTTTTAGAACGCGTTATGTTCTAGTGCCATGCGTAAACGAGTTTCCCGGTGTTTTAGTACCATGACTACATGAGACGATGGTTACGACGACGACATGAGACGCCGACAGGCCGAGCCCCTCAGGGGCTCCGACCCTAAAATATGTGAGCTGACCGTGATGATGGTCAGCATAATTGATTTCTCAAGTACAGTGGGGGCTTTAACTTTCTGAGAATATGAAGGCGATAGCCTAGTAGGGCATTCTATTGGTCTGCTGTTGAACTCTCTGCTGAACTTTGCGACCGCGCCCGTCACCACTTCACCAGACCTGTGGAGAGCACCCTGCGAGGGTCGTCCCACTCACTGGCCATCGCCAGGAGCATCCTGTTTGCCCCCGCCGTTACCATCGGCCCCTTGGCACTGCTGTTTCCTTTTCACGACACTCGCTACGTCGCCCCGTCTCAGAGCCCTCCTCCAACCCTCCTCCAGAGCATCTGTTTCCCTTTCCCGGCGCGCGACCGTCGGCCTGCGCCTCGCACTTCTATTTTCTGCGGGATTCTGCGCACCTCGCAGCGATTTTTCGTACCTCCCGCGTTCCATGAAACAGAGGTATAAGGCTTCCACCTTAATAGAGAAAACTTTGCGAAGTCTTTAAAGGAGCCATGAGGACAAAAAACAAGTTGGTTTATTAGAAAGACTGCTTAGTCCCGATAACAATGATACCAATATCATCGCAATCTTCGAGGAAATAACTGAGATACTAAAGAAAACATGTGAAGCAGTCGCGACCCCCTAGCCAGTTTCCCGCAACTTTTCTATGACGTCACGGAACCTTGTTTGTGCGATTGGCGGCCGCCTAACAGACCTGTCGCGATGAGACATGACTGCACGTCTGTAATGGGGCCTCTAGTTCCATTTGACCAGCATCACTTGAATGCTAACGTGCAGTTAATTCACTGAAAATTATGATTTATGTTGGCCCGTATGACGTCATTCTTGCTCATAACACGTCACTGTGGCGCAAAATTTGAAATTTTTTAAATACTTATTGCTTTTGTTTTCGTTAAAAAAATATCTTTTGGGGCTGTAATGGAGCTGAGTGAGATACTGAATCCTAGTTCTTTCAAATTACACGAAATTGTATTTTCTCTTCATGGCTCCTTTAAGGCCTCCAGCTCTGCGCCGAAAAATTTGCAATATAGTCTAGTTCCTTGAGGTCTCGTCCTTCTCAGTTTGATGTATAATTTTGTGCTTCTAATCGCCGTTGTTTTACACTCAGGCAGAGCCTGTTCAAAGTCGCCTAAACTTTCTCCTAGTCCGTTTTACCCGACGTCCCTAGGCCACTTCAAAAGGTTGATAAAAGGAACACGTCAATTTCGACCACTCTTATCGCAAAGAGACGCTCAAATCGGCAAAGAAAACGTAAGTAAAAAAAAAAGAAGAAGCTCGGAGTATGGCTTCAACTGTTCGGAGTTCAAGTTAACGTGGTTGGCGTACAATATTTACAATAACTGCCTTAATGCGGAAAGATCGTTCAGCCTTTTACGGCTGAGTGTTCCTGGTTCAAATCGATAAGGCAGCGACAAAGGTTCCTCGGTTCTATTTCTGTTCCGTTTCGCATTAGGTTAGGACTCGGAAACGCATGAGCTGGTTTCGATCGATTGGTCGCATCGCCATCGTGCGCACTGTAACGTCGCCGACATTTCCCTGCCGCGATGGACTTTTCAATTTAAAGATTAAGGTTATAGTTTGCCTGACTAGCTCGAACGGGTGGCACATGAGATGGCAAAGTTAGAACGTGCACTTTCGATCACGCGATCAAGCTACGTCTGCGCTGTGCGGTACGCAAAAATGGAGTGCTTCTGATTCATTTCTCCCGCCCGGGGATACACAACCTGCTCACGAGGATTTCTTTGTTGTTCTTCACTGCCACTAGAAGACAATCAGCCGCAGCTGCCAGGAATGGTAGCAGCGATGTCGGGCTAATCAAAACGACGCGTTACGTCGTGATGCCGCTCAGTGGTCGAACAAGGCTCCGCTGGGCGAAGTTTGTCGGAGGGGAAACCAGAGACGGTGCTTGGCGTGCCGCTTTGATCCACGTATACGGCCCACGGTCGTATACTCGGTATCGCGTTCGACGGCACTTCGTTCAAGCTCGGTTCCTATTTGCGCCGCCATCGACAAATTCAAACTACGTCGCTGTGACCGTCTCCGTGTAGTGTTGGGGGTTCGCGTTGTGTGGCTTTAAATTTGTCCGTAGGAGCCATCGGGTGAAGTTATTCTTCGGAGTACCCGCCACGGTGGCTCAGTGGCTAAGGCGTCTTGCTGCTGAGCACGAGGACGCGGGTTCCATTACCGGCTGCGGCGGCCGCTTTTCTGATGGAGGCGAAAAGCAAAAATGCCCATGTGTACGAGATTTCGGAGCGTGTTAAAGATCCCCAGGTGGTCAAAATTAATCCGGAGCCCTCCACTAGGGCGCGCCTCATCGCCTGCGTTGCGTCGGCGCGTTAAACCCTACAATGAATCAATATATTCTTCGGTGTAGAATAATCAGGTGTTCAAGCATTTTGAAGTGGTTCTTCACCGCGTGAGGGTAAATGTTGCTTCCGCAAGTCACTTTCGCTTCAATTTGCAACGGACCACTTGCTTCCTCTGCATTCTTTGTGACGTGCGCGAGCACTTGAAGCACGTAATATGTGAATGTGAGCGGCATACAGTAGCTAGGACGTTCGTTTTGTGTTCCTGGGCCAGCCGCTGTTTAGAAGGTTAACGCTAATTGACGTGTTAAGCCCGTGGTCTAACTCAAAACGAGCATCTAAAGCTACCAAAACTCCAGACTTTCCTGCGAAGTTAAGGACTTGATCAGACTCTTTAAATAAGGCTTCACAGTGAGCGCATCATCACATCATGGTCATCATAATCACTTCATCAATTTCATTTTCTCCTTCATACATCTTGTGTAGCAAGCTAGGTGCCTTTGCCAGACTTACGTTACCAGGTACCATTAAAGACCATTCTCTCCTCTCTCCTGGACCCATAAAAAGTCCAGGTTCCATCAAAAGTACCTTGAAACGGCTATAGAAGAAGTAGCGGCTGCTGACAACAGATGGGGTTGATTTGTTTCTCTTTTTTTTCTTTTTCTTTTTATGTTAGGACGTTCCGCTAACGTGCGGCAACCTTTTCGTGAAACCATGGTAGAGGAAAAAAAAAAATCTAGAGCATGAAACGTAAATCAGAGTGATCGTAAGATCAAAATCGGGCATGCATGCCCGATTTCGCGCAAGTTTTTCCAACAGTTCGCGTAAGTTTTTTCCCACAGACGCGGTAAGTCATCGCTAGTCGAGTACATAGTTAAGTTTCACTACCTGTTCAACATTCACATTTGTACGCGTACAGATGTCTAGACTTGTTTGTTCCGTTTCGTTCGTTTGAGTATTTTGCCGCACTTCTGCATGTACCCTACCTGTTTCTCCAGTTCCGTGCCAAAGATGGTTATACTAATCAATTTAGGGTGCCGTCTCTGACCCCGAGTTTGGCGCGTGAAAGTCGGGCATCAAAAATCAGCCCCTCGTCAGTGGAAGTTCAGTTCTACGAATTAAATCCGACCTGTGTCAATCGGTATACGCGCGAACCTTTCAAATTCTCAGTATTTTGTTCATGTGAACACCAGTATACTTTTAATCCGGCTTACAGGCTCTTAGATGTTCAAAGTGCGAGCTACTTGTCGTACTACTATGATGGCAATGTAAAGCGCTATGAGCGTACACAGGAATGGGATACAGTCAACGGAACAGGAAATTATTGTCGAGGTTAAACGCGTTAAACCGTTAAACGCGTTAGTGATCGTACCATTGAAAACAAAACAAAAATCCCGGGCCATCTCCACTAACTGTGAAACCTGGGGAGGGGAGAAGCATGCAGTGTATAAGTGTATTCTTGGCGCCTTGTCGTTTTTGCCTACGGAGATGAAACCATTGGCGGGTACAGGTATACAGCTTTGCTGTAAAAGTATCTTGTATTTGAAGCACGGAGCGTACTAGCGCGAGGTGTAAACGAGTGTCCCGGTGTTTGTTTAGTACGCGTTACGTTCTAGCGCGAGGCGTAAACGAGCTTCCCGGTGTTTTTTTTTTTTAGTACCGTGACTACATGAGACGAACAACGATTATGACGACGACGACAGGAGACGCCAACAGCCCCAGCCACTAAGGGGCTCCACCCCTAAAAAAAACCTTAGGGTCAATTGTGTGTGAATGCCACCACCCCATGCACAGGCGAAAGACGTTCGTAGACGAAGACATCTAACTTTTCTTTCTGGCATACATACTCACGTACATTATCGCTGCAAATCAAATGCGAGCGCACAAACACCCGAGACGACAACCGCACGCGCTGCCATCGAATGCGACGCCGACATCTGCGCGCGTTACGTTGCCCTTTCGCGACACATGCGACACCTTTGTGTCATCAAACGAACGGGCGCGAAAAGTGCCGTTAACAATACCAGAACGGCTCACAGGATGTCTCTCTAATCAGCTCGTCGATAGCTTTCCTCTACTGATCCGTCTTTTGTAAAAAAACCGAAAAATAAACGCATGTTTACTAACAGCAGCTCCAAATGAGTTGTCCGAAACATGTGCAACAAGGAACTCCGTACCTTTGTTGGCTCGGAGAGTCGGGCGCGACGAGAATGAGTGCACTCATCTTTGCAAAAAAAGTTGAGTGCCCTTCCACTCTGTGAAGAAGGATGATCAGCGAAGCTGTGTTGCGTAATGGTGTTGTCGTCTTAGCAGCTAATTGCCATATAATTTGTTTTGGGATACCTTCGATAACACAAGAGTTACAGCCGCTTTCTGTAACCATACTCCTTCCGTGGATAGGCCATGCATCACTGTGCAACACACAATGTGGAAAAACCAGATTACGAAAACCAAGCCAACACCGATACACTTAAACTCGGCCTCACCTCTAAGCACAAACGCATTGCAGGGAAGACATTTTTTTTTTTCAGGGAAATATAAACCGTCTTATATCAGAATGTGAAGGCCCTACGACCTTTGTTATTTTTTTATGAATTCTTTCCGTACGGTGAAAATGTGGCGTACAGTTTTACGATCCCGGTGATTTGAGTGGGCGCCGCAAGGTGGCGCTACGCTCGCATGAGATTCTTGTCTACATCGCTCTGTTGGCGGGGATAACCTGCGGCACCCTAGCCGTAGACAGTTTCGCTGTAAAATTGTTAGAAGACCTTTTGGTGGTCACTTGGGAATGGGTGAGCATCTCGTTCTTCTCTAACCTGAATTCGAGGCACGGTCCAATGAGCACGCCTTGTTCCGGCTTGAGAAGCTCGCAGGACGGCGTTTCTCGCACGCCTCTCGTACACCGTGGTAACCGGGACGCGTATTTCCAAACGCTTCGCTGCACAGCGCCACACGTGACATGCGTTCTCGCGCGATACAGAACGTTAATTAAACGTAATCATAGGCTGCGCCCCGAACCTAAAGTGACCTAAAACATGCCAAATCACCGTTTATAACAAAAATATTAAGAAGAATTGAGTTCTTGCACAATAAAAAATTGAGTTTACAATAAAGATCTTGCAGTAAAAAAATTGAAGTATATGCGCTGGCGCTCGAACCCAGGCCGTCAGCTCAAGTACCCAGAACTCTACCACGGAGCTCGAGCGGCGGATCGTTCTAGCGACTGGCCAGTAGGGTAGCACGCGCAGTGACATCACACATGTCACGTGGGGCGCTGTGCAGCCAAGCGTTTAGAAATACGCAACCAGGACAACCATACGTTGCGACTGGCGGGACAATAGCGCCACCCTTGGAACGACCAAGGCACGCCAGTATTTCCCGGCGCAGCACTTTGCCTCGAGAGTGTTAAATTCATCTGACCTTGATATTTTAACCTTCCACTACACAGCACACGAGCTGCGCTTTTGAACACGGTACCTGGTAACACATAAAAAGAGACGGTCCGACTCCGAGCTCACATTTAAACAATTCAGCAAATGAATTTTAGAAAATGTCTTTCTTTTTTTCTTTCGATAGAGGCCCAAGCAAGGATGTGTACACTGAGTATAATGAAGGGACTTATAAGGGAGCCGCGAAGATGGAAAGGTTGTTGCGCATCTGCTCAACGCCCCTCAGCCGACGAGAAAGCCTGTAGGTGTCGCCACACAGTCACAGGCACGGCATGGCTCAACACGTCTTCTTGGTAGTAATAGTTATAACAACGTCGCGGCTCTAAAATGAAACTCCCCAAACTGTTACAAGAAAAGTAGTAAGGCGAAGGAAAGATACGTTGGCTTTCCTTTTATCAAGAGGGCGTTCAATTCGTTTCGCCTTCGCGACAGGTGCATGGGAGAAAACGCAACTCGGCACCGCTTGCAGACTTCCATCGCGAAATAAGTGACTGGTGATTCTCGAAAACATTCAACAGAACTGGGGGAACCGTCTCGACAGCTGACACCGCGGTGTTCGATAGCGCGTCAAAATAGTGCAAGCGCTGAATTTGCCCTCGCTAACTATATACGGAGCGAGAACGCGAAATGTTTACGTTTAGAAGGTCAAACGGCTTGACGAGAACGTGACAATTTTAAGGAGCGACGTGGTCTGTCCTCGAGGCATTCAAACTCAAATGTTCGTTTTTTTAGACAACCAAAATGTCTCGTCACACTTTGCTAAATGTTAGAGTTGGATTTAAGGTTCGTCTAGGACGAAGGTTTTTGACACTAAACGGGGCCAATGTGATGTGGGAAGTTATTTCCGTTCAAAGCAAAAGGAGCTCTGCCAACTTATGACACACTAAGAAGTCATTCGCTGATGTCTTAGAGCATCATTACCACCTGAATTCAAAAGATCTCAAGCGCTATTTATGCACTCTATGTATCATAAAAAAGTCCTTAATGAACGGCAGAGTAAAGACACCTCACCACGCAAAGTAAATCAAGTGTTAACTCCCCACCCACCCTACGCAACGAGCTTTAATTTTCCGCAGACGCTACGCAAACACGTTGTACTCCCAATCGCTGTGCAATGCAACATCTACATACGGGGAGTTCAAAAAGAAAATAGTCGTTTTGCTTAAAACTGAAGAAATTACAACATCGGCTCGTACGAAACGGTTCACATTTAACGGCGAGTTTTTTTTTTTTTTTTGTTTTTTTCCTGAAGTTCAGCGCGGGGAATTTTCCAATGTTTCATTTTGCAGGTTAGTCCCAACGTAAGGCTTTTTAAAGGGCAGTTATTTTGGAATTTTTGTCTTGATGTCGTCGACGCGCTGAACCTTCCGAGACATTATAAAGAACTTGACGCCCTTGCGATTGTGCCTCTCCGCTAACGAATGAGCTCCGGGCTCCAGGGGTGTTCCCGAATCATTTTGAATACCCAGGGTGGCAAACGCGTTTAAAATACCGCAGTTGTAGACATTTCGTTCTACTTCCACATTCAACGGACATTAAAGCGAATGTTTAACAACCGAAGGAGGGGGCAGGCGAGCTCAGTTTGACGCAGATGAGCTAAGGTACTGGCGATTCATGGTCTTTAAAAATAGCATGATTTTTTTTTTAAATACCATGCAGTTCGTAGGAACGCAGTTAACAGAAACTTCGGGTCAGAATACGTCAAGCGCTATTCCAGTTTTCACCAGCGCTTTTATTACTCGAGAGACTGAACTGAGCATGGAAAAAACATCTTTACGTGCGCTCTGAAAGGGTAACGCGAAAATTTGCCTCGCGGAATTGGCGTTGCTTTTAAGTGCAGACCACTTTAGGCGCTTGCCTTGTCGTCCTAGCTCGCTCGCTCGACCCAAGTATACAGAGCACTAAGGCGGCGTCCCGGGATAACGCTGTTGTTCGCGGTAGCAGTGAGCGGATAATGTATACAGCCCGTTATGGCGAATCACTGCTCTGCACTTCCGACAGCTTTCACATTGAGTGGAACGGCTTTACTTTTGTCAAGTTCGCGAAGGTTCTTCTCCGGGTAGTTGTTGCAAATAACACTGCTTGAGAGATTGGGCTTCAGATATATCCGATAAAGAAACTTGGCTGCGTATCTGCCCGCTTCGCTGCAACTGTCGAAAGACGGTAGTGTTCTGCTGCATCTGCCACGAAAACTCCCTCTCCTCTCCCCCACCCGTGTGTCAAGCTCTTCCGCTCTTTTTCGATCCTCCCGCGATAAACACGGAGGAGTTCTACTAAAGTCAATTCAATTTTCCCGCTTTCTGCTGCTCCCGCCATCTACTGGAACCTTTTGTAACTTCCGAACTTAGCACACTGCCACTAGACCCAGGCTCGCGCGAGCTCTTTATGTATTTTTGGGTCAAAATACTTTTAGATGCGAAGCATCTCTTGCTCGGGGGGATGTCCCGCGTCCGTGCCCCGTCTGCAGCACCTCTGATGATGATTGTGGCAGGATGCCCCTAGAGATTGGCCAACCAAAGAATCCATCATGAGATAGCTTCGCGTTCAACCACCGTCGTCATCTTCCCGTAGGGGAACCGCTGAAGAAGAAGGAGAAGAAGACAAAGCTGCGAAAAGGAGGGCGTGTACGTTGCTCTCAGCCGGTGCAGCAACGGAACAACCTTTGTTTCACCAACGCTGACGGAGACTACCGATTCTACCACAGAGAAGACAACATCGACAAGAACATGATGGACGAGTTTCGGTGCCTCGAGAACCACCGCCTACTCACCGTCATACAACAGTACTTGCGTGCCTTTGCCACCGGTGTGGACCCGGACGTGGAATTCCCTCTGGCGCTACTAAACACCAGATCACTCAACTTAACGGCAACACAATGCAACCACACGGAACACCCATGATGCTTCGCATCCTCGTCAGGGTTCCCCACGGGAAGATGGTGTGATTTTTTTAAACGCGTAATTTGTCTTTTCTATCGACAATATCGATCACACATTCATTTTGAATTAAAATAACACCCTGAGTACCAGCTGCGCACATTGATGTTTTGGCTGAAGTATGTCTAATGTTTTTTTTTTTTTTTTTATGCTAACACTGTTGGCAAGGTATGAGTTGTATTTCCAGACTTAGTGGTTCGGAAAGTTTTGGCTATATAAATTTCTCGTTCGATAATTCTTTTCACATTTGGCCGGATGGTTGAATCGAGGGACAGAAACCAAAATATTCGGATTTGAGTAGCCCAAGAAAGACCATCGTATTTTAAAAAGGACCGTCCACTGCCAGGGAGGCAAACGAACGGCCACACTGAATGCCTTGAGTCTGAGAGTCTAACTCGAGTCATTATCCTAGCGGGGTTATTCAAAACACAGAACAGGTACAAAAAAGGAAGCCTATGATTTATGTTTTTGAGTGTTACGTTGAGCACAGAGACACCAAAAAAGTGACAGACAGACAGACAGACAGACAGACAACAACAGACAGACAGACAGACAGACAGACAGACAGACAGACAGACAGACAGAGCTCGGCAAAGTCAGGTTCACGCAGTGCCTCGAAAATATTCCTCCCGTTGACGTCAGTGTCCCATTTATTTCTCCTCCACGTCGCTCTGTCACGAAAGCGTACAAGGGGACTCTTGACATTAACGGTGAAATGCGAAAAGTTTAGTAGGGCTAATTCCCAGTCTTGCAGCGAGGAGAAGGTCAGTGATCCGTGCGACGACCCGGCGAGACCGGCATAGTTCGTCTCGAACTTAGCTGTGGAACTTGCCGAAAAAGAAAAGTTTAATGCTCGGAGCGAGGAAAAATCCCCGGTGGGGTAACTAACCTTTGATTGAGCGACTGTCCTCTGAAACTTTCGTAGCTTGAGATTTTAAAGCCGCTTCTTGCCTGGCTATCTCTTTACTTTTCTTCTTGGTCTCCTATATAATACTGGAGCCTTTTAATAAAAGAGGGCTGTTTTCTTCTCCTCCTCTGTTTGCTTCTTCTCCTCCCTCGTGAGCCCAGCATATATACCGTATTTTCACAACTTTAACGCGGTCCGATTGTAACGCGCAGGTTAGTTTACTTGGGGAAATTCAAAAATATAATTTGCCGCCGATTCTACAACGCAGATGTAAAAAACATGACACCACATTAAGCTTCACACCACATTTTATTTTAGAAGACATTTTTAGGCACGCCGAAATTCACTCACGTGATGTTGGCGGATTGTTTTGGATTGGATTGAGTTGGATTTCGCTGTGAAGCCAATTTAGCCTTTGAGTCAGATTAAAACGCGCACACAAATTTTAGACCTACATTGAGCAAAAAACAAAAACAAAAACAACGCTGCGCGTTAGAATTGGGCAAATTCGGTATCTGCTACTGCCGCGAACCTGCTTTGCTACTTCTGTAATTAGCACGCTCAAATTACTGCTGTAGGCCTCAATGCATGTCCCTAGCACACGTTTCTAAATCGAAGGCCACATCGCATTTACTAGGCTCATCTTTTGTTTGCTTAAGCCGCCAAGGCTCGTCGATGGTGCATGGATGCGTGGTGGACCTGGGTTCGAATCTCATACTCCCTGAATTTTATTTTCTTTGTTTTTATTCTGTTTGCCGTGTCTGCCATTTTGTGGGCCATATTAGGGGCGAAGCCATTTTGGGGCTCGGGCTGTCGGCGTGTAGTGTCGTCGTCGTAACCGTCGTCTCATGTAGTCACGGTACTAAAACACCGGAAAACTCGTTTACGCCTTGCGCTAGAACGTAACGCGTACTAAAAAAACACTGGGACACTCGTTTACGCCTCGTGCTGGAGCGCTCCGTGCTTCAAAGACGCGAGACTTTTACAGCAAAGATGTATACCTATACCCCCCAACGCTTCATCTCCGTGGGCAAAAACGCCAAGGCGCCAAGAATACACTTATACACTGCATGTTTCGCCCGTCCCGAGGTTTCACGTTAGTATAAATGGCCCGGGATTTTTCAGGTCAGTAGTAGTAGTAGTAGTAAGTATTGCTGAATGAGGCGGACTTAGCCTTGCATAGCTGCCGGCAATTGCTCCGCCTAATCGTCCCCAATACAATATCAAACTCTCAAAGTCATCACACCTCACTTAGTCCTAAAATAACAGACACACAATGTCACCACACCTCACTTAGTCCTGTGGACTGCAAGAATCCGAGTAGGAGATGAGACACCTCTCTTCGCACAATCCAGTGGTCCCTAGGAAAAATAATGTCCTCCGATGTAGCATGGGGCACTCCTAACTTCTGGAGATCACGAAAAAAGTTCGTCCGCTCAGGGTTGGTTTTGGAGCAGTTCATAATGAAGTGATCAATGTCACCAGTCACACTGCACGAGGGGCACAAAGGGGATGAAACAATGTTGATTTTATGTAGCCAAGCTGGTGTACGGGCTGAGTCTGTTCTTACTCGGTGGAGCAGGCAGGCTTCGGCTCTCTTCAGGCCTTTCGTCACGACTGGTTGATGTACTGGTCGCCACAGCTGCCTAAAGTGCTCGCGAACGGTCTGTTTCTATATGCGTTGGAAATCGCACCGCGTTTGCACCGTCCTTGTAGATGATAAGGCGTCCTTGGCTAAGCTGTCAGCATGTTCGTTTCCCGCTACACCGACGTGCGACGGGATCCACTGGAATTGCACGGTGAAGCCTTCATGCTTGAGCCGCTTTAGTAGAACTAGGGATCGCTGACAGGTCTTTTCAACAGGTATACCCCGCTGCAACAGGTGAAGGGCTGACTTTGAATCGCTGAATATTGCGACTTTTTGCCTTTCAAACGATGACAGTTGGCGCAAAGCAGCTTCTATGGCAACACACTCACTCCCTGTAGATGAAACCAAAGGCGTCACCCTGGCAGCCCACGAAATACTCAAACTGGGTATGAAAAAAGCCGCCGCGCACACCCCACTTTTTGCGTCAACCGATCCATCAGTGTATATGCAGGTCACACCCACGCCCGACACCGCATTTCCGCTTAATAGAAGATTTAAAGCTTTGGCTTCTAAAACGATGGAGAAGCTTCCTTCTCGGTGGCATAACACGACGCCTTCGACTCACGCGCTGTCATCGAGACACCTGATTGGAGCTACGCGCATTTTGTTTGTTCCTATAGTAGTGCCTGCCTAGGATTGTGCACGAATGGCTTTGAAAACGGACTTCAAAAAAAAAAAAAAATCGTGGCCAACGTGCACGTAGAAGGTCACCCTACTCAAACTTCTCACCAATTTTCTCAAAGATTTCAATTTCGAAGTTCGTGTCCTTATACTGGAAGCGCCCTTTGCCAAACAGATTTGTATTACCTTTGACGGTGTCTATTCCTGGCCTTATTGCAATAGGAGCGGAACTGTTGCCGTTTGTGGCTGCGCTCGAACGTCGGCTGCAACTAACTTGCCTCGCGCAGCGGCACGCACTTTCGCGTTTGGTCGGCTAGCCGTCCCAACGAAAAATATTCGGGCACATAGGCAGCCCAGGACGCATGAAAATCACGTGATGTCAGTACCCCCGTTCCGCTGCAAAAACGACGGTCACGATGTCGGCGGCTAAAATTCATCGATGCTACTGGAGTGACTCGAGCGACTCTGTAGACTCTGTAGAGCCACCAAAATTGCTCGGTTTTGTCGCTCCGGCCACAAGTTGGAACTCATCGCAATCTCGGTTTCAGACGTTAAATTGAACAATTTAATTTGAGCTCTGCACTTGGTTGTCAATTTAACTTCCCGCGTCGGTTCGGGAACCAGTTCGTGAACCGGTTTGGAAAATCATATTCTGTACCGGGAGCTGAACCAGAACAAACTGCAGCCACCCGAGCCCGAACACTGCCTGTTTTTTTATCCGTTCGACACTCTTAAACAAAGTCGACATGTACGGGTAATTTCTCAGAGAACATCACACCAACCCGCCATGCCTTTGATTCTTTGAAATCTTGAGATTTTGCAGTGCGGGACGAGTAAGCTAAGTGTTTTTTCTTCTTCCTTTTAAATTGAGCTTGTCGTTTATTGTTCCCCAAAGAATCAATAAACATTTAGCAGAGCCCGAAGTTTCTTAGCTGTACTTGTGTAAGTGAACAAACAGGTGTAATTTACCCTGCCCTCCACGTACTATCGTATGCTCCCCGTTAAGATTGTTGACATATTTGTTTACACGTTGAAAACGTAAGTTTAGAGCTCGTGAACGATCGTGCCTTGCATGTTGTGTGCTGTGGAATTATTTAACGTGCATGAGTTCACACCGCTTGAACATACTCTCCTCCTGGCCTTTGTCTCTGCATCGCTTTTATATAAACAGGCCATTAAGATGTCATAAATCGTTCTTTTGGTACGCCAAAGGCTGAACAACTTTTCCCTTTAACTGAAAGACCGCAGCTTTCTTCGCTCTCTCAGCTTTGGCTCGATGGTGAATGGGGGTGTATTTGTTTAGGAGCGAACAATTAACGCTTGTCTCTACCATTTCCATTTCTTTATTTTTTTTTTGGCGATGTCAAAAAGTGGATTGAGAAGTCTACGCACACGTGCACTCTCTCATCAAACCGACAGCCAGCTTCGTCGTCTTGCCACATTTGCTAAACATATCTAATTTCTTGATTGATTGATTGATTGATTGATTGATTGATTGATTGATTGATTGATTGATTGATTGATTGATTGATTGATTGATTGATTGATTGATTGATTGATTGATTGATTGATTGATTGATTGATTGTAGGGTTTAACTTGCCGACGCAACGCAGGCGATGAGGCGCGCCGTAGTGGAGGGCTCCGGATTAATTTTGACCACCTGGGAAATCTCGTACACACGGGCGTTCTTGCTTTTCACCTCCATCATAACTAATTTCTACCCCTGTACGCAGCATGCATGCACGCTGGCGGTGAGATCAGACTGTACTTGTGTACACCTTCGTAAAACTTCCTACGCTAGCTTTTTCCACCAAAGCATCCGACCGAAACGCAAACGAAAAGAAAGTCTGCGCTGTGGGATTCTGGGGCTGATTGTTTGGTGGCGCCTTTAATGTGAAGGCACTGATTGTCCGTTGCGCATTAAACGTTGGAGTATAGGCGTAGGGCGTCGCAAGCCGTGAAGAGTTTTAAAAGCTGTTCCCATGGCTAGGTGTTCCATAACGCGAGCTTAAAGTCGGCAATAACGGAACGCCCACGCCGCTACACCGGAGATTAAGTAACGGAGCGGGAGAGAGCAGCCAAACGAGCGAACATACGAGTAGCAAAATTCAGCATCGTCGCCACCTCTCCTCTTGCACGGCGGCGGTAGCGAGCAGCGGCGCAGGGCGTAGGAGACAGATCGAAGCCATTAGAAAACGTTAGATGTATTGCCAAGCGGCACTTCAGCAATTATGCCTGTATTGTCGCTAGCCCATGCTGCAGCCTTGCACTGTAAGGGCCGGCCGGGGACCCGTCAAGCTGCACGGCAGCTTTTTTTCCCTCTGTCCTACCCACTCAAACTGGGTGAAATAAAATCTTGAAATATTGAAGCGCCTCGTTTGTTCAATCGGACACCAATAATTTTGTATTCACAACACGTAAGAAGTGTCTGGTGTCGTCTGAGTTTTTTAAACGCTAGCTTCGCGTATCACAAAAGAAACGTGTTGAACGAACGTTGCTAAATGGATTTATTAACACCAAAGTGTTTCATTCCCGGGTACACAAAGATTTCAATGACGTCATATCCGTCAGGGAAATGGCGCCAGTTCAAACTACCAGGTGGCCTGTAAAGGGTGCACCCCTGGAAACAGGGTCTTTTGCGTGGATGCAACCTTTAGTACTAAGGGTACGTTACACTTAGGGTTGTTCATTTTCAGATTTTATATTTTAACACCAAAGTGTTTTATGCCGGGATACACCTAGATTTTACTGACGTCATATCCGTCACGGAAATGACGCCAGTACACCTTTGCCGAAGCGACCCGCCAGCAGGACATCGCTCACCAAGCTCATCCACAAGACGGCCGCCGAGCAGCAAATCATGCTAAGCTGCAGATTTCCTACACATTTAACTTTCGTGTTTTACCGATTCCTATGACAGAGGAATCGATCAGTTTTGCAAGTATAAGACGATCTCACAAACAATCTCTACCAATACCTCTTCACCAATACTTTTCAGAAATTTTGATGTCCCAAATCGTAGTGCGGAAACAGGTATCGTGCGCTTATACCAGTTTCCAGGCCTTTTGGCCTTCTCCGTGTTGTTCCATAACTGCTGCTACCACGCGCGAGGCATAATTAGCTTCCCGTCACAGCAGTCTACCCATCTAAGCCGAATCGCTTTCCCGCTTCAGTAACCCTTTAATGAGGGATTATCGCGAACGTATCTGTCACTACTACGCCGTCTCGAAATCAGCGAACGCTTGTTGTTGCCCGATCAAGGACATATAGTTTCGAAATCCAAGCCTATCGAGTAACATTAGCTCACCAGCAGCAATCTTCGGACGTAAACGCATTCCGCCAAAAGGTGCTAATGGTCCGCCAGGTGGCCAACGAGAGGCTTTTTGAATAACTTGGCACGCTACAACCCACCGGTGGCCACCTGACCTAAGCGCTGTAGACAGCCGATGACGCCACCGAAAAACAAAGAAAGGGGGCGTTGGCTACGGGCAACTTGGCAGCGTATACGTTAGTGAAGCGTCACGAGCTCGGCGCATCGCCGAAAGGCTGCCGCGATAGCCACCTGGCGGGAAAATACCTCAAACCTGACTGCGTTCCTTTTCCTTGAGCGAATCGATGTCGTTTCCCATTTAGGCGACAGTTCGCAAAACTATAGCGTACTATTTTTATTCCAAAACATTGTATCGTCGGAAATTCAGACGTGTGTATTGCAGACGTCTTTCGTGTATACTTTCAGATGGTCGAGGACAGCATGCGCGCGCACACGCACACGTGCACGCTGTAATCAGTATTGAATGCGCGAAGTGACTCCCTAACTATCACTGTAGGCTCGCAGCGAAAACAGGGAGTTAGCATCTCAGGCACCCAGCGCACATCCACGGACTATCAACGCATCAGTCTCAATATTTAAAGACGGTAGTCGTGCTTGGCTACCTAACCAGGAAAATTTTGGTGATGTATGTATGTATGTATGTATGTATGTATGTATGTATGTATGTATGTATGTATGTATGTATGTATGTATGTATGTATGTATGTATGTATGTATGTATGTATGTATGTATGTATGTATGTATGTATGTATGTATGTATGTATGTATGTATGTATGTATGTATGTATGTATGTATGTATGTATGTATGTATGCCTACATCCCTTAAACGCCGTGCGAGACGTGGTTGAAGCAAGGGCATACACCGTGTTGCTGGCTTGCTAGTATGGAAGGGAGCATTCGTAGAGTCGCGATCTTCGCGGGGTTACCTTCGCCGTCAAACGCACAGTTACTGAGAGAAATAATAAGAACAGAGCACTCATTAGTGTTCTCAGCTCGATACCGTTTTAGTTTAAGGTTGCGGTGTAACGAGAAATTGTTCTGTAGATACATGCTTACGAATTTAAACAATTCATTTCTGCGCGAAGGCTCGGAAGAAGCTGCCGCGGTCGCAAGAGTGCTAATTGGGTTCGTACGTACGTCCGTGCTGGTGTTTCCAGAATTGCCAAGAGCGAATGACCAGACGCCAAAGGTGGAAGCCGACGCACGCACAGGCCTTCGAACGACGAAACATTTGATGCGGTGACGTCTTTCCGGCGAGAGACTTTAACACATGCTCGGAGCAACTTAATGCCGAGGCAACAGACGTCAAGCAGCCGCGGCCGATGACCGCCTGGCTCCGTAAAGGCATGGGGCAACAAACGCTATAGCACTATATACATACATACATACATACATACATACATACATACATACATACATACATACATACATACATACATACATACATACATACATACATACATACATACATACATATACATACATACATATACTACATACATACATACATCATACATACATACATACATACATACATAATCATACTACATACATACATACATACATACATACATACATACATCGGGAACGTATAGCAAAGCTCCTAGGGGTATATAGGTGTATATACGCTTGCATATTGATCCATGTGCAGCTTTACCGCTCACGGCAGTCCTTTCAACAGTGATTACTCTGTAGTTATTTAGCGAAATGTAAGTTTTTGCTCAGCTAATATTGAGGGTAGAAACTTGCTTTGTGCACAGTTTCAAGTCTCGCGCGTTGCGCGACTAGGTTCCTGAGCCATGGAAACTATCCCATAGAAGTGCATGTGGAGGAATATTTGACAGCGAATTACACACACAATATTCAGATTCCTGGAAAGTTCTTTTAGTGTATTCATCTTCACGTTGACTTCTTGCTTTATGCCAAGTATCACTTTCCTGAACTGGTTTTGCTAGGTTTCTGAGAGGTCGGAATTTTTAGTGACAAAGCTGGGTATGGGAGCACCATTGCAACTAACGCTTCAACTTCCTCCTCGTTTCATTCGGCCTGTAGGCGGCCATGAGCCTTCTTTTGAGGGCGGAGCAGTTTAGGGGCCCGGATTGTCGTCGTAGGTTGTACGGGGCACCACCGCAGTCACGCGGCGTCACGTGGCGTCACGCACCCAACCAGAGGCTTCGAAGAGGTACCCTCTGGTCCCTCGACTCAGCCTTCCGGCCAAATGTTAAGAGGATATACTTGAAAAAGAGGTTTATGTGCGCGGAACCATAAGAAACCCCTGGAGCCGCTCGCGCTTGTCATACATCTCCCAATTATTTGGCCCAAGGAAAACTGCAGGTACATTTGAGGCAAAATATATGTACTTAACCGGCAGCCCCGCGTTTATTTAGTTAGGAATGCTCGTTGGGTTCGTTTTTGCGATAGTAAGCAGGAAAATGGCAGCATCTCCACTCCGTGGATGATGGCGAGGGTGCGGAGTACGGGGACTCGAAATGACATCCAAAATGCACCCCGAGTGACATCCGATTTGCGTACCAACCGTCATTCGATTTGAGCCATGAGTTGCACCTTGATTATTCCCTGAATGAAACTGCAACTCACGGCTCAATTCGAATTTCGCTCGATTTTCGCTTGATGGTGGTGTGCGCACGGATGGTCGCGGACGGACATTGGGAGGTCCTAAGGTACTGCGCACCGTTACAGGCGAGGGAGTCAGCCGTTTGACTCTCGGGTACTAACTCACGGTCGTAGCCCAATGGGTAAGACGACTGACACAAACTCTTTCTGGGCTACCAGACACCGGCTGGAATCCTTCCGGTGCCTCTGTGATTTTTTGCGATTGTAAATGCTCTGCGCACGGACGGGGACGGACATTGTGCGGTCCTAAGGTACTCGGCACCTAAAAAATAAGCGGCCGTGATACGAGGTGAATTCGTTTCTCCTACTGCCGGCACGCGAGGTGTCATGCAATGCGGCGTCATGCAACAGGCAATGCTTTGTGCTGTTGGAGACATGGAAGGCATCGCAGTTGGTTCCAGCTTCTCCCCGACAGACGTATTAGCATGTTCGGCTCCAGCTCAACTTCGAGGCCTTCATATACGCGGGATCTGGCGTAGCTTCCCAATGAAGCCATGCCAACTCTCACGCCCTGACCAAGTAACGCCCCGATGCGTGTACATCAATCGCTCCTCAGCTCGCTGTCGCCCATCCTGTGATTCGAGGCGTACGCCGTAGCCACGTGAATTAGGTGCAGTGGCGCTGGAGTCGGTAGCGAGAGCCGTCAAAATAGGGGGGGGGGGGGTTGTAATGGCGCCCGTAGCGACAGTCGTCAAGGTAGCGGTGACTGGTAAACTCAATGTGACTGGTGGCCCGCGACAAAAGCTGCCGCCAATTAACGTACCTGTGCTATTTCGTTGGCTCCTGTAGTTTTTTTGATCAAGGCACTTGACTGCTACCAGGGAGTAAATCCACTGATAAGCCTGTTTTTTTTTTTGGCCCCGTTGGGTGGGGGGGGGGGAATTTGAAAGCTTGTCGATATGTGTGATTCATTAGATAGAGCGAATATAATATCCGTGGGGCACGATGGCAGTTTGAGAAAGCTAGTTATCAAAGGCGATTTTATTTTTCGGATACAATGAGGGTTTATGTCGTATTTATAATCTTTGAAGCAGAATGTCAGTGTGGTTCAGTCAAAAGTAAAGGTAGCACGGGTCGCAGAATTAAAGAAAATTTATCCACCTTGTGTCCCGCCCGCAGCCTTTAAGTGAGTTTAAAGAAAGACCTAAATAAAAATCCGGACGTATACACGCAATCTGTGCTGACAGACGCATAGGAGAGAAATTGTCCTAAATTCACGAACCCACGCTCCTTTTACCTTTGGCTGCATCCTGCACATTATATTATCGTCTCTCGTCTATATATGTCTATGATTATTCGCCGTGACTTCTGCACCTCCGGCGAATGATAGAAATGCGGGTGTAGGTACACAACTGTTATAGTGAATAGTGAACGTTAAGGGACACGGGTTCTACATGTTAATTCGGGGCGCTCACATACGAAGCTTCCTCACCCGCCGAGCGATGTGACCTTAAATCCTAAATACAGGCAGTGAACACCGATGTTTCGCAACTACTTGCCTAAGCGAGCAATATCCTCTGGAACTATTCAGGCACTTTACGCGCATTGCCTTCGGAACGGGACAAACGCTGCGAAGCATGCAGCGTCAACACTCAACTGTATTTTGTAAACCAGAGAAATAACAATCGAGGGGGGCCCCCCCCAAATTTTCGAAAGCGTTTCCCCTTTTTGCGTCGAAACCACTCGAAAGCTTGTTTGCCAGCAGGAGCGGCACTGCGTAAACGGCACCAATAGCCTTCCTTTCCTGTTTTTTTTTTGGGTTTTTTTTTTAAAAAGGATTGAAAACGTTCTTTTTCTGAACTAAACGAAAACAGAAAATTTGGTGAGTGACGAAATTCGACCTCGAAGAACGTCGCCCGGAAAGAAAAAAATTTTTGGGGCGAGACAGTTATCTGATGGGAAGACAAAAAAAATTTTCTAAGTATTTGGCCCCCCCAATCTAAGACTGGGTGGTTTCAGTTCTGAAGCACAGATTTAAAAAAAAATTTAAAGAAGTGTTGAGGGCCTTTTAAAAAAAAAATATTTTGTGCAAGCTTAGAAATAGCTCGTTGTATCTACGCCGTAAATAGGTCATGCTTCTTTCTTACTTTAGAAATTCTTTTTATTTTGTGTACTTTTTTTCTGCACAGGGGACGAAGTTAATTCGTGGGGAACGAAAATTACAACTATAGATGCCAAAAAGGAGCATACGAGCAGCGAAAACAATATTCACGCAACTTCGGAAGAAGAAAGCAGTAGTTTCGTTTTTTTTTACGTGCAATGGGGGAAGATTGCAACTGAAAAATGTTATTACAAGGTTTTTTTCCCCTTTTTTTTTTTTTTTTTTGAGAGCCGGAAAACCATGCAAACGGTAGCGATTTATCAATGCGACGCTTCACTTTCGACTTCACAGTGACGCAAATGTTTCAGCGAGCCAATTTTTAAAGAAGTAGCAAACGGGGACGGTAAGAGCACGCTCTGAGCACCCGTTTTCCTAAAGAATTAAAGAAAAATTACTCGTTCCTGCTTACGTGTTTGAAGGCGGAACTCTGGCGACACTTATCAACCACTTCGTCACTGCTGCATCGTATTCGCGTCACACCGTGTTTGCATCTTTCTCATCGCTTTTCTAAGTGCAGAACACTTTAGGGGATCGCCTTGTCGTCGTAGCTCGCTGTAACGCTCGATTTCAAGCGACTGCCGAAATCAGGCGGCGCAAGCGAGATAACGGACCCAAGTAGAGCCCGGCGTCCTCGTAGGCGTTCTTGCAGAGGCGTTGGAAGCCAAGCGGTTTAAATAGTCCATAACTGTCGAACTCGTGAGCCGCTGGCGCTTACCATACATCTCCTCGTAGTTTAGCAAAAAAAAAAAAAGAGAGAGAGAGAAGAACTTCAGCTGCATTTGACTCAACAATATACGTAATTAACCGGCAGCGCCCGCGTTCATTTAGTTCGGAACGCTCGTTGTTTTTTGCGATAGTAAGCGAAAAACCGTGGCAGTGGCAACGCCGGCACGTGCGGGGAGGAAAAGCAAGCGCAAAAAGAACAGAACTCCCGCTGGGGCTGTTTCAGGCAAGGAGCGCAGAGCACTGCGAAGGCGGGAAATTTGAATTGCATTGGGGGGGTATCAGTGAGCGGATAACGGCGCTACATCCCATTATGGCGAATCACTTGCTCTGCACTTCCGTCAGCTTTCACGTTGAGTGGAACGGCTTTAATTTTTTTTGTGCGTCTTTTGGCGCGACCATACTTCAACAGGCAGAGGCAACACTTCACGCCACAGCTTCATCAGAATAAGAGTTCTGTGTGGCGGGGGCACGTATGTTTTGCTCACGAGCCGTCACGTTCAGATGCCAAGCGGTGCGCACTGCCCTAACTTTGCCTCCACAGCTGGCAACATAAGGAGATCGCGCAGTGGTAGTGGACGCCTACTGTGGAGACCCTCGTGAACGCAAATGTGCCTTTTGTTTACTCAATACACCGGCGCCCATCGTCAACAACAATGAAGGCCTTTCCTGCAGTCGTGCACTTAAGGCTTTTGCGCTGAAGTTTCATCATCATCCTCATCATCATCATCATATCTCATCAGCAGCATATCTACGCACAAGGTAGGCAAAGGCCTCTCCCATGGATCTCCAATTATCCCGGTCCTGCGCTAACTGCGACCAATTTATCCCCGCAAACTTGTTGATCTCATCTGCCCATCTAACTTTCTGCCGCCTCCTGCCGCGCTTGCCTTCTATAGGGATCCACTGTGTCACCATTAATGACCAACGGATATCTTGCCTTCGCATTACATGCCCCGCCCACGTCCATTTCTTCTTAATTTCTACTGATATGTCCTTAACACGCGTTTGTTCCCTGACCCACTCCGCTCTCTTCTTGTCCCTTAATGTTACACCTATCATCTTCCGTTCCATTGCCCGCTGGTCATTCTCAATTTAAGTTGAACCCTCTTAGTGAGCCCCCAAGTTCCTGCCCCGTAGGTGAAGTACCGGTAAGATGCAGCTGTCATACACTTTCTTCTTCAGCGACAACGGTAGGCTGCCATTCCTATCTGAGAATATCTGCCGTAGGCACTCCACCCCATTCTGATCCTTCTAATTATCTCTGCCTCATGGTTGGATCCGGGGGCAAACTTGGCCCAAGTAGACATTTCATTTTTTTATTTCATTTTATTTATTTCAAGTCGATTTATTTCACGTTTTTTTTACAAAGGAGGGGGGAGAAAAAGCCACCCCAAAGGTAGCTTGACGAGGCCCCCGCCTCCTGTAACATGGACAACATTGAGCACAGTACATACAAGAGCATGTTGTTGTCAACCATAGGCAAAAGAATTGTTGCAATTTTTTAACATTGTATAAATACATAGTTACGCACAGATAAATTTGATACAACATACCAAAAGTAAAATCAACTTGACATGCATGCCCAAAAATTCCCATGTAACCCGAATTTTTGGAAGTCAGAATTCTCTTACCACTTCCACTGCCTCGCCCCTATCCAAACCGCTGTGCTCTCCCGAGGTTTTTGAGTATTACTTTTTTTTGCATGTTAATTTTCAGGCCCACGGTTATACTCTGTTTTTCCAGTGCGGGAAACATGCTTTCAATTTCCCCCCAGTTTCTTAGCAAGGCAACGTATCAGCAAATCTGAGGTTATGAGGTATTCTCCATTAACCTTACTCCCCGTGTTCCCAATCCAATGTTCTGAATACTTTTTGTAAACATGCTGTGAATAACATTGGAGAGATCGTGTCTCCTTTTCTGCGCCCTTCCTTATAGTATTTTTCTGTTCTTTATGGAGGACGATGGTAGCTGTGGACCCATTGCAGATATCCTCTGGCATTCTTACGTAAAGAGTTTACTATCAGCCCAAAGCGATGCAATGTACAGCTACAGCTGCTTCTGCGCAGCCAGGCTATTGCAGTGATTTTACAAAAACAATATTTCGTCCGCTATACCTATAATGCGAGAGAAACGACCCCAGCGTTGTACCCCATTGGGATGCGGCTGGCTACATTTCATATATACGGTAAACTCTCGTAAAACAAAATTTCTTTATTCGAATTAACTCTTTATTCAAATTTCCTCATGGTCTCAACCCCCGAGAGCACGTTATGCCACCTTTTAACGTTGCATCACTTATAACGAAGGCAGTTTCCTGTTTCAGCTACGCAGCTAGGCAGGTGGTGATGAGTTATGTGAAAATAGCGGGTAGCTTCGTGTCGCCGTTAACGTATTTTTACTGCTAGGAGAGAAGTAAACGATTTACTTGATTTTCATGCTTTAATTGGTCCAGCACGTTCACGTGTGCTTCAGAAGAAAGCGCAATTTAGTCCCCACATTCCGCTTCACAGTTACAGAGCCTGTTAGAACACTGTGAACGGCCGGTCTAGGTAACTTATAATATCTCTCATATGTTCAATCTCTAAAACCATACAGCTTCCCTCGAGGGCTGGGAAGTCGGTTAACGGTAGTCTTCACTTCTTAACGTTGCCATATAGCACAGCTGTTCCGCAGCCAGCCCACACACGCAGTGTCCTGTCAGCAGGGCCGAAGAACGCCCCAACGTACGTCCTTCCGTGAAAGCACGCCATAACAGAATAAGTGAATCGGGGACCGACAGGCATTTGCAACACTTCAAGGCCCTTCTCCCAAAGGCGGCCGCGGCGGCCCTCACGGATGTGTGCGCGCCCAGTGGACAAAGAATAATAAAACCGCCGAATAAGAGGAGAGGCCCCCGCGCCGCCAGCATGAACAGCGCTACTCAATTTGCATGGCTAATGGCTACGCGCGCGTGGAGACGCGCGTAGACACGCGTGCACTTAGGACCTCACGCAAATACACGCAAACAGGCGTTATAACCTCGGGAAAAGCGTCTAGAAAATAAAGCAACGTCGTACCTGCCTCACTGACAGCGTCGTCTGCTGGTGTACAAAAACACGCAAACGCGCGTTAGCGGAGAAAAGAAAGATCTCGTCGTCTGCTTCAGCGAGAGCGTCGTCTGCTAGCTTTCGCGGGGGTTGCGCGAACGTCCCGTCGTCTGCGCGCGGGGAGTTGTGCGTACACTCACGGTCGTGTGCAAGCATGACTCACGGAAGATACGCGGAAGGTATATGACGTTACGGTCCCAAATTGTCCGGCGCGGCGCTGGGGACGCCAGAGGGCTTCGACGTCGCAGTAACGGTAGCTGAATACACTGCAGGCGTATACAGTGGGACGAGCGACCTACACATACCCTTCCGCCTTCCCGGCATTACTGCATTCCGCCTAGAGAGGCAGTCGAGGTAACTGCTAGTAGGACAATGTTTCATTGTTCGCGGGTATGTTCGTTATTATCCCTCTTTTAGCCGTTAGTAGCTGAGAAGAAACGTATTTTGCGCAAATGCGTGGCGGCTGCTACCGGGGACAGTGTTCGAGGAAAGGGATAGCAATAAAACTATTCTGAGAACGAATTATGCCTCTTTGGACGACGTCATACTCTAACGGTCATTTGATTAAAAGGAGAGAAATTTTCCGCCTCGTCCTCCAGATTTTGTAGGACACAAGGTTACGGGACTCTCGATGATTTCCCGCGCATAGTGTTAAAAAGGAGCTTATCGGTGGAGAAATTGCCGGTACGGCATGCAAGGCTAAGTCCGCAATCAGAACGACTTTTAGAACGAGGTACCCAACGGAAGCAGCGATTGAGTAGATCTCGAATTGCCGCGGTAGGCTGCTTTAATTGCGCGATTTTTGTCGTATCGGCTCCACACATGTCAAATCATTAGTGAAATGAGTCTAGGTATAGGGTTACCGGTATATCTTATAGAGTACACGCATTCAATTAGAGTCCGAAAGTAAAGAAAGAGATGTACGTTAGTTTTTTGCTTTCTTGCTTGCCTTCCCTGTCTCTTACGAAGTTTTGGTTCCTTCAGATCAATGATCCTGATCATTAACTTCGCAATCTAAAGGCTACTGGTGCTAACCCCGAAACCTTCCCATGACACCATTTCTGAACGCTGAAGGCGTAATGCCTTGATGGTTGGGCCTGGGGAGTCGCAATAAAAGTTGGTACTGTGCCAAAGAGGGCAGTAACCACCTCGCACGCCAAAAAATAGGGGGGGGGGGGGGGGGGGGGGGGGGGAGGTACAGATATAGAATGCAAGAAAGCGCGCGGATAGAGTAATCCTTACGGCGTAAAGAGAAGCGGATGACACGCATCTTACAACAGTTATACATTAAAGAACCATCATGGATATAGTGGTAACCCACGCAGAGTGATGTCTGGACGATCATTGTTGTTTTAACAATAACAACGTCGACGTCTGTACATTATACAGGAACGTCGAAGATGGTTTGGCACGAACACCGGAACCGGCTACGCCAGTATCCGTCAGCACGATACCCCGAAAGACGTCTGCAGATCGCACTCATTGTTAGCCTCAAAAAATTCGTCCGACGTAACGCAACTCGCTGCCCTCATTCACGAACAGCCGTCGGCATGGCCAAGAACCTATACGCGATCCAGTTCGTCCGATACTATTTTGCATTCGCACGCAGCGGATACATAGCAACATGTCCGCACGCAACGTGCACAAAGGAATCTGTGGGCGCGCCCATCAGGCAGCTCTGCCAACGCGTTTGCTCGACGCACCTCAGGCGACGGCTTCCTGCTACCAGCTTTGTCCTCCTGGTTAGCTTGGCCAAAGGGCCTCGGCGTGCGTGCGGCGAACGTTAACGGATGCGTGACTGGTTACGGCATGCCGTGACGGCCTCTTCACCGCCCACTTTGTGCACCTGGGTGGTTGCTAGCATGACAGCAGGGAATGCGATCAACGTTCACGACGTGTACGACACGCCCGATGCTCGCATTGAGGCCCCTTATTCATGACCTACTGGGAGATGCAGCTGTGTTAGAGGGGCTATAAGGCAAAATAGGAGTTTGGTTCAATCGAAAGACTGTTTTATCTCGATAGCGGCGACAGCAGCTTAATCGCAAACTTCGAAAAAATGAGTGAGTGAGTGAGTGAGTGAGTGAGTGAGTGAGTGAGTGAGTGAGTGAGTGAGTGAGTGAGTGAGTGAGTGAGTGAGTGAGTGAGTGAGTGAGTGAGTGAGTGAGTGAGTGAGTGAGTGAGTGAGTGAGTGAGTGAGTGAGTGAGTGCTTTATTGATGCAGAAAGTGGAAAAGAAATGGACTGGGGATGTTTTGAACTCATTTGGGGGTTCACCGGCATACAACCCAGTAAGGGGGAAGGGGAGAATGGGAATGAAAGGGGATAGGTGAGAACAAATGGGGACAGAGAGAGTGAGAGAGAGAGAGATGGCAGGCATTTGGCTACAGCCGTTGTATTAGCTAGGCTGGTCTCTTCGAGGGAAGGCCAGGACACGTCGGAATGCTTCCCGCCGAATGGAGTTGAGGCCCGTCGGGAAAAGCAGGTCCATCACGGTGTGGCTGGGCAGTCAGAGACGCTGGAGTGCGGCCCGAAGCTCGGCTCGCGGGGCATCGTGCTGACGGGAGGAGCATGTGAAGCAGTGGCGACTCCTGGCCACTTTCCGGCAACTTTTCTATGACGTCACAGAATCTTGTTGGTGCGGTTGGCGGCCGCCGAACTAGCCCATCGCTAAGAAACATGACTGGGTGATTTAGTGGAGCCTCTCTAGTTCCGCTTTATCGCATCACTTGAATGCAAACGTGAAGTTAACACCCTGAAAATTATTCTTTAAGTGCTCTCCCACATTACGTCACTCCTGCCCATACACGTCACTGTAGCGCGAAATTTGAAAGCGTTTCAGTACTGCTTGCGTCTTTTCTGTTTAAAACCGTATTTCGCGGATGGAATGGAGCTGTGTGGGGTAGCTAAGCCTAGTTCTTTCAAACTAAACAACGTTTTATTTTGCCATCATGTCCCCTTTGAGAGGGTAGGCCGCTCGGCGGGCAGGGACGGACTATTTCGTGATACAACGCTGGTATTTAAACTTTAAAATTTATATTTTTCATAGCTCCAGCCTTTCATAGGTCCACTGCGGCAGGCGCTTTCAACAAGCTGCAAAAATGAAGAACATAAACACAGCCACAATAAACATGAGAACATCAATAAGATTAACACAACGGGATTGAATATCAGCATTCCAATCATTTATCGTTTGGGAAAAAAAGAGAACTTGAACAGGCTGTGCGAGCGAAATAAGGCGTAAACTTTTCCGGGTGATCGTGGCGTGTAGACCTTCTTGACAAAGGAATTAAATAGTTACTGGGGTCTAGCCCAAGCTTTTATTTATTACATTTATTTATTATTTGTTTATCTTTTTATTTAGCTTTTATTTATCTAGCCCAAGCTTTTATTTGCGTTGTGATAATGTGGATTAGTATAAAGAGCAGTATTTTGAAGAATGAAATACAATCGGTTCTGCGACATTTGTCTAACAAAACATCAAATTGGGGAGCGAGTGTATTTAGCTAATGCAGTTTTACGAGCGATTCTTTGCATCTAGAGATCTTGAAGCGCCAGTTCTATACACTGTAGCGTCGTGGAAGCCCGAGCCCCTTGATCCCCGTAGTCGTTATATACCGACGATGTCACAGTGACTTGAGATCACTCTTAACAAAAATGCTCGTAAAACGGTAGTAACGGGTTGTATTTACTAACTTCTTACTAACTTTACAACCCCAAGAACGGCAGTATGGAACTTAAATGCTGTCGTTACTGGTCTAGACCGTGCGCTTAGTAACTGCTGCTTGTTTGATACTAATGTACGAAGGAATAAGTTTGCGCAAAAGACGAGGACGAAGAGAAGAGCGGACAAGACGAGCGCTTGTTCTTCTCTTCGTCCTCGTCTTCTGCGCAAACTTATTCCTTTGTAGGTCATGAACCAACTAGCCAGATATCAAGTCCTACTTGATACTGACATTCACTGATATATAGTAACAAAATTCGATGAATTATTGAACATAATAACTACTGCACTTTTCCCACTCCAAATTACGATTAAAACGTTTTTTTGCAAATCCACATGCTGACTTGCGTACGCTCACATTAAAATGCATAATTCTAAAATTATCGCTAAAATATTTGACTTTTGCGACAAGCCCACTGACTCTATCGGAGGACTTCACACGAGATAATAGATGGCTACGGCTGCTCTCCGCTGGACACCAGGGCCGTTCTTACTCTAGATCTAAATAAGCCCTTTGACAACGTCCGCCACGACGCTATCCTGACCAACCTTGCTGGTCTCGGCGTGGGTCAACGAGCCTTTAATTACATCAAAGACTTTCTTTCCAACCGCACAGCCCGGTCGACGTTGGCGGACTGGAATCAGACATTATTACGATGGGCAGTAGGGAACTCCACAGGGCTCCGTTTTGTCCCCTTTCTTGTTCAACGTGGCCACGATTAAACTTCCGCAGCTACTCATTCCTTGTCAGGCCTTCAACATAGTTTATATGCCGATGATATCACGTTATGGATGTCTGGAGGCAGGGATGGCGATATTCAAGAGACGCTCCAACAAGCTGTTGACATCGTCCATGATTACGTAACCCCTCGAGGTCTTGCGTGTTCCGCAAAAGTCCGAACTCTTTCTCTACCAACCTTCAACTCGCGGGCGCAGACGCCCTCAAGCTACCCCAGATATTCACCTGCAAGTACAAGGGCACACTATTCCTCGAGTTCCGTGCATCAGGGTACTAGGCCTCAGAATACAAGCTGATGGCTCCAACTCAGAAACCATTCGAGCACTACACTCGAGCGCGACACAAATAAGTCACCTCATCTCTCGGATCGCAAATAGGCATCATGGCCTCAAAGAAGTAAACCTCGTACGGATTGTGCAGGCATTTATTATCAGCCGAATTACTTATGTCGCGCGGTTTCTGGCTCTCAAAAAAGCTGAACAAGATAAACTTAACTGCATTATTAGGAAAGCTTACAAACAGGTGGTTATTTTCCCATCACCGCATCTACTCAACATTTCGAGGCAATGGGTATCCATAATAGCCTTGAAGAGCTTCTTGAGGCGCAAAGAATAGCACAACTTCAACGGCTCTCCAGTAGCGAAACGGGGCGCACTATCTTTCAACAGCTCCACATTACTTACGCCTCCCAGCATGGGGAAAAGGTGGTTCTTACTGACTCACAGCAGGGGTATATCCGTACATCTCCCCTTCCTCGAAATATGCACCCGGTATACTTGATCGACGCCTAGCGAAGGCGGGTAGTTTGAATTGCATTCGGAAAACCTCCGTCAGAACGGCTTTAAATTTTTATTTTCATTTGGGCTTTTCACGTGACATTGTCCCTATTTTTATTCATCTCCCCTTCCTTTCCACCTCCCTGCCCCTCGCCCACGCATAGAGTAGCCAAAAGGATTAGTCTGGTTCACCTCTCTGATTTCTTTCGTTCGTTCCTTCCTTCCTTCCTTCCTTCCTTCCTTCCTTCCTTCCTTCCTTCCTTCCTTCCCCTTTCTTTCTTTGTTTCTTTTCTTGTATTTCGTTCTTTCTTTCTTCCTTCTATTTTTATGCGTGTTAAGTTTTCCTACCAAGCCCACCGACTACCTGACTGACACGCCGCCAGTACACCGTAAGCATATCCCGAGTACCCTCTCGTTACGTTTTGTTACTTTGTTGTTTACTGCTCGATTATTTGTCATAGTGAACGCGACTCATCCGTGCGGATACAACAGTTTCAACGAGTAACACCTGGTTTTGCGACGTTCGCACAAGAATCACATGCTTCAGGGCAGATTCTTTCCTCCCGAAGACGACCGACGCACTACGCTTGAAACTTGTCGCGCGCGGGCGGCCGTGCGGGTCGGATGTCGTGATCGGTTCGCTCGCGTCTTCTGCGTAACTGCGCACAAGGCCTGTCACAAGACTGGAGCAGCGCTCGGGCTTCGCGTGCTTTGAACCCGACACCCGTGTCTCCAGGTACAGGAAGCGGCCGGGGGCGGCTTTCATTCTAGAGAAGCAGCGCTCACTGTTTCAAATGACAGCCAGGCACGGAGCATCCGATAACCGCTTTTGAGTTTCATTTGTAGCGACAGAGCATGGCTCCGAAAAAGGGTAGGGGGAACAGGGGGGGGGGGGGGGGGGATGCAGCGAAGAAAGTCAACATTGTATATTCTCATTCTTGGCTGCTTGAGGCATGGAGACCACCCTAGAGAACGCACTCAGAGGGGCTGGTTTGATAAGCCAGACGACTACGGCCGCTGGGCGCGCACGACAACACGTGCTACGAGCCTTTACCGAATTTATGCATGAAACTGGACTCCATGCCTTCCTATAGACCTGCTCTCTTGCTAGATGAATCTTCCACTTGCTTTCCTTACTATCTTTGATTTTCATATCTCCCTTTTTCCTTCCTACCTCATTTTCTTTTAACCCCTACACGTCTTCTTTCATATGCCGCACGAGAAATATCGAAGTTAAAGAAATATGGAGTCAACAGATTGCCTGGAGGCATGTCTTCTTTGATGTTGTTGTTGCTGCTTCCAGTTACTCCGTAGAACAGCGATGAGCGGCAACAGAAACAGAACATTAGTGAAGCACTACATAGCCCTGCGTCCCAAACGTTGATACTTAAATTTTGTATGCTAGTAGCGCACAGCTGAACAGGGTTATGCTGGCGTGCACGACCGGCGTCTCAGCGGCGAGGTGGATGCGGGTCCTTCAGGCGGTTGTGTGGTTTTTCTGCAATTCTTGATAAGATAACGGCTGAGTGCGCGTCCCGGAACTGACTTATATCTCAGCCACTCAATAGTGACTTAATTAGCTGCCATCATTATAGGCGCGTGACAGTATGAAGCAGTTGCGTGAGGAACTATATCTTCAGGCATGTCGTCTCCGTCTAAGTCGTGCGGAGCCCAGTTCATTCGCCACGAATGAGCTTCACTTGTAAAAAAAAAAAAAAGAAAGATTGACAGACGGCTTGGCTGCACCAATTGCAAAAAATCGTCCGAAAGAGAAGGCGGACCCTGGCGCCGCAGGCGGTCTCTGGCGGCGTGCTCAGCCGGTTGGATGAAAGCATCCTGTCCCAGTGGAGGAGAGCTGAGCAACGCGTCCTCCCACTACTCATTACTTCTTATGAGTATGCCCTGTTCATGGACCTGTGGTTTATTGAGGCATTGCCAAATCAGGATTAGAAATATAGGCCCATATGTATTAAAAAGCATGGGTCTGTCTTCCACTGAGGGTATGTGCTACTCTGTGGGTATGCCTTTTTTTGCTGGAATTATAGCAGCAACTGTCGGGCTAGCACCTCGCCGTGCTCGCGCCGCCGCGGCTCGGTCTGCCTTTCGTGTTCTAGAAGAATTGATCAGTGAACGTATTCTTTTTTTTTTTCTGCAGTCAGCAGATCGCTCGGCAGGTTTCGCTGTGTGGCGATGGTCGCGTACTCTGTCAGCAGTCAACTGGCGCCTCTGGCCACGCTCTGCTGTCTAGGCGGGAGTGATACTACGCACCTTAGGACAGCTAGCGCCACCTAGCGAATCGTCTGTAAGACAGTGCCCAATGAGACCGCCCGACGCATCGCAACCAGTGAGAACTTCATGACGTGCGTTTGCCTGCCTCGGCTTCTTTTTCACGGCTTTGCCGTCATGGCGGGGTTTTCGTACAACGAGGCAAGCGATTCTCCGCATTAATAAGAAACTGCAGTGCGCTCTTCCTGTCTTCTGCAAGACCAAGCAATGGTGACGACGCAGCAATCACCGCAGCTCTCGGTTACTCCAACTGCAAGCGAGGTCAGATCACACGAGGGGAAAGAACACCTCGGGTTCGAGGCTTTTGTTGAAACTGCCCCCTGATAGTGACTTCTGATGCTCACGTGTGGTTTGTTACTGATCAGTGCCAGATATATAAAGCGAGCCTCACCTCTCACAAACATTTAGCAATAAAGTTCAGTGACACACAGCCTCCACTGGATTGAAACAGCAAAAATCGCTGAAGAATAGAGTAACACTTAGGCCACTTTTGAAAGCATTGCGCGAGATTGGTAGGCTCTGTGTGAAAGGTTATTCCGAATGCATTTATGTGGATTGAAACCTTAAACACAGTGTGGCCCTTCTCGCTACGCTGGTGCATCCCAAGTGGAAGCAGCAATAGTTTAGTTGCCGTACGTCGCAAGCTATCTCTTGTGCAAATGCAACCTCGACAATTACAGCAAAGCGCGCAGTCCTACCTAGGGGCAGAAAATGAAAGCGCAGAAGGGGGCTGGCGCCACGCTAGCTTTAATAATCTGAGGTAAACGTACGCAGCCTTACATCTGGACGACGGATGATTAGTTTCATGATACTTCAGACCCCGCTCTAATACCGTCCTTTGTAAGTGGCTCCAGAAAAGACCCATTGAGGCGACAAATTTTAGGGGAAAAAAACATTCTTCCAACTGAAACCTCCATTGAAGTGACGCGCGTTGAAGTGAAGTCTCGCCCTATCTCTCATTGCCTCACACGAGCCGGCCTGCGTACACACAACACGTCTGGAGGCCGTCGTCGGAGGGTGTACGAAAATAGAACACTCGCGGAGTGGACGTCTCTCTATCTCTGACTGTGTACCCCGGAGGACTGATCTACACCCGACTGGACGGCGGTCGTCCAAGGGTTGAGGCCTTGAGTGCGGCTGGGATGCAGGCAGTGTCGACGGCGCATCCGGCGTAATCGGAGCCTCTCCTGGAGGGCGACTGGTGTATATCCGCGCGTTCGCCTCGTGTAGACCATAGTGTTCCATATATACTGCTGTCATGTGCGAGTAGGAACGTTACACTTGTCCTTGGCATGGCTCACGGCGGGCTTGAAAAGATGTATGTGGCTGCAAAAAAACACAATATGATTGTTAAAAGATCATTTAAAGTTGTTTTATGAATAAAATAATCCCGGGCCAACTCCACTAACGGAAAACCTGGGGAGGGGCGAAGCATGCAGTGTATAAGTGTATTCGTGCCGCCTTGACGTTTTTGCCAACGGAGATGAAACCATTGGGGGGTACAGGTATACAGTTTTGGTGTAAGTATCTTGTCTTTGAAGCACGAAGCTCTCTAGCGCGAGGCGTAAACGAGTGTCCCAGTGTTTTTTTTAGTACTCGTCACGAAGGGTTCCAGGGCAAGGCGTAAACGAGTGTCCCGGTATTTTTTTTTTTTTTTTAGTACGCGTTACGTTCTAGCGCGAGGCGTAAACGAATTTCCCGGGGTTTCAGTACCGTGATTACATGAGACGGTGATTACGACGGCGACGACGACAGCACAAGCCAACAGACCCAGCCCCTAAAGGGCTTCGCTCATAAAAAAGTCACGCGCCAAAGCATTTATTTGTCAGTGTTTATTTAGAAGCTCCATGCAAAACGAGCAAGAAAAGGAGTAGCCATTTTTTTGTTGATTTTGCCTTCAAATGCGAAAAGAAGCCACGTTGCTAGTCAAGCCAAGTAGGAAAGGAACACTGACAGGCATTATTTAGACTTCGCAGGCATTATTTGCAGTTCACGTTCGGAACAACATATTCAGCTGCACTATTTCAGACCGAAATTCTTAAGCCGCGTTTCATAAGGGCTTATTTACTGTTTTCGTAATACAGTTTTTGAGAGCATTCGCCTTTTTCCAATCTTCATAAATATGCGGAGAGATTATGAAAGAGAGTGTGTCTATAAATGCCTGTTTCAATTTGTGCACCTCTGAACTTCTATAAGACTCATTTCACGGTCACCTTCGGGAACAAAGCAAGGCTAAAGGCGATATCTGAGACGGGGAAAGCGAAGAATTGCGAACAATGATGTAATATCCACCTGTGAGCAAAAAGCAAAGAATGAGCACTGCACTGCAAGTTATCGCGCTAGCTTCGAGAGGTATGCGTTGATACAGTAACGGGCGATCGCTTCGTGGTGTTGTGTCGAGTGTTTCCAGTGAACGAAGCGAAGACGCGCGTGGCACAGAGACGAAAAAGGAACACGCGACTCTTGAGAGTTCGTGGAAGTCCCCGTCGGGATCGAATAGTCGGGCCACATGTCGTGAGTTGCGTCCACTCTTCAATAACTCGAGTGGCTCGGACAGTGGGGCAGTAGGCGGCAATGAGTGGTTATTATCACACCCGCCAAACCTCAGCAGTTCTCCTCAGCAGTTCTTCTCAACGTCTCAAAAGATTGCTTTTATTCGGTAAATCCTGTTCCTGCAGCTTGTTCGCGCAAATTCCAGCCCCCATGGAATCCGCTCGAAAACTGGCATTCAATGCATGACGCTACACACCAGGTCAGCTTTGGCGCCAAGAGCAACTTTGCGTTTCGCCAGGTGAGGGACAGGAGCGTCAAGCACGTCGGCACACCTGCGCCTGATTACGTGCACGTGTGCGCGCCTGCTCCCCTCGTTGCGTGCGCGGGGCAGCAATGCAGCCGTTTTTCCGTACTCTCAACGCGTATATTTCTTGCCGCGTATACCCCCCAAGCCCCAATCGCGTAACGCCCTGCATTTGCACAAAAATGCGCTTTTGTCCGCTTCAAACCGGTTTAATCGTTGTAACAGTAAGTGGAGCAAATTGGTAGAACGGAATTTTGAAAACAAAAAAAAAACAGAAAAAGAAAGAAATAAGCTATCGTGAAAAACCAATAAACTGTCCTCACGAAATGAAGGCTGAAATAAAGAGCCGGAAAAAGTACAAGGCACAAACAAAATATATGGTAGGGAACCAGTCGGGCACTACGTCTTGCATCTGCACAACAATACGTCATGGCGAACTTCAGTAATAAGTATAGCCGAATACCTAGTATAGTGTTAATGTACGTTAGTGGCTAAAGAAACAAAGAAAAATTATATAAAATAAAATAATCCAACGTTTTTGCGACTCACAGCCAAATGTGGCTATAAAGAGCTCACATCGAAGTGAAGTAGCGCAACAATGCTACACATTAGTAGAAAAATATCAGGATTTCCGCACATTTTCAAACCTAATTGTTAAACACAAAAGTGTCCATCTAAACCGTTAGATCTACGAATATACTCCGTGATTTTTTGGTTCGTTCCAATACAGAAGCGCTCAGAGACCCCAAAACGGTGTGTTTTGCAACTTTTTTTACAATGGACCATTTTCTAGTAGCGATCTGCGCATGCGCGGGCTGCCGGTCCGCCATTCTTGGCCGGCGCCTGGGGGCAAAATAAACAAAAGGGCGCCCCTCAGCTTGATGCTTGAGGAGCGGCTATGCTTTTTAGCACTGCACGTTTTTATTTCCTCTTCTTCGACAGCTCGTGGCGAGTTCGTACGTACACACAAAAAGGCTTCAAAGGAAAGGGGCAAAGCCGTTTGAGGCTGATCACGCTGCGAGACAAGGCTACCAGTGAGGCAGTAAAGAAAATGAAAAAAAAAAGTGAAGAAAACGTGGTGATTCGACCACTGCAGGTCAGTAACTGGAGATCATGGCAAAGGTAGGGATGACGGACTGCAGGACAAGAATATTTCGTACATGAGCTCTCCGAAATCCAAACCTTTCGGGGGACGTGCCTTACTGTCATTGTTAGTTCGCCGTGGTGGCCGCTAGTAGGACCGGTACTGGAAAAATGTCCATTCAGAAATCCGGGGGGCTAGTTGGTCTGAAATGAGTAGTGCAAAATGCTCTAGAAACGTGAAAAACTGAAAAGACACACCACCCACCGCAGTCATGTGTCGCTTTGTTTTTCGGCTCATCCCCTCCCTGGCAGATTGCATTTTAGTCATGCAAATCCGGGTTTTCCGCTGCAGTCTTTCAACGTCAGCGTCTTCGTAGTATAAAGTAATTGAGAATTCTATACCTGAGCTGAGATGGCAAAACGCGATGTGAGTGAGGGAGTCAGTGAGAGAAGTGAGTCTTGAGTGAGTGAGTGAGTGAGTGAGTGAGTGAGTGAGTGAGTGAGTGAGTGAGTGAGTGAGTGAGTGAGGTGAGTGAGTGAGTGAGTGAGTGAGTGAGTGAGGAGTGAGTGAGTGAGTGAGTGAGTGAGTCAGTCAGTCAGTCAGTCAGTGAGCGAGTGAGTGATCGAGTGAGAGAGTTAGTGAGTAAGCGAGCGAGCGAGCCTTGAGTGAGTGGGTTATAGAGAGTGGGGGAGGGAGTGAGTGAGTGAGCCGGCAGTTGCTCCGTCTGAGAAACCCGGTGGTAAAAGAAGCAGCAGTGAAGCTGGCATGTTATCTGTTGGCTTGTACATGTCACCAAATCCGGTTAGTATCCTTCCGCAGCTATGTGCTGCACTTCGAACATCAGCAACAGGTAAAGCGCACTCAAGCGTGGAAGAAAGTGCCCAGTGAGCCGGCTCAACTGGCCAAATCCACTGTGGCGTGGACGGGTGAATTGCGCAAGACCACGTGCAGGGTCATCGCCATCCTCAGGGACGCTTCCATCGTCGACGCACTTCCACCCGCTTCCCGCGTCACTAAGCACGTGTAGCACGAACATGAGTAACAGCTGCTAGCCAGTTACGAACGTCTGTCGTGGAGGAGGTCACGTGACCAGCAACTGATTTTGCTGCCGAAAAAAAAAGGGGGCCAATGCCCCGTTACGCCACCGAGCCACCTTGCGGGAGGGAGCATAGACCCCTCGGCCAAAACCAAGCTGGCGCTAATGATGATAGTGACGACCGAAGCGGAGCCGCGGCGCCACCTGCTGTTTCCGGTTGGCGTCCGGGCGTCTTTTCGCCTGCTGCGGTCGGGGCAGCGGACAGCCTGGACGGACGTGGCAGCTGCGTAGTTTTTCGACAAGGGTTTAACGACCCGCGTTTTTCCGTTCAGGCGTCACTGTCCTTCGCGTGCAGTGCGTACGGGCAACTTAACTTTTCGACCTCTATCAATCACTGCACGTGCTTTTTTGCATGGGACGCACAGCTGTTTTGCGTCATTGCTTCGGCAGTGCATGGTAAAGCCGTGGTACATTGTGATGTCTACCGTGCTGTATATAAAGCTGGTTTCACACGTGTCGACCCACTTAATACTGGTGGGAAAAGCTATAGATGTGGCCATTCAAGCTCGACCGCGCCTTGAGTACGTAAACAGTTGCAGGTTCACTATTTGAACACCTCTTGTATGCTGTATCTCCTTTCAACGCTCCACGACGACAAGGAGAAAGAATGGATTGTAAAATTAGAGAAGTCTGTGACACTAACCTAACAACTGTCTGCCCGAACATGGCCAACCAACCCGAGACTTCTCGATGCCTTGAAGAAATTACATAAGAACTCGCGCCATTTCGCAAGCATGAGTTTACTGCGGAAAGGCAGCCGTAGAAAGTGCAGGAGAAGCACACTCGCCTGTGGTGGCGCATGCGCGGTGACACCAGGCCGATGCCAGTGCAACTTCTTACACTCTAACACACCCCTCACCCTGCTTGCTGCCTTCGGCGGCGACGACCTCACTCTCCGTGCTCTGCGTCAACAGAAGAGTATTATGTATAAAGTAAGAACACAACGACCGGTTTTTCTGCGTGAAGGAGCAGTGATTTCTCTTTGAAGGGTGAGTTCTCCGTAAGAAGGACAAGACCCCCCCCCCCCTCCCAAAACAAAAAAGCGCAGAAGGACCGCAATAGCGGTGAATTTTTCGGGATAACCTAAACACAGGCGGGCCTAAAATTTAAAGCGAAAGCATTCCTAGTGGGACCAATGGCATCCTGTCAAAAAACGTACGAATTCTTCACAGACCGTTTGGTCGACTGAAAAGCTCTGATAAGATCTCTGGTCACACGGCGCTTGCATGAAACCGCGATTCCATTGTGTAAAAACAGTTACTTGAAAATCCCGGAAAGGGAACGGTTATAGATAAGACAATGCACGCATCGATAATGAAGAAGGTATAGTATAGATAGAATGAAGGTATAGATAGTATACCTTTATGTCATAAACCATGCATTGGTATACATTTACATCGTTGGTAGCTGAGTTTACTTAGTGCGCGAGAAATTGTTACATGAGTTCGCTCTTCGTTCGCGATTGGGGTCTTGCAGGTTCGACGACCACGTTTAGCGACCATCTTTGACGACCACGCATGTTTAGCTTTCGCGCATCTCTCAACTTTCTGCAGGGAAGGGATGGTAAAGTTTTTATAGACTACCCTTAACCTTCACGTGGTCTGGATAGTTTATCGAACGCCGTTTTATCGACGGACGTGTGACCAAAAGCGCTCTTCCCAGGTTTTGATTAGCAGAATTGGCAGTAGTTTTTTTTTTTATTTCTCTCGTGTCCTGTATGTGTCTGGAATAAGCAAAATGTCTAGTGAGTTTTTTTAACATAAAACAGCATTCGATAAACTATCTGTGTATCACACTTTACAATTTTTGTGCAAATTGATATATACATTTGTCGCTGTTTCCCTGTAGAGGTTGGTGTGAATATATAACACCGTTGTACACGTTCATATAGTAGCGGGAATCGGTAAGCAAGATCCTGCAAATCGAAGCAGTTGCTTGATAGCGCTGTTATAAATCTATTTTATCACATTGATATTCTCCTCTTTCTGATTTTTTTTCCCGCAGCACGGCAGCATCGGATACACTTCCAAGCGAAACAGAGGAATACTGCCCGCGCAGACGATAATTAAAGGGATTACACAGGCGACTTTTCTTTCTATCACACTCCGCCTGCCCGTCAAATACTTAGAGGAAACAGGAAATAAACGTTTCCGTGCAAATATTTCTTTATTTCTCTCTGTCTTCGACGTCCCGGATGCTGAGACGAGACGCAGTGGATCACTCAACCGCCCGGCTGCGTGAGCTGCCCACGTGGCGGCCGTGTGGGCTGCACGCGTCTGCACGCAAGATGGAGGAACCTGGCCGAATCCCGAACCGCAACCTTTAAAAAAAAAAACAAGAAAAAATTGCGAAAAGAAAAGCTTTCGTGCTTTGAGTACCCGCACGGAGTAGTCGCTTTCCCTCTACGTTTAAACTTTGCCCCAGCAAAAGGGACGAGCTTCTAGACGAAAACCCAGCTGCCGCGCACGGGGCATTGCTCGATGCACAGAGTCTCGAGAGCGAGAGAGTACGGACAAAAATTGGGAAAGGGTAGCGCAAAAGCACCGCTCTGCGCGATCGAGGTTCGATTGCTTTCGGCGCCGGAGCAGGCCGGGTGCGCGGCCGTGAAAATGCCCCCGGAATACATACACCGTGAGGGTATGAACAAACACAAACACCGCTAAAACGCGCGACGTTTGAGGGGGCAACGCCTGCCCCACCCGGAGGGGCGCACGCCCGGCGCGCGCACGGCCGACCGCAGACCACCTGTCGGTGAAAAGCAGCAGACGACAAAAAAAGGCCTAGTCCAGACGCAGACGATCCCCGGCGCGCTCGCTGTTGAAGCTCTTTGTTGTCGCCACCCCCTCCACCTTCATGCGCAAGACGCGCACAGGTAGCAAAGGAACCGGGTTTGACGAAGAAGGGAGATGACCGCGTTGAGCGCGCACAAGAGATCCCAGGTGCAGACGACGGCGGAACCACCTGGCATCCTCCTGCTGCCTGCGCTTGGCTGGCATACATGCGCCAGGTGAGGCAGATGTCGCCTCGGCTTGTATGCATGCGGGCTGGTTTCGGAACGCTGAAATACTTAAAAAAAGACAGGAAAGGCCGAAACCTTCTCTCTCTCTCTCTCTCCTTCGCATTTCTTTCTTCTGCCCCGGGGCGCAGAAGACCTGCGCGGAGAGTTGGGGGTGTCCCAGTTCTTCATGCCAAAAAGACGCCTCCGTTCACCCTCTCCTACCGTCTGCTATCCCTCCTCCCGTCTTTCAAAATTTGGCGCCACCAGATGCTTCGAGCCTTTGGGGAAAGTTTTCGTGCAGCGTAGACGTGAGGTAGACAACGCGCCTGTTTTGGGGCCAACGGTGGTAATTTTGACTTCGGAATGGTACCTTCCGTCCAAATCGTGTTTTGCTCAGTGCGTTGATGCTACGTTGAGCGCACTTCCGTTATATCGACGATTTGAAACACAGTAATTACGCGGTCTGCATCAGTCGCCGAATGTAGATACGGGTGTGTTACGGTCAGTTTCGACTGCACGGAACAACTGTGCCGGTGACCGCGAGGTTGAGGCCGGATTGCGTGTTGTTGTTGTGTGATGGTTGAAATGAAAAGCGGAAAGAGGGGGCGAAGATGCGAAATAGGTGAAGGAAGGATGTAGAGGGCAAGAAGGAAGAAGAAAAGAAGGGATCGTCGACCTCGCGTCCTTGGCGGACCCCCGCCGCCCTTTTTGCGTGACCGCGGTCGGGGCTTTTAACGGCTGTTGTGTGTTGTGACGGCTGGCGTGCTCCCGCCACGTGGAGGACACGAGTCTTCGTCGGAGAACGGCACTTCCGAAAGGCCTTTTAAGGCGCGCTGTGGCGCGGGTCGCAGACGACAGGCCTCACGGCCGCCATTTTGGGCACCTTTCCAACGACCATCGCCACCTGATTAGCATAAGGAATTAGCGATTGTAAATGGGTCATGAGATAAGACAGAAGAGAACATCCTCTCGAGGTTTCGCACTCAAGCTGTAGCTGCATTTAGGTCAGTCCTATCAGCATAAACCGTATAAACATTCGTGATAGGTGGTTTCAAATCTTGTTTTCCTTTCAGGGGTTAGCGGTGAACAGTGTAAACCAGTTAAGGAGCCTGTTGGAGCCTTCGTCAATCTTCGGCCGACGGACACTTCGTCTGTCTACCATGCAAGGAGTTCGCGGACCTTGCTGTGCGCATTGGTGATTATTTGACGACATGCATTTTTTAGCACTAAAAAGACGCGGAGAAAAGGCAAGAGCTTTTGCTGTCACCTTTTCATGTGTCCATCTATTTGAGCGCTAAGTTCATGTCGTTAAGTAGACTGAGCTGACGTCTGCTAGGAGCAGGACGGTAAACTTTGGTGAAAATTCGATGAAGTGGGAAAGCCTCTGCGCGTACCCAAATCTTGTCGCCCATTTGAAGTGCAATTAAAAATATGGAAGGTTGCTCATTCATACGTTCGGACCGTTCATTCCTGCGCCTCGACCACAACGAACTCGAACCCGCTTTCAATCTCGTGAACTTACTCACACGGGAAAAAAAAAAAAAATTACTCGCACGCAAGTGGTAGGGAACGGCTGAAAAATTAACAATGCGTGACGAATACAAACAACACAACGAACAGTTTATCCCGCAGCTTTCGGCGCTCAAAGTGACGAGTTTTTACGTATAATAAAAAAAACAACAACGATAATTTATTTCGCTGAACGGTATCGGTAGAGGTAGCAACGCTCAAAAAGAGTCAAAAAGGGAAACAGCTGCTTGGTAAACATCTGCGTGTATTTACACGTTCCGCGTTTGAAGCGACCGGCACTTAAACTAACGACGCTGAACCCGGTTCATATCCCACCACAAACCCTTTTTGTCAGCTGGCCTTATTTGGTAGGCTGGTGTCGCAAGCTCTTAGTGCGCTCCACTGCTCGCAAAATCGCACCTGCAATATTAAATATTCACGAATAACATTAGCACTCTCGATCACCCCCTTTACTATAGTTCTACCCCGATCTGCAGCGCCACCTACCTGCTGACACGCCGCGCTCGGACGTCACCCGTTTACTGTGCCTAAGAGGTGCCTCCACGAAGGCTTGCGCCTTCGCTAACTCTATGGCCAGCAGCCTTGCTTACGACGTGTGTGCAATACTGACGAAACGATTGAACGCCTCTTGTGCTAGTCTCTTTGGCAAGACAAGTCTCTTTGCTGAAACGTTGGCCACAATCATGCTTCTACCTTGTTCGAAGTTTTCTCTTCTTACATACATACAGACATACAGACATACATACATAATACATACCTACATACATACATACATACATACATACATACATACATACATACATACATACATACATACATACATACATACATACATTACTAGTCGCTGTAATCGCTTCACTGGGAGTTGGGTCACAAAGTTTTGCTTCAATTTTCCTAAAGTGCGAAAGCCTTAAACGGCCCATTGAGCGGAAATAAAGCCCACGTGAGGCGTCTGTAGCGCAAAACGGCTCCTAAACTCACGTGACTTCGCAGCGTTCCGTAGCGCGTCCTTAGCGTTAGTAAAAAAAAAAAAAAAAAAGGAGCACGCGTTGCTAGGCAACGCCTTGGCATCGCACATTGGCTGCGACACGTTCCATAGCGCGTTTTCCGCACTAATTTAATCTCTCGGCGGCAGCGGCGTTCGATTGGATGTTAATGTCTTCACATTCAGTACGCATTAACTTGCGTGTCCTGGACGTTTTCTAGTGCGAACTTATACATCTGGTGTAGCAGCAAGCTATGCGCCTTTGCCAGGCAGCGCTCGTCCCGTCATCTTTCTCTGTCCGTGTTTTATTTCGCGCTGTAGCATCTTTTACAATAACCTCTTGAGTACCGGTAAATACAATTCTCTCTCTCTCTCTCTCTCTCTCTCTCTCTCTCTCTCTCTCTCTCTCTCTCTCTCTCTCTCTCTCTCCCTCTCTCTCTCTCTCCTCTAAAAATGAATCAATGAACAAAGCTTGTTAGGTCTCTTGATTGATTGACTGGGTACGCGCCGACGCCATACCTGGGCTGTGAGGCCCGCCGTAGCGGAGATTAATTTCTACAACCTGGGGATCTATAGCGTGCGCCGAAATCTCGACACACGGGCGGTTTCGCTTTTCGCCTACATTTAGAAAAGCCGCCAGCGCGGCCGGGATCGAACCGATATCGTTGCGCTCAGCAGCACGCCTAAGCCACTGATTCACCGCGGAGGGTTAATTTTTTGTTTCGTAATCGAGCAAGGTCACTGCCATTTTATCCGCGTGATTGTTAAAGATAAGTTTCGTGAAGATAAACCCGGAAGTTTCAATTTGTATCCCTTCTTTTCCCAAGGCCCCTCCCTTTTTTATATGCAACGTTAATAAGAGAAGCCCATGACGGCTTCCGGCGTAACTATAGCCCTGCTTCACGTTCATAATTTTTTTTTGTCAGTTAGATACCACGAAAAACTTAATACGAGCTTCGCGAAGCAATAAATAAAAAAAAAGAAGGGAGGGGGTGGGTGGTATGATGCCTTCCTGTCTGGGCATGCCATTTTGAAGTCCGTTCTATCCGCTGCGCCAATTAAGCCATTAGAGGTCGGTAGTAGACCAGCGCCCGGTCTGCGAGTGAGATGCCCCGCATCGAAACGGAGCTCGGTGCACATTCTCGAGGAGTCAGCCTGGTCCGCTTACTGGTCGAGTCGCAAAGGTCACCGCGATAACGGCACTGGAAATCACCGCGTGTCGGCCTGAGTTAGGCTGAGGAAGGGAAGTTCGTAGGCATATTTATCTGAGCGTTCGTTTCCACGTGCCGCCGTAATCTCGTATGCCCGGAAGTGGGGGGGAAGAAAGGGCCTTGCACTATCCTTTTTCCTTTTCCCATTTCCGCTTCCCATGCCTGCCTTTGGTTTTCCTTTCCACATGCATGGCTTACTTCCTTAATTGCTCCCTCCCCTCCTCCATTCGCTTCTACTTATTGCCTTTTTTTCTTTCTTTGATCTGGTTCTGCCGAGTTCCTCTCGCAATTTCGATGCGTGGTTTACGTCACAGAGACTCTCCCGCTGACCATCGCCGCCCTCTAATCTTGTTAAGGGGCCACGTGGTGAACGTAATCGCCGCCTTCTCGCCATCCATTTATCCCCGGTGGGTTTAAGGCGGATGATGAAAATATAATCGCAAAGAAAATAGCAGGGAAGAAAAAAAAAAGGGGGCAGTTAGGGAACGGGAAAGGCCGAGAAACGGTGAAGGGGAGGGTGCGGTTATTATCCATGGGGAGGAGGCGCTGGTATGAACTAGCGCGATCAACGCGGTGCGGTTTTGTCGGCGGCAAGCGTTAGTTAAACGAGCTCGTTTGTCAGTCGACTGGGCGCTGGTCGTGTGCTGTTCGGCGCGTGGACTAACGGCAGTACTGCTGCCTGAGTGCGGTTCCCTTGCCCCTCCCTCTTACTTCCTCGCCGCCCTTTCAGATATTCCTCGATCATCTTATCGTTGCACCTCCATAACACTCCCCTCCCCCGCTCACCACCGCGGCTATACTCTTGCTTATTTGCGCCTGTGCAAAGAAGGTGGGTCGTCGAGTGAGGGGTTAGAAAGGTGACCGTTAATTTGTTCGTGGCTACACACACACACTCAAAAAGACCGGCAGCGTGTGAGACGACGGAAAAAGACACACAAACTTCAGCCCATTTCAGGTCTTCAGCTCTTCACTAACCATACGTGGACGCCTCATTTTATTTCAATTTCCTGCTGCTGATAGCCTGATAACATTTCCTACGGCAGTTTGTAACTTTTGCTCCCATGTTGTCGTTTTTTTGTTTGTTTTTGTTTAGCGACCTCTTCGTAGAATCACACCCCTGGGCGAGACAGTCGGGACGTCCGGTGTATGCTATGATATAGAGCAGCTGCCGGAGGCTTACATAGAGCAGGACATCTTTAGCTCGCTACTAAAGCTCGCACACTACCTCTAACCATTATTTCTTTTTTTAGTACGAAGCATACGGGATTCTCTAATTAAATAAGTCGAGGGAGTGAGGGTGGTTCTTTTTTTGTTCCTTGTTATTCAGCGCGTAATTCGATCCGAAATTTCATAACTCGTGCTCCGAAGGCTCGTCTATTTTAAGCGCCTAAACGAACGCACTCAGCGAACCAAGAGAAAAGCTTCCTGCCCTAACAGATTTTAATCGCAGATGCCGCGCTAGTTCAAATTTAATCGCATGCCGCAACAGCAAGCATTGCTGGCATCTGCTGCTTCAGTTACAGCTCCCCTTCTCCAGACTATAATTGCTGCTCGATTTGGATAAGTGCGAACGAAGATGACGAACATTTCTTCGGAGGATGACGTAAGGAGGATTGGGTGCGGCAATGTCAGTCACTGCCCGAAGCAATAACGGAGGTAGCGGAGAATCACCCAGCTGCAGCTGCTGCCCCATTCTTCAGGCCATGGCCCCAAACCTCACTCTCCTCTTCAGCAGAGGTCGAGCACCGTCTCGCAAGTTCCTTCCCCTTCCCTTCCCCCATGCCGCCCCACGAGAGCGGCACACGAACGCCACACGTCCGCCCAGAAGAGCGGCCACGTGCGCTCGCGTGCCGGACATCGTCCCGTCGGCTCCGCAAGCTGGCCGCGGCGCCACCGCACTTGCTGTTCTTTACTTCGAGGTGCGACTACAACAGGCTGCGCCTTTTAAACAGCACGTTGAGTAGGGGGACCTACGGAGGAGGGGAAGGAGGAGGGGGGCGGGGCCTGCTGGAGGGGACAGCTTGCACCCGCCCGCATGCCACCGGTGAAGAAGAAACGCGGGAGCAACGAACGGGACTCTGGGAGCAGCTGGTCTTGACAACTGGGGCAGCCTTACCACCTGCCCCGCTTGCTCCGACCCCCCACCTTCCCTCAGGCACCGTCCCCTCCCCGCAGGCTCCGAGGATGACCTCTGAACTCGCCCCGTGCCTTCTGGTGCGGTAACCCAGTGGGGTCACGTGTGGGTACGAAACAAAAGCGGAGGCCGCACGCGTAGTTTGTCGCAAAATGACCCCGAGCAAACGAGCCGAGCGTGACACGCCGGACACGATCGAAGAGCGATGGCTCTCCTCCTCCGCTCTCTTGTTAAGGAAAGAACCGCAGGACTGGTCTCGTGGAGAGACAGCGACGATGAGGCGGGTGGACAACGCGCGGCACGCTTGGCGACACGACGACGCGTGCAGCAGGATTTATTGGCCCCCCGTGGCGGCTTCTCGAAGGGCCGAAGAAAGAATCGTAAAACAGCGAGCACAACGACGTTTCTAACATCAAAAACACGAGATAAATCACCTGGATGTCAGACGGGAGAGAAGCTGGAGCCTGTGGATGTAGGGAAAAAAAAACACAGAAAAAGAAAGAATGGCATCCCGTTGCGCTGAAGAAACCAGAGAGAGAGAGAGCGAGAGCTAGACAGATGTTGGAAGAGATAAATAGAGGTTTATGTAAACACAGGAGTGCAACGTAACATCTGCGCGCATGAAGTGCATACAAACAAAGAGGGTAGTCAGCGGCAGGTGCAACGGGATGTGAAATTAGCGCAGAGAGAGAAGTTGCGGCAGTCCGATCAACCCAACACCGACGAAGCAGGATTTTCAACCAGAAGAGTGCATTTGCTCGCAGAATATCAGTACTACAGCGGCAGGCCGCTACTCCAGCAAGAACTTCGGACCTTTCGGCTTTCGGCCTTGCTGCAGTAGTATTTTTAACGCGACAGCATTAAGTGACGCCGTACGTGAGCAACACGGCGTCGGGACCGAGAGATGGCGCGCGGAACGACCGACAGTGCAAGAACAATAGTGTTAGAGTAACTGAAGCCCAGCTTCACTGACTTAACGTCGCGAAGGCTGACGGTAACAGCGAAGCTGCCTGGCGTTCTCTAATCGCAAAGGCTGAGCTCGATGAAACTTCTCAAAGACAGCAGATCGATTCTCGTTCGCGCCATTTCGTGTTCCAGTGCTCGCGCCATCTACTGGAACCTTTTGTCAATCTTGAACTTGGAATATTGCCACAAAGGGGCGCCGCAAGAGCTTTTTTGTTCTTTTACAGCACATTCATATGAATCTGCTATAGCAATAATCAAGCAGCCATGTACCCTTAATTAAAGGAAAAAATACTGTGGTTGATTTCTCTGTCAAAGGAATCGGTAAAACACGAAAGTGAAATGTGCAGCGAAATCTGCAGGTGAGCATGATTTGCGGATCGGCGGCTGTCTTGTGGGTGTACTTGGCGAGTGACGTCCTGCTGGCGGGTTGCTTCTGCAAAGGTGTACTGGCGTCATTTCTGTGACGGATATGAAGTCAGGGAAATCTTGGTGTATACCGGCAGAAAACACTTTCGTGTTAGAATATAAAACCCGAAAACGAACAACCCTAAGTATAACGTACTGTTTAGTACTAAAGATTGCTTCCCCGCAAGAAGACCCCTTGTACAGGTGTGCACCCTTTACAGGCCGCTTGCTTCGTTTTAGGGGCGTCATTTCCGTGACGGATGTGAATTCAGTGAAATCTTTTTGCATCCGGGAATAAAACACTTTCGTGTTAAAATGCAAGTATCTGCCCACCCCCATGTGCGATTCACGGACGCGGCCCACTATGCAACCCATCCAGCCACAGCAGTAAGCGTCATCGACGGCTCAGGCAATGTCGTTTGCACTGCGACCCGTACAAACCAAAAAACATCGTTGAAGCCGAAGAAACGGCCATCGCACTGGCAATGACGTCTGCAACTTCGAATAAACCGCTTCACGTAATTACGGACTGCCAACAGGCATGCAGGAACTACGGCAACGGTCGCATCTCAACATCCGCCAAGCACAAGGATACCCTGAACCCTACCATACTGATATGGACACCAGGTCACGCAGGGCTCGACGGAAACGAGCGAGCACACGCTACAGCCCGAGCATGCACCCTCCAGGCCCGCACCAGTCGCTCCGTGACCCAGAGCCTGTCCAGCAGCAGTTCCGTGCACTTCTGCAACACCACCGCCTTGCCAGATGTGCCTACCCACCACCGCACCAGAAGCTTACCCGAGAAGAGGCTGTAGCCTGGCGGCAACTACAGACCAACACATACCCCCACCTTAGCTTCCTGCACATCATACACCCCACAATATATACACCGACATGCCCACACTGCAGCGAACATGCAACACTGTACCACACCACGTGGGCTTGCCAGAACACACCAGCAGCCCCCAGTATGCGCACCCCACTCTCGAGCAGTGGGAGGCCGCGCTGTACAGTTCGGACCCTGAGGACCAGCGACAGTTGGTCGGACCGGGCACGCAGGACCGCAGCCGCCGCAAGGGGCCTGGACTGAGGGCTTCTCCCGCTTTCAAGCGCAAATCTGTTGAATAAAGGTTTTTACCACCACCACCACCGCCCTTACGTACGGACGTCTTGCCTCAAATATGCCTAAAGTTTTCTTTCTACTTCACGATGTTGACAAGTGCAGACATTGCCTCCAGATTTAGTAGTTCAGAAAAGCTTTGCCTATATATCGTTCTTTTAGCTTGCTGCGTGTGTGTTTGGCGTTTGCTTGCGCTCCTCCTCCCAATAGGCTCTACCCAGTCCCCATCGCTGGGACCGCGTTGCCATGAAAGACTCGACCAATAACAGCTTCGCCGTAAAAAAGGGAAATGGTGAATTTTGGCGTGGATGGTAACCGACCCCACGCCTGTGGAAAGCGGGACGAACACGCATCATCAACACCACGATGGCTCTACCAGACTAAAGGTACACCGAGCGGATGCGTTGTACCCTTATACTTGGAACCGTGCGTTAGGGACACGTACAGAGGCCTAAATGGGTAATTCGAGAATGCTGATTACAGAACGCTGATGTCGTCTTTCCTTGGTGTGCAACAGTAGCGACATCATGCGGCATGCACTGAAACCTGCGATCGTACGGCGCTGCAGGCGGCGAATGGCGGTACGAATGTGGGTATGTGCCAGCCTGGCCCTAGGCCTAACGTTACACTTTGAGCTCTAACGTCTTTCAATTCAATTAAATTCAATTCAGTTTATTTTAACATCAAGGATGTTTGGAGGCACAGACAAAAAGCCATACAAAGGCTTGACAAACTTCAACTGGCGCCTGCAGCGTGGCGTACAGAGAGTTGTCGCTCTTTGGCCCGTCGTGAGGGTTAACTTTACGGCTACGTAGAGTTAAGCGTAACAAGAGCGATTTCCAAGGATGTGTCATAGCAAAGAAGATAAAGATTACGAAGATAAAGGCGAAAGGAAGAAAAATGGCGGAGATGCCGAGAGACCCGCGATTTCAGCCCATGGCGTGCGGTGCTCCAAACTCGGTACGTGCGTACTCAATTTGCACGGGCGTGCGTTTTTATTGCGTTAGTAGGGTCATGTCGGCAACGAGTGGCCGCCATCGTTTTGTGAACAGGCTGGCTGTGAAAAGTAGGGAGAGGAGGAAGGAAGCGGGGCGCAATCGATGGAGAGGTGAGTGAGGTGGTAAAGCGACAGACAATATCAGCCGCGCACAGAAACGTCCGACGTCACGTCAAGGGGGCGTTGGTGGTGGCGCTGCCTCCGCACCACTGCCGGCCGTTGCTCGAGGCGGCAGCGGCGGCGCTGACTCCGATGCGCAGTGTAAAATGGCGTCTAAATGCAAATCGCTCCTGACTGTTATCTTGTTCCGTTCGTTAAAATCAATCCCCCCTTTGGACCATCGACCCCTTTCGACCTCGTCAGAGGTTGCAGCGTTGCACGTTTTGACCAAGTCGGCTGTCATGTCACTGTTGGATCTCTTGACGCTTTGGGTCTCCTGCTTCTCCGGAGCCGTGAAACCAATGCGGACAGGTATCACTATCGCACACACACCATTGGACCAGAGGCTGCGGGCAATTTCTTTCGAGTTACCAGGGTTGGCGCTGGCGTTACGAAATACGGTCGTCCAGGCAAACCAATGCTTTTTTTTTTACTAATTCCTCTCGCAGCAATAATTTCCAGGCAAACCAATGCTTTTTTTTACTAATTCCTCTCGCAGCAATAATTTCATCCGAACACAAGCAACTTGCTAAGGTTGCAGGCTTATTATTTAATACTCCTGCGTTATAGTATATTATATTGTAATATTATTTACCACCTCGTACAATATTATGTTCCAGTTAAGCTATAATGTATATTGGCCAGACCTCTTGAAGTATGGGGGAGAAATTGTACTTAAAAAACTGGCAAACCTGTATACGCAATACCTAATGGTCGCAAATGTACCGGAATCTTCGAAGAACGCGAACATCATCCTAATCCATAAGAAAGGTGACATAAAGGATTTGAGAAATTACAGGCCGATCAGCTTACTGTCAGTCATCTACAAGGTACTTACCAAGGTAATCGCTAACGGAATTTCTGCAACCCTAGATTTCAGTCAACCTAAAGAACAAGCAGGGTTCCGTAAAGGCTATTCAGAAGAGCGTCAGACAAGGAGACACAATCTCTCAAATGTTTTACAAGAAGTATTCGCACCGTTGGATTGGGAACAGGTTGGAGTGGGGGTTAATGGAGAATACATCAGTAACCTCCGATTTGGTGATGGCGTTGCCTTGCTAAGTAACTTGGGGGACGAATTGCAAAGCATGCTTTCCGCACTGGACAAACAGAGTAGAACCGTGGGCCTGAAAATTAATATGCAGAAAACCAAAGTAATTATCAATACCCTCGGGACAGCACAGCGGTTTGAGATAGGTGGCTAGGCAGTGGAAGTGGTAAGCGACTATATCTACTTAGGCCAAGTTGTGACCCTGGATCCCAACCATGAGGCAGAGATAATTAGAAGGCTAAGAATGGGGTGGAGTGCATACGGCAGACATTCTCAGATAATGAATGGCAGCCTACGATTGTCACTGTAGAAGAAAGTGTATGACAGCTGCATGTTACCGGTACTCACCTACGGGGCAGATATTTGAAGGCTCACTAAAAGAGTTCAACTTAAATTGAGGACGACTCAGCGAGGCAATGGAACGGAAGGATGGGTAGGTTTAACATTAAGGGACAAGAAGAGAGCGGAGGGGTCAGGGGAAAGCAACGGGTGTTAGGACATATTAGTAGAAATTACGAAGAAGAAATGGGTGTGGGCAGGGTCATGTAATTCGAATGGCAAGATAAACCGGCTTCGGCCATTTAGTGTACCAGAGTGGAATCCATAGAGAAGGGCAATGCGTTGCAGGGGGCGGCAGAAGGTCAGATGGGCAGATGAGATTCCACGAAGTTTAGCGGGGATACAATAGCGTCGCAGTTAGCACAGGACCGAGGTAATTTGAAGATCCATGGGAGAGGGCCTTTGCCCTGCAGTGGCTAGGAGATAGGCTGGTTATGATGATGATGACGACGATGATGATGATAATGATTATTATTATTATTATTATTATTATATGCATATTGGCCAACCTACATCAAATTATACTTTCACAAACTCTAGGCATTAACAATCATCACACAGTTGTCGATTGAGAGGCGAGAAATTAATGGGAACAGAGGACACCACAGAGACCGAGGTGTCTGCATAACGATACATTGATATATATTCACGCACGCTCAGTCAGGGACCGCGAGATAAGAAACAACCAGGAAGACAAAATAATAGAAAAGAGAGAGGGAGAGAGCGTGGAGGGAGGGAGAGACGGAGAGCGCCCGCAACAGGTCTCAATTATGAGCCGCCCCTGCAGAGTATATCGCAGGTGTTGCGACCCGCGCGGCATACCGGGCACGCTTGGATGCTGCCGCACAAACACCGAAGATCGCCCGCGGTGTCGGCGGCTCGCCGGAAAGAGAAAAGAAAAGACAGAAAGGAAAGCACGCATAGCGGGGGCAGAATAAGGTTGTTGTGCTCGATGGAGTGTGTAACACGTGGGGACATCGGGCGCGCTGCCGCCTCAGAGCAAGAGGGGATGCATTGCACGCGACCAAGGGGGCAGGTGTTTGTTAACGCTCCGCGGACTTTATACAGCGGCGCCCTTGCCCAGCGGAGGTAGCCTCCTGCCATGGCCCCTCTCCATCGTCCTGGGCTACCTGTTTTAGGGCGCCATTACCGTGAAACACTTCTTCTAGCCACCCGAACGCGCGCTTTTTTTCGACCTTGTGCCGTCGATCCCAGCTTCTATCGGCTCGTGAAAGCGTCTGCCTCGCAGACCAAACTTTATCATGCAGGGACGACGGTCGTCAAATCTGCTGCGGTTGCCGAGCCGTTGAAGGACACGGGTACGCTGCCTATGAAAACATACATGTGATGTGGACTGGGAGAACGTTGCAGCGAAATTTAAAGTTTGTTGCCTTTAGAGGCACTCACTGTATTCATGACTGTAACTTGAGTGCACAAAAAAACGAGGACGGAACGAAGAAGGACACGAAGACCAGCGCAGACTAACAACTGCACCTTTCATTCATCCACACCCCCTACATATATCAACTCTTTGACACCATCCGCGCATGATCAAATGTGTACGTATCACGTCATACACACAAACACAAAAAAAAAACACTTTACAGCTTACATTATCTCATGTCATCTAACAACTTAATTTCCTTATCGGACAGGGCTACTGATGGTTGACTTATGCATGTTCCCTTTATTTTCAGTAGCCCTCAGTCAGTAGCCCTGTCCGATAATGAAATTAAGTTGTTAGATGACATGAGATAATGTAAGGTGTAAAGTGCTTTTTTCTTGCTGTGTGTGTGTCATTTGATCACGGGCCGATGGTGTCAAAGAGGGTATATGTGTGGTGTGGGATGAATAAAGGTCCAATTGTTAGTCTGCGCTGGTCTTCGTGTCTTTTTCGTTCAGTCTTCGTTATTTTGTGCGCTCAAGTTACAGTCATGAATTGTCACCAACTAGCCCGCATTTCTGTGTTATTGCAGTGTACTTCAGCATTGTTAGCTTGAAGCAATGCAGTGAAACAGGAGGGAGGCGAAGGGGAACTTGGGACTTCGGGAAGGGAAGGGAAAGACAGTCCCCCCCCCCCCCCCCCCCCGACAAGCATTTATTTTTGTACAGTGACAGTCTATGTCAAAGGCTGTCATATTCTCCAGCTATGCGCTGGCCAATCTGAAAACTTCCTGTAAAGGATACTTCAATTCAAGCAAGCGCGTGTTGAAAGAAAGCCAACTTTAGTCACAAGGCCTTCATGCGGTTGAGTTTAAACAAAAAAAGCATTCTCTAAGATAATTTCAATTAAAATACACACGTCAGAGTCAAGAAAATTTACACTAAGACGTCACTGCATGACCATAGTTATGCGCCACGAGATTTCTCGATAGTGAACTGGAGATGCCGCCGCAGTTCACTCTGCGTTTTAATCGGTGATAACATTTTTTTTTTTGACACTCAGATGGTACTATTAGGTTGTTAGGTAATTGTTTTTGATCCAAACAGGTATCTCACATCAGAGCAGTGAGGCCGTACGGAAACCATTTCTTCGCTGCAGTTCAAGTGCCCAGCCGAGGTTACTTTCTTGAAGCAATGCTCTGTCGTTCACGGTATGTACGCGGAGAAACGGGACGCAGTTACTCTTTCGTGTCCTATGGAGTAAAACCCATTTCAATGCGAAAGAGTTAAGGGACTCGTTCAGCAACAAGGCCGCCGCCTTAAAAAAAAAAAGCAATGCCCCTTTCTTAAGAGTAAGATGCTTAAAACACAAAAATGTCTCCCGTGCAACCTGAGTCAAAGTCACTGTACGAAATCCAACCCGTTTTATGTGCGTGTCCGGATGGCGCAATCGGATAGACGTTGGCTTCATAATGTGAGGGTCCCGGGTTCGGTTCCGGGAACCTCACGTTGTGAAGGTTTTGGGGAGTTTGGTGGTGGCGCTTCTTTCAAGGTGCTTGGTTGGTGTAAAGGTGACTTTCCTGCAGTGCGTTTTGGCAGTAACCATTTGGATTTGGAACTTTCACTTCGACTTTGAAGGTGTTCGCTTTCGACCAGCAAAAGCGTCGCGTTTCAACCATCTCTTCACTTCACCCTCGACCGCCATCATCGCCAGAGAAAGTAGGCTTCCCTGCAGTGCGTTTTGGGTGGACTACAGAAAGCTTCAAAAGGGCACCGAAATTTCATGGCACACAATTCTCACTAACTTCCACCTGCCACGCTTGCCTTCTCTAGGGATCTACTCTGTTGCCGTTAAAGGAGCCACGAAGAGAAAATAAAACTTTGTTTAATTTGAAAGAACTAGGATTCAGTATCTCGCTCAGCTCCATTACAGCCACAAAAGATGTTTTTTTAACGAAAAAAAAGCAAGAAGTATTTAAAAAGTTTCAAATTTTGCGCCACAGTGACGTGTTATGAGCAAGAATGACGTCATACGGACCAACAATAAAACAATTTTCAGTGCGTTAACTGCACGTTAGCATACAAGTGATGCGGTCAAATGGAACTAGAGGCCCCATTGCAGACGTCCAGTCATGTGTCGTCGCGACAGGTCAGTTAGGCGGCCGCCAATCGCACAAACAAGGTTCTGTGACGTCATAGAAAAGTTGCGGGAAATTGGCTAGGGGGTCGCGACTGCTTCACACGTTTTCTTTAATTGCTAACACGTTTTCTTTAATATCTCCGTTATTTGTTCGAAGATTGCGATGATATTGGTATCATTGTTATCGGGACTAAACACTCCTTCTAATAAAACCAACTTGTATTTTGTCTTCATGGCTCCTTTAATGACCAACAGTTATCTTGGCTTCGCTTTACACGCCCTGCCCACTACCATTTATTCTTCTTAATTTCTACTAATATGTCCTTAACACGCGTTTGTTACTTGACCCACTATGTTCTCTTCTTGTCCCTTAATCTTACACCTATCATCTTCCGTTACATTGCTCGCTGAGTCGTCCTCAATTTACGTTAAACTCTCTTAGTGAGCCTCCAAGTTTCTTCCCCGTAGGTGAGTACCAATAAGATGCAGCTGTCATACACTTTCTTCTTCAAGCAAAATGGTAGGCTGGCATTTATTATCTGATAATGCCTACCGAATGCACTCCACCCCATTTTTGTCCTTCTAATCTCTGCCTCATGGTTGGGATCCGGGGTCACTACTTGGACTAAGTAGATATATTCGCTTACCACTTCCACTGCCTCGCCACCTATCGCAAACCGCTGTGCTCTCCCGAGGTTATTGAGCATTACTTTATTTTCTGCACGTTAATTTTCAGGCCCACGGTTATACTTTGCTAGTCCAGTGCGGTAAGCATGCTTTGCAATTCGTGCCTCGAGTTACTTAGCAAGGCAACGTCATCAGCAAATCTGAGGTTACTGAGGTATTTTCCATCAACCCTTACGCCCGCCTGTTCCTAATCCAATGTTTTGAACACCTGTAGTAAACATGCTATGAATAACATTGTAGAGATTGTGTCTCCATGTCTGACGCCTTTCCTTATCGGTATTTTACTGATCTCCTTATGGAGGATGATGGGAGCTGTGGACCCATTGTAGATATCATCTAGTATTCTCACGTAATGCTCGTCCACACCCTGATTCCGAAATGCCTCAATGGCTGCTGAGGTTTCGCCCTAGTGAAATGCTTTCTAATAATCTATGAAGGCTGTCTATCGCCTGACTGATCGTGTGACTATAGTCCATTGTTGAATATACTTTAGGAAATCATGCTTGTTCATAAGGTTGACTGAAATATAAGCTGGCAGAAATTCTGTTATCGAATATCTTGGTAAGTACCTTGTAGACGACTGACAGTAAGCTGATAGGCCTGCAATTTTTCAAGTCCTTCATGTCACCTTTCTTATGAATTAGGATGATGTTCGCGTTCTTCCAAGTTCTGGTGCACCCGCGATCATGAGGAATTGGGTATACAGGTTTGTCAGTTTTTCTATAGCAATTTGCCCGCCGTCCTTCAAGAGGTCTGCTGTTATCTGATCCTCACCAGGTGCTCTGCCCCCTTTCATTTCTTTCAAAGCCTTCTTTACTTCTTATGTCGTTACTGGTGGGATGTCTACCTCCTCTGAACTACTGTCTCGTTCGGCATTATCCTGGATGTCGCGGCTACTATACAGATCTGTATAGAACTCCTCGGCTACTACGACTATTTTATCGCTATTTGTGATGGCATTGCCTTGCTTGTCTTTTAAGTGCATACATCTGATTTTTTCCCTATGCCTATGTATGTATGTATGTTTGTATGTAGGCGTGTAGTTTGTATGAGTCCTGGTGAGTCCTGGTGCATTTGATGAGTCCTGGTGCATTTTCCGCTTGTGCAGGAAGAACGTGTCCACACATGCGGCAGATGCTTCGCACACGTCATGCAGCCATTGTGAGCATCGTGTCTCGCTTAGGACCCAGCGCCCAAGCCTTCAGCTTTTTGGTCCTAATAACAAAGAAAAAATGCCCGATCTTGAGTATTCCAATCATGATCACGATTAGACCAGCCATAAAATGCATGTTACATAACTCCCCCCCAATAAAAATAGAAATAAATGTTCAAGGCTTCCACTGGTGCTGACACTGAACCGCGAGAGCACAATGCCATTCCGCAACTCGGTTGTTAGCGAACGAGCACCCAGCGAACGGCAGCGACACATATTCAGTCCTTGCGGTTGCGCAGACACCCAGTGCCGGCGTCCTCGCGGCGAAACGACCTCGCAAGGACGAATCGGAAGGCCTCGCCTGTCCCAACAGGAATATACCGTTCGCAGTTCGACCCCAAACCGGGCGCCAAGCGTTCGACGTATCGGAAAGCTACGAAGAAAAAAAAAAGGGGACCCATTTGCCCGGGCCGGACGCAACAATGCGTCCAATGCGTTCGCAAGACCGCAACAATGCCGGCCGACAACAAAACCGAAAGCGAGTCCCGAGGAAGCGAGATGCGTATCCTGGCCCGGCCGTCGCCTCACTTCCTGGTGCGGCGTCGCAAAGGAAGCGAGCGCAACGGCCTAGTATACGAAGTGGCCGTTAGCAACAGGCCGGCAACAACGTCCGTCTGCAGGCAAAGGGGAAAGAAGAGAGGCCTAAGAAGCGAAACGCGTTGATCGAGACGGAGCGAGAGAGGGGGGAGCGAATGTAACGGAGGGGAGGAAAAGGCATTCCAAGATGGCGGCCGGCCGTGTTTGCAAACAGGACTGACATTGCAAGCGTCCTTCGCCTCGTTTTTGTAACGGCCTTTGGTTTCGTCCCTCGCGCTCTCTCGCGCTCTCTCGCTCTTTCTCGCTCTCTCTCGCGCGGCCGTTGCAGTGCTGTCGTCTGCAACGAGGTCGCGTCGTCTGCTAGACCCTCCTCCTCCTCCTCCTCCCCCTCCTCCCAGCACGCGCGTCGTCTGCTGCTGTGCGAAAGGCCGCGCCATGACGGCGTTTCCGCGTTGCGTTTCTGCGGCACACTTTTTTTTTTTCTCCCCTACGGGAAGCCGTGCAGGTAGCGAGCGAGCTGGCGTTTGCCGCACGGGGGAGGTTCGACTCTGCGCACTTGGTCGGAGCTCGTTAATAAAGCTCTCATTAACAAAGCTCTCGCCGCCGCTAATTGAGGTTGGCCACAGGTGTCTGCCGCCTTCGGCCCGCAGCGGTATGCCCTTGCGCGCGGTTTTGAAACCCCCGAGACGTCCGTCTCGCCCGCGTACACTCTTTCCACGAATCGAACCGAACAAAGTAGGCGATTTCTTTTTTTTTTTTTTACGTCATAAAAGGTGGTTCTTTAAGTCATAAAAGTTGATTTCTCGCCACTACTTTGATGATGCGTCGAGGCTACAGCGATTCAGTCATCAGGTTGATTGGGGCGACGTCGTAACTTTAATGGCGCCGTCCAAAAGTGGTGACAGACAGTATCATAAAACCTGGTTAGCGCACCCACTCCCAGATTGGCCTTGAAAAGTCATACGCAATCCCCGAAACAATGCCGGAAACCTAAATGTCACCGGTTCATTTCTAAAGTAGTTATGCCCACTAAGCAAAGTTTAACGAAGGTGTGTGCTTTAACAAAAGTGGTTTCACGAAGATAATTTGACGAAGGCGCCTTGAAATAATTAGCCTTGTTCATGGCATTATTACCTCTGACTAGTCGTTTCTTCGCCCTGTACCACCGGAGCCTTCTTTCTGGGAGTAAGCAATTGCCGGTCGAAGCGATATGGCTGCGCAAATCTTGAGGCCCCACAGAACAATTCCGGAATGCTGTAATATGATGAGATTGGCGCAATCATCGAAGCGTTCCGTTTAATGCTCTTGAGATAAGGATCGCCCGCTACGCACAACTTGTGGATAGTAGCGACGTGCGTGATAGTATAAAGATTTAGGACATTTTTGTTCTAATTCATACACTTTGTTCTCGGCTCCGCAGCGAAGAAAGCGACGGTCTTTCATTCTTCTCATTACTTCAAGTTCCCGTTATCTGTCGTCACCCGCATGGTAGACAAAACATTACCCTATCACGCGTTCGACAGCTGTGCTAGTTGTGTATCTGATGGAGTACGAATGCGAAGACGCCCACGTGAAGTCACTTCGCGAGATACGCGAAACCCCGCGAGTGGACTCCAAATTTCCGCAGCCCTCTATATACGGCGCGTCTCGTGATAGAACCGTTGGGTCAAGAGAGGCGTTTCGCTAAGGACGCGTGGCGTCAGAGAAAGATGCGTAAAGATGGCGGGATGAGTCACTTTGACCACAATGAAATGGTGCAGGCCTCAATGAGGTAGTTAACTGAAGGAACGCTTGTGTAACAAAGATGAGACAGAGTAAAAAAACAAAACAAAGGGCGATCATTTCCACCGTTATGATTATCAGCGTGATCAGTAGCCGGTCAACACACCAACGAACATATTTTGCGTGTCGCCAACATTTTTCGCAGTTTCGAAAATGGTTTATTCGTAACTAAGCAATGTCTCAGCCACGGCATAGGGAAGGGCATCTGGTGGATGGTGCCGATTTCTTCTCATTTTCTCCCGGAATTCTCGAGGGTCGTGGTGGTTGTGTGCGTGTATTCTGGTAGCGACAGACCGGCCGCAATATCGCAACACTTTCTGTTAACATGTCGACACTACGAAAGAACAAGAGATGGACCACTCCACGTGACTGCAGCTAATTGCATACGACTAGCTGGGCAGAACGAAATTAGTACAGCATATACACTAAAGGACTGAGAATTCCTCGGGAAAATATCTCGATTCTCTTCCTCCACCGTCTGAAGGGCACACGCCTTCGTGATTTGATGAGCGACGAGTAGTTTTGAGTGGCCAGCAGACTCACTCACTCACTCACTCACTCACTCACTCACTCACTCACTCACTCACTCACTCACTCACTCACTCACTCACTCACTCACTCACTCACTCACTCACTCACTCACTCACTCACAAAATGGCGGTAAGCAGCGCATTCTCGAAATCAGCGAACGCGATTTCGATTTTATACGTCGCAAAACAACAAGATAATTGTGCGCCACAAGACCGCTTTCAACTTCCCGCCTAGAATAGCCCCTCAATTAGGCTCTGTTGTAGAACTGCCCGCGTGAGCGTTAGTGTTTAATAAGTGCGGGCTCCGAAATCGCCGTGCTCGTTACCTTTCCCGCTGATACGTGGCAAGCCGCCGGATCAGTCGACCGTCTCTTTACTAAAGTGCCGTAAACCGTTCCGTATGTACTCGCAGTGTGAGCAGCGTGTGTTAAAGCAAGCTGCGTATGCGACGTTGGCGCCTAATTACGCAGGAAGTTTAGCTGCTTGAAAGTGTTTAGGAAATCTTGGTTGAACAGGAAGGACCTGGCGGAAGGCACATGACGCAGTCGCGTGCTTCGGTGTTGACTCAGGACCATTCTTCTTGTTCGATCGCTCGAACGGCGTCGTTAGGAGTAAGGTACGTAGTTGCAGACGCTTCCTTTTCCTTTGTTTTTTCTCTGGCAGCGAGAGCAGTGAGTAATCTGCTTCATATTTGTGAGCGTTCCAGCTGACGCATGTGTTCGGCAAGTTGCGTCAGCGAAATAGGCGTTGGCCTTCGATTATACTGTAACGGACGATGATATTAGCGCGAATTATATCTCTTGGCAGTCTACTGCCCAATAAATTGTCCCTACCCTGTATGTCCTCAATACAAGTGTACTCCATGCGTCTGCGATTCCGGGAGTAAGTGCCGTTTCCTCACCTTCGTGTTGAAAATGTTTTGGGCCAGTTGAAAAGCGCTGCTGACATCACCATGTCCGAAACCGTGACGTCATAGGTGCAAGTATAGTTCCAATCAGGCGCACAAAACAAGGCTTCGGTGTGGCCCGATACCTCCGCCACATTAAGAGCTTCGCTCTCGCTTTTTTTCCCGTAATGGCACTGCAGCGACTCAATCGGACTTCTTTGTATCAATTCATAATATGTCCGAATAACGCAGATGAATGGGCGTACTTTTCACTGGTGTGTGAAAGTCAGCCGCGAGCTGCATTTACGTTCTGTAGACCAGTGGTGCATCCGCGCGCGGGAGACCCGGGCTCACAACACATCCGCGTACGCCTGTGTGGACTTAAGCCGCAGAATTCCACCGCTATAGTGCGCACCCGTACGGGTTACCGACCGTGTTGCCGCCTGGTAACGCGCGTTCGACGCCGACACGGGGCGTCGGAGAAGCAAGAAGAATCTGGACCAATGGAACAGGTAGCGCGGCAGCCGCAAACGGCGCAGCAGCAGCAGCAGCAGCATGCCCCAGAAAAAGTGACGGGCCGCTCCGCCGCCCGAGCGCGTCAAGAGGCGCAAAAAAAGCAGAGGGGAAAGAACTGAACCTTGCGGGACGCCGTCGCTGGAGCTCCCGTTGCGACGAGCCCAGCTGGGTGGAAGGCTTGCAGTGTTGCGCCCGTACGGCCGGGCCAATCGGAAACCGGCGGTCACCATCCCGCTGCTACGCGGAAGATGGGAGGGACTGCGCGCGGCGAGAGGCATGGGAATATTTGTCTCAGCTTCCGGCTTGCTCGAGTTGCGCTTGCTCTGTAGGTCTTTCTAAGAAAAGCAGTCCCGGCATACGTCCGTCCGGACTGTTACATGCGCACATAGGGGAGAATGATTCTTCCGGTTGGACCGGGTTTTCCGAGTTTTTGTCCGTTTCATGTTCGTTTCGAAGTGTCCACTTCGAGCGCGCTCAGATTGGCTCCGAGGCCTTGGAAAGGCCGCAACGTCAAATCTGAAACCGAACGCGAAGCTGACATTTCTGAAACAGTCACAACTCAGAATTCCGCTCTGGAGAAACTGGAACCCAGAACCCACACGTCTGTGGCAGTATAGAAAGCAAATGTGTGTAGCTTATACACTGTGGTGTAAAATCGCGCGCTAACCCCACACTCTTTCACGCTCGTGGCATTTGATGAGAGATAATTAATGGCGGGAGGTGGCTTCTCAGGACCTGGTTATTTGGTTTGTGGCTTCCAAAGCAGGTTCTGCGTCGGCATATGTCGGCATATACATTAAGCAATGTGGTTGGAAATATAAACACTGCCCTGTTGTAGACGGTGGGCCCCAGGTACTGGAATAGGCCGTAACCGTATAAATCCGTCTGCCTGGTTTTATTGCGCCCAGCGTAACCGATGACGCTGATTCGCAGCTTCGTGCTATATTCCACTCATAAACCCGGTGTACAAACTGAAACTACACCAGAAACCTAAGCTCGTAATGTATAAACTTCACTGTGTGCGTGTCTTTTTTTACCGCGTCCATCCAGAAACAACCTGACCCACAACAGGCATGAGAGCTGTTATGGCAGCAGAAGCACAGTCGAATTAAGAACCTCAGCCAGCAACAGCTTGCCGAAATTTCACCCCGTGGTTTCCTTGCCCCTCTGCAGTCCCTGCTAAGAGCAGGAGAAATTTTCGCCAATAAAGTATACACTGCATGACTTGGTCTACACTCCCGACGTTATCTCCAAGAGGATAACGCTCAGTTACCATATATACTAGTCCTTGGTGCCCAAACTGTGGCAGCAGCAACACGCCTAATCTCTCCAGCCCCATTTGGGAATGTTCAGCTTACTCAACTGACCGCGACCAGTTCCTCACAACGCAAGTACACCCGACGACTTCTGCAGAACACAGTCCAGTATGTCAGAGACAACCCCTAAACATTACAGCAAACTACAGAATTCTGTCTAAAATCAGGTCCCTATAAAGTAGTATGATGGCGGGTCATCACCCCCTCTCTAGATGACCCCAGAAGCGCGCCCTTTGGGCCTCACGAACGGCTCCTGGTGGATTCCCGGATGACCATCGCCTCAGAGTGTCTTCGCCACTACAAGTGTGCGTATGGTACTCCTATGGGCGTAGCTAGACATGCGTGCAGTGAAAAAGCTTATATGAACAATTTTCCCCTACCCTTTCTCCCACAACAGGGCTTCTTGGCCTCCTCCCTCCAATAAAGTCTTCCATTTCATTCAGAATGGAGTGATTGTATAGTCCAGTAATATCTCATGCTAACCGTTCACTGTTCTACGTTATATTGAACGGGACAAAATGTCGCTAATAATAGGCCGTACGGCCTCCATATTCCTGCACAAAACCTCCATATTGCCCCTCTAAAAACTGTCTTTGCAGCAGTGAATAAGTGCACCGAAGTCAAGCCGACATTGAAGGGGGGCAATGCTTGGCGCTGCACAGGGATGCAAGGAGTCTTATGGAGGTGTTTAATAAAAGCCTCTAGGGTCTTCGATATAACTACTTATATTACCCTTAAAAACTGTCTCCCCAGCAATGCACTTCTGTACAGTAGTGAAGTCGGCTTCAAAGGGGCTCAGTGTATAGCATTGCGGCTTACTAATTTATCCGACGATTCTAACCGGGCAGGAGGAGGAACAGGCGGTGTTCTGGTAGATTTCTAACTAACCATCGAGGGGAAACGGGGCCGCGTCGTGAGACAACTTTCTTCCCCCGCGCTTGTGTTTCGCCACGACCACCGGCGACGGACGCGACGTTCTCAGCTGGGGCGTGCGTACACGTGACGCTTGTTTACGTTTCCCCCGCCGGCGAGGACGTCAAGCGCACGCGCGTGGTCAAGCGGCCGTGTACAGCGCGCGCGTGCCCCTGGCGCGTCGTGCCGCGGCCGGCTGGCCGAGTTGCCGTGTACGTAGTACGCAGAGCACGTAAAGGGGTTTGGATATCGGAGATAAACAATAAAGAAATACAAGGAAACGACGCGATCGGTAGACAAAGGAGGCAGTACAAAAAAACAAAATAATTGCAAGTCTTGCCCTGAACCCAGCACACGGCACCACACGAGCTGGGAACGCTCCCACACTCCTTCCCTTAACCCCCACCCCAGTAATCAGCAGTGCGAAGCTTGTCAAAAGGGCCAGCCTGACAGCGACCGCCGAGGGATTTCTGGACTAAGACCTCCCATCGTCATGGGTCCAAAGGTTTAATACTTGTCGGCGCAACTAATGTTTATTCCCCCTCCGAAAGATCCACTGGGGAAACTTTAAAAACGCGTGAGAATCTCGTCCTTCCAATCCTCGAGGAATCGAGGCTCTTTCCGACGGTCACTTCTTCTCCGGCTTCAGTCCACAACGCGGCGTTTCTCGCACGTGCCTCGCACACCGTGCCAACCGTGCCTTGCGCACTAACCGTCTCAACGGTCACGTTTCCTCGCTTTGGTAGCGGCACTCGCTGCCGGTTACCCCTTTTGTTGCCAAACAGTATCGACATTTCGTCACTTAATTCCCTCCCCTTTTGCCGCCCTGCACACACGTTATCGTCGCTCTACGTCGAGACCGCTCGCGACCGGCGCGTCGGCCGAGGTGGGAACCGAGTCGCGCTTCGAAGGACGTCTCCTTGGCAACGTTGTGCTCTCCGCTATTGTAGGCAGCTGCCCAAGCACTCTCTTTCTGCCGCACGCTGCTTGTCGTAGCTCTGTAATAACAGGGCGACGCGATCGGCGTGTAAATTTGCTGACACGCCGCATCATGCAATCATAAAGCGAAGAAGACGCAACGCGCCTCAGCCCTCCCCCGTCGAAGTCGACTGATAGTCGTATGCCAAACGAAGACTGGGTGAAGGGGGCCCACGAGAAACCACTGCTCAGCCATTGCCCCACAAAAACGTACGCGCGTCTCGCAGGATTTGACGCATGCAGGCTCCACTAACGCGTGGCACATACTATGTTGGCTCAACCCGCCGGTGTGCGAACACACGCCTTCGTGAGAACCTCGGTAACACGTTCGTTTTCATCCATGGCAGAAAGAGAATGTGCGGTCTGGAACGCGCTTATGTACGCATTTGCACAGAAGCGCTCCCTCTCCCTCTCTCTAACCTTTTGTGAACCATTAATTTTGTTCTTGTTAACGTTTTGTGAACCTTTTCTTCAGAGATGTTCTAATTTACACGGTGCTGCGCGTCTCCTCTCTCTCTCTCTCTCTCTCTCTCTCTCTCTCTCTTATCTCTCCTCTCTTCTCTCTCTCTCTCTCTCTCGTCTCTACTGTGAACCTTTTTTGTTTGTGTACCCTTTTGAACCTTTGTTCAGAGATGTTCCGATTTATAGGGTGCTGTGCGTCTATCTCTCTCTCTCTTCTCTCTAACAATTTGTGAACCTTTTATTTTGTTCTTGTTACCCTTTTGTGAACCTTTTGTTCAGAGATGTTCCGATTTATAGGTTTGCTGTGCCGTCTATCTTCTCTCGCTATTCTCTCTAACCATTTGTAACCTTTTATTTTGTTCTTGTACCCTTTGTGAACCTTTTGTTTCAGAAGATGTTCGATTTATCAGGGTGATGGCGTCTCTCTCTCTATCTTCTTCGAACCATTTGTGAACCTTTTATTTTTGTTCTTGTTACCTTTTTGTCAACCTTTTGTTCAGAGATGTTCCGATTTATACGGTGCTGTGCGTCTCTCTCTCTCTCTCTCTCTCTCTCTCTATCTCTCTCTCTCTCTCTCTCTCTTCTCTCTCTCTCTCTCTCTCTCTAAATACCTTTTGTTAACCTTTATTTTTGGTCTTGTTACCTTTTGTGAATTTTTTGTTCACAGATTGTTTCGATTGACACGGTGTGATGTGCCATGAACACGGGACCGCCGGGACGGAAGCCCGGACGGGCCGCCGGACGGACGTGGGACGGGCAAGCATCGGCCCTAGGGTGCTTCGCCCCTAAAACAAATAAACGTGGGTGAAAGGCCTCAGTTATGCACGTCAGAAATGCACGTTTATACTCCAACCTAGCGTAGGAGCGCGTGCGTGCGAAACGGTTACACTACGTCGACGAATGCGAGGACTACGGCGACGAAGCGGAGAGGAACGCGTATCCGCACGCGTCTTCGCACTCTCGAAACCAATCCGGCGTCAGGGGCAAAAAGCGCGCGGTAACGCGTCGCTATCCGCACATGTGTCCCCCGCTTTTTCGACTCCGACTTTTTCGGCAGAGTGCCGCGCGGCCGCGCAGTCGACGATGGCACTTCGGCTAGGTTGCGCCAGCGGCCATTTCTTCCTCTGTACACTCCAGCTAGGCCGGCGCGGCGTAACTATGCGTAGCCAGCAGGCCCTCCGTCTTGCGCATGCGCAGAAGGCTTTGCGATTAGTGCGCCGACTGTCGTGAAATTCACGAAACGGTTGAGCCTCCGGACGCGGGCGAGCGGTGCAAAATTACACTACGCATCTCTCGCTACGCACTACGCAGCTCTCAACAACACCGCCCAACGAGTGCGTTCAACTGACCGGGGCATTCTACACAGGCTGGTGAAAGAAGGCGACGGTAAGCGTTGGGGGCGGCCTCGGAGGGACATCTCGGTTGCCGAAATACGCTAGTGGAACTGCCACAGCGCACAGAATAGCTTCGGTCCTGCTCAACGCAGCTTGTGAAATGAAATAGCGTAACGCGCATTGCGCCGGCCCTTCCGATTTCGCTTATCGCAGTTTACAGTAGCAACGATACCCCCGTTCGCTAGCCCTCCTCGTAAATGATAATAAAGCCTATATATGATTACATTCCCCACTTGCAATGTTTCACACGTAATCTCCTTATCCTTGCCCATTCCTATCTAAGCATGGCAATGGAGTGCTCAGAACACAAGTGTCACCACGGACGTCAAACTGAAGTTCTATCATTCGCGGCGGTGGCAGCGATTGTCAGCGATAGACCACAAATAACGCTATGCGTCCAATTCGTTACACTCATCTGCTAATCAAACCACATACGTATACCCTCGCAATAACAAAATCGCTTTATACGAAATATCGTTTTATTGTAAGCGTGGAAAGTTCCTCAATGCAGTGCCCTGAGAGAGAACCATCCCCGCTTCTAACAGAGTATCGCTTATAACGAACCCAGTTCTTTGTCATAACGCCATATACCCCATTCGTTACTGTTGGCTTCTTCGCGTTCCACTTCGGGAATCGAAGTGTTGCGCTAATTCTCAAACGACTGTACAGTTCACTATAGGTCTCCTCTAGCCCCAGATTAAGCCGCACGCCCCTCCACCCCCCTCTGTTATATCTACCCTACCCAATACTACGAATTCTACAGCACCTGCCACTTTTGCCCCCAGCCCAGCCCCTAGCAGCATCCGTGCAATGGACCTTTTTCCAGTAGCGTAGCCCTCTTGCGGCGACCGCCCGAACCACACTTGGGGGATTATAGAAGAACACGTCCCCTTTTTTTCGCGTGCCCTGCGCAGTTCAAAAAGCCGTCTCAGGCGCAGCGCATGGTTTTGGTGGATGAGAAATTTTTCGATGGCAAGCCGTATCGCCTACCGGTCTGCTGCTTTCAGGACTCAAAAAAAGGAGCAGCACTTACATGGCTGGGCGTTCACAACTGACAAATCCAATATGGCGCCGTTTTGTTTACATTTTGCCTCCTGAAAATAGTGGATCGGTCTCTGGGAGCGAAAGTAGCGAATGCGCAAAGCGCTACTGGAAAAAAGGTCCATTCCCCTTCCTCGCACCCAATCCCCACCCACGTACGAGCAGTAGGTGGACCGGCTGTCCAGCTCGTACCTCACATGCTCGGTCGAGAGGTCCGAGCAGCCAGCAAGGACCAGGGCATTCCGGAACTAGAGGAAGGCCCCCACAGGGCTTGTGACTTCACCATCACCCACCGATGACCTCGTGATTAACTATGTGTACACTCTCTCCCGCCACACTTTTTTTAAATGCAGAGCATTTCAGTAACTCGCGGTGTCACCTGCGTTGACGTCCGTAGTCGTAGTCCGCACCGCTCCCCCTACACTATATAAAAAAAAATTACTATCCGGCGCCTCGTTTCGATCCCACGACCCTGCGGGCGGAAGGCAATGTACATGGTGCTCTACCCACTGCGCCACAAAGCCGACACAGAATGGGAGGCTACGAACGCGCATTATATCCTTGACTCATTCAAACTACGTCAAGAAGCTGCTGGTACAACGCAATTCACTACCACCAACTCTTAAAACTCTAAACGTTAACGCAATACACCCACCCCCTATGCGACGCATTTACTCGAGTCCCTCTCGCGGGGAGATGGGCCCTTTTTTTTTTTTAATTCCTACTGCGTGCGGGCTTTGCCAAGGACAGCAGTGCAGGGCTTCACATTGCGTCCCCGTTCGAACGTCAAGAACCAAACCCGCCCACGTCACGCTCGCCTATAGAACACGCTCACGTTATGCTGTGCACTGGCGCGGTGGGGCTTTGCAGAGAAGCTTACGCAAATTGACTAAAGAAAAAAGAAGGGAGAAGAGAGACTCGAGCTTTACGCAACAGGAACGGGAAGCTATCGCAAGCGTGACGTACGCACGCATTGGCGGAGGTGCGCGTTTCGTAAAGCCAAGATTTGCATGCTCGCGGCACGAGCGTCGCCAGCGAGTAGACGCGCCCGACGGGGGCGAAAACGCTTTTGTGTGGCGCGGACGTCACAGGCGCGTCTCCCCTAACATGTTTACATCGCAAACACGGATCAGGCGTGCGCGTATTGTTTGTTCTTCGCGGCGTACGTTGCGTAATTGGGCGAGAACAATGGGCAAGGAGAGATTTACAGGAATGTGCGTTACTGCGAGCAACGGAGGTACGCTACGCAACGCTGTTAGCGTGACAGGAACGAGTTTGGTTGGAAAGGGACGACGTCAGGAGCGTACAGCACTTCTGATAAATACTTTCGCTCTTGCCGTCGCCTCTTTAAGCATTGTGAAAACTTTAGCTATGTCCAGCACGGAGTGTAACTGCGTGGTTTGCTCGTCGCAACAGGATATCCGCCTTGTGTTCCTGCTTTACTTTTGTGGCTTACTCAAAGGAGCCATGAAGACAAAATACAAGTTGAGTTTATTAGAAAGACTGTTTAGTCCCGATAACAATGATACCAATACCATCGCAATCTTCGAACAAATAACGGAGGTATTGAAGAAAACGTGTGAAGCAGTCGCGACCCCCAGCCGATTTCCCGCAACTTTTCTATGGCGTCACGGAACCTTGTTTGTGCGATTGGCGGCCGCCTAACTGACCTGTCGCGACGGACACATGACTGGACGTCTGTAATGGGGCCGTCTATGTTCCATTTGACCGCATCACTTGAATGCTAACGTGCAGTTAACGCACTGAAAATTATGTTTTATTGTTGGCCCGTATGACGTCATTCTTGCTCATACACGTCACTGTGGCGCAAAATTTGAAAGTTTTTAAATACTTCTCGCTTTTTTTTTTCTTGAAAAAACATCTTTTGTGGCTGTGATGGAGCTGAGTGAAATACTGAATCGTAGTTCTTTCAAATAAAACGAAGTTGTATTTTCTCTTCATGGCTTCTTTAAAAGGGGCTATGGAATGCGTTCGTTCATCGCTGCAACTAAAAGGAAGACGGCCAATAGCCACTACATGGCCTTAATGACGTCATTCGAGCGGCTGAGATCGCGAAGGCCGTGGAAGAGAGAAACATCTTTCGAGAAAGTTTTGTGAGTTGTATGATGGGCATAGAGCAGTAGCTTTCTGGCTGAGGTACTTTGTGGTCCCCTATTCTAAGTAGCGAATGTGTTGGTTGACTACGTTCTTCAAGCATTTAGGACTTAAACAAAATATGAAGGATGCTCACACTAACGCGCAGGACTCGTAGACTTGAAGTCTTGAAGCTGCACACAACCTTCACGATCATCACGAGGATTTAAGTCCACGATTGCAGCTTCTTCGCTGCCGCAACGACAATTAATCCATCATTGTTGATATACGTGTGAGCTTCTTTCATTTCTTTTGGCAAGTGATAATGTTTGGACATCACCTTGGAGGGGCTTATGCTATGACGTGTCCTTCTCGTTCCTAGCAAGGGTCACCACGATTACGGCGAACGCTCGAGTCTTTCTCGTTCCGAGCAAGTGTTGCCACGATTATAGCAAGCGCTGGAATATTTTTTTTGCCAATCTTGGACAGTCTCTCTAAGTGAGTATGCTAAGCTTGACAAATGTGCGCAGGGGACGCTGGGCGGTCGTCGCGAGGCACGCACACACGAGCGCTAGGCAATTTCTTGGTTTTGTTAACTGCCGGGCGGTCGCCGCGAGGCCTGCGCTCAAGTGCGCGCGCTCTGCAATTTCTTGGTATTTCGGACACGAAAAATTGCGATTTGCTGAACGGCTTCGCTGTTAAAAATGAAAAAAAGTGTTGCAGGGTCCCTTTTATCCCACATTTCATTTAGCGTCCGGACCCACGTAGGCGACCAAGACGCGCGTGAGACGTGCAAGCAGTCTTACACGCGCACACGCAGATTTAGACAGGAAAGTTTTGATGAACAAAGCAGTAAAAAATAGGCTTACGCGCCATCCACGACTTCCCAAAAATGAGATAGATGGGACAGAGGCGCTTACGATGGTATACGAACGAGCCCGCATCAGCACATAAACACAGTAAAGCCAAACAACGTGGATCGTAGATACATGATATTTTATGCTAGCTGGTAATGTCACGGGCGATTACAATAGAGGTGTTAATTAACGACTGTTTGTCCAGCAAATAGCAGGAAAATGTGAGTTATTCCACAAGCTGTGAGTTGTACGGCTTTGTCGTACGTTTCTTCTTCTGTTGCGTGTTTCTGCGCAGTTTTTTACACAGAAGTATAGTACCAAGTATAGTACCAACTCACTCAGTTTCTCAATCACTGTCAGTGCCTCAGTGCTGGGCATACGTGTCTGGTCCAACTTTTCCTCTTTTTTTTTCCCTCTCTCTTTTTTGCCCATTTCCTCTTTCCCACGTGCAGGATAGCAAACTAGGCTCTAGCCGGGTTAACTTTCCTGCCTTTCTTCTACATTCTTCCTTCCTTCCTTCACTCAGTTTCTCGTTCTTTAATTCCAGCACGAATTTCTGCCTCGCGATAAACAGACATCACTAAGTAACTTGCACGCCGTTGAGAATTCTCTTGTATTGATTTCTTTTACAAGCGCTGACGGTAAGAAGGAACAGAATTATTCGCTGACGTTGACAGTGTGCTGACTCCTGCGTCGCTTCCACCACGAAGATTCAAGAAGACATAGGTTACCCACGGTTCACGTCTTCCGCGAGTTATTCCCCAGACGAGACCGACGGGCGCGGGTTAACGAGACATGCACCGTCAGCCCAAAAATACACGCCGCTTTTCCCGCGCAAAAACTTCGATACGGGGGAAAGACGGCGGACGGGGCAGGCGACCGGAAGAGGCGCACAGCGGGAAGGGGGGGAAGGGGGGAGCAGTTCCGATCAAGACACTCCTCCCCGCCGGAAGCGCCCGTTTCCGGTCTGACCCCTCGTGGCGGGAAGGCGAATAAAGCGCGCAGGCAAACAGACGCGCATTCTGGTCTGCTACTACGAGGACCTCCTTCCTCATTCATCGCCGTCTTCTGTGTCCTGCTCCCTTTCCAATCTTCCACGAGTCCCCGTCCCGGATATTTCGATGCAGTGCGGCGGAAACCTCCGCACCTGGGATCGACGCGTTTCTTTTCTCCGTGGTGGGCTCGTACTCGAATCCGATTGCGCGCGCATTTCGAGGTCTGGGACCAGCCCGGACCTGATGGGACGTACATTTGTGCAGAACTGCATTAGCGAGCTCAACTCAGTGAACAAATTAGAACAAAGCGCATATTACGTGACGTTAGACGTGAAATAAGTCATTAGAGGTGAAATTGGACAGATTTGCCTCTTCCACAAATTGTATTATCCCTTTCACCATCTCCGCATTTCCCTCCTGCTCACACCATCCCGTTACTCACGCCGTCTGTTCAATTCCATGAGCCTCCAACGATTGCATGGTTCATCTAACGCGTTCATTATGTCATTCCCACTACGTGCCATCGAAGAATGGAACAAGCTGCCAGAATCTGTTGTCCGTTAACGCAATCCGGCCAGATTCAAAGAATTATATATTGTTAACTCACCTTATCCTTTAATTTCATATAATCCACACTACTTGCCCCTGCTGCCTTTTTTGTTTATTATTATTTCGGTTGTTGTTAAATTCTCAAATTAAATTCTTTGTTGAATAAATTTTCTAATGAACCATGTATCGAACCGTATTTTTCTTGTGCCACATATGCATCACGATGACTCTTCCCCCCCCCCCCCTATGTAATACCCCTCTGGGGTCTTTAAGGGTTTAATGAGTGATGATGATGATGAAAGGCTGCAGAGTAGCGGTCTTTTTTACTACTACGAAGGCAATAAATGGACAATCCCTGCGTTGCGTCGGCGCGTTAAACCCTACAATCAATCAATCAATAAATGGACAATCGAACGAAAAAGCAGGCGTCGGTGTTTTCTGGCGTCTGTATCGGCGCATACATAAATTCCCATTGACTTCGCCGCACTCCGTGAAGGAGCGCGCTTATTGTCTGCGAACGCGGGTGTGTGCCGGTCTCACGGTCCCGTTGGCTCCGACGCGTCACGTGGCTGCGATATAAACACAGAGATAAAAGAGGGCGTGTTCAAATGGGCCTGGGTATGCTCCGGCGTGACGTTGACGTTACGACTGACGTCACGCTAGGATGTTCAACGTCGTCAACCGGTGCCCGCAGCTTGGAGTGCAAGGCGTTTGATATATTGCGTGGACAGTCGTTTGGGCTAACGTTGGGCTACATACGTTTAGTGTAAATACATGCCCAACAGGGGCCATTGGCCAATGTTTGGAGTCATAGTAATGAAGAGGCGGAGAGAAATACTCAAGAGATTGATGATGCTAATGATGATCATCATCATCACCACCCAGCGGGGAAGTGTTCACACAAGCCAGGAACCTCTGCGCGTCGCAGGGCGGCGCTCAAAAAACCGGCACTTCCTGCAATTGGACGTAATGTTTTCGCATTCACAACCAATAACTCTGTTCACAACTGACTGGAATAACTTCGGTGTGCGTAGAGTTTCTGGGTTTTTGTTTTTCATGATGATGAGATCGTTTATTTCGTTATTAAAACAGGACGATAAGTATGGCATGCCAAAGCCACGTAGGCCACTGGAAATTTGGGAAAGTGAATTCTTTTTTTTTTTTTGTAAAAAGACGAAGCAAATGAATCTGATGGTTCAGAATGTATACGCATGATCTAACTCACGCCATTACTTTTTCGTTTTGACGTCTGGTCCGCCACAGTGCTAACTTATTCACCGGAGATTGTGAGTATCTACAGCCCGGTTTGGTGTAGAAAAGGGGAAACCCATGCGTCATTATCGAGATTTGGAAGCCATTCGGCGTGGCGTTAAACAATTTTCACGTTTTTTTAACGTGGACAAAAAGGAGAAGATGCCGCGATGCCCGAGCGATTTTGCGGCACTTCAACAATGACGTCACTGGCGCGGCCGGCGGGCATTCGCTGGTTCCGCGAAGTTCCAACCAACAATTTAAAATAATTTTGTGGGCCCGTAAATCCATTGTAATTGTGGTTGGGCTTCAAACGCGCCTTTATTCAGCGACAAGGTAACGTTGCGTCACGAAAACCTAAGCGGAAAAATCAGTGATTTTGTGACATTCCCTCATAGGTTCCAGTGTCCCTTCGGTAAGTAACACCGCAACTTAATTAACACTGAACACACAACACTTACTTGAAAACTGAAAAATATTTTTAGGCGCTGAGTGACTAGGCAGCTGCGCAACCATAGCTACTGAACCAAACAAAATACTTACCAGCCAATTAGTGAAGCAAGCTGAATATGTAAAAAAGACTAAATAATTAACGAGGAGAAGTAGTGAAACGACGCGTATCTGTGCTCCTTTCGTTGCAAATGTCGATGAAAGGCGATAGTCTTCTGTCGCCTCTGCCACGCAAATGCCTCCCTTGTGTCACCCGCCCACCTGTGATGCTCTTCCCCTCCCTTCGGTCATCCCACTATAAACAGGGATGAGGTTCCCGCGTTTATTTTTCCGTATGCCATTGCCCGCGCCGTCTACTGGAACTGTTGGTACTGTTGGGTTTTGGTACTACTGCGATTGTAATGCCACCACGTGGTCTAGGCAGGACGCAAGCCCTTTTTTTTATTTTAGTCGAAACATTGCTTTCCACGTGTATTTATTTATTTGCTGTCGCAAATCTCAATCAAGCTCACATCTATTTTCAATTGACAGAACGCTTCCAGTACCAGTTATGCCTTAATGCTTTGCTCAAATATATATAATGATTTATTTTTTGCTGAAAAATGTTGACAAGCATGAACATAGCCACCAGATTTAGTGGTTTAGTAGTTTGTAATAGTTAGTTGCCACCAGATTTAGTAGTTAGTTGCCCACATAAATTTGTGAATTAAGAGTCCTGTTAAGTTTTGGCAGGTTGGCTGAATCGACGGACATACATACATACATACATACATACATACATACATACATACATACATACATACATACATACATACATACATACATACATACATACATACATACATACATACATAATAAAAGTTTCGGGCCAAAGTAGACCAAGAACGACTATCTTCATCTAAAATATTTTTAACTAAAGCAATACTGCCAGACTTTTTCTGTGAGCTGCTCTCGGCCAGTTCAGCTCGGCAATGCTCCCGGTCCTACTGCACGCAATTAACAAGACGTGGCCAGCTACACCCACTACTACTACGCGTCTCAGTGAAAAGACCCCACGCCAGCGCGCACGCACATCTATGAAACGAAAGCCGAACATCCTGCCTGTTCAGCCAAGAATAAGATACGTCGGGCAGGGTCACGGCGGCGGGACCGGGGGGAGGGGGCCCTGCCTTCGGGGTACGCGTCTGCTGCTCTACTTGTTCGCGCGCGGTGGGGCGCGTTTTTGCATGGTTTGGAGGGAAAAATGGCAGATGTTCGCCGGCCGAAGCGGGGGTTGCCTACCGCCACTACGCGCTGACGCCGCCATTGCAGCACCTTTTCGTGAGGCCCCTTGCCACTCTGGATGGCTGGGGCCGGAAACGTTCGCCGGAAGGGGACCTGCAGGAGGCTCTTGGCGCCAATTCGGCCGCGTTGGAGAAATGTTTCTCCGATGTTATTGTGTGTGTGCGTGTGTGTGTGTGTGCATGTCTGTGTGTGTGCATGTGTGTGTGCGTGTGTGTGCGTGTGTGTGCATGTGTATGTGCGCATGTGTATGTGTGTGTGCGTGTGTGCGCATGCGTATGTGCGTGTGTGCGTATGTGTGTGTGCGTGTGTGAGTGTGTATATGTGTGTATATGTGTGTGTGCATGTGTGTGTATGTGTGTATGTGCACGTGTGTGCATGTGTGTGTGTGTGTGCGTGTGTGTGTGTGCGTGTGCAAATCAGACACATTGGCCGCACGACACGCCACAGTTTCCCGCAAGAATAGTCCTGTGCGGCTGACGTGCACCTGTTTCACTCACGTGTGGTCAAGTTCGCTCGTCACTCGGGCGCTCCACGCCAACTCTTGCTCCGCCACTAGCAACGTGCTCAGATGGCGTGTGGTAGAGACCTGGGCAGCTACTTTGGCAACCCGACCCGGGTTCAATTCCCGTGCCATCTGAAATTGATTTTTGTTAACTCTTCACAGCGGCTGCCGTTATCTCTACCAACAGCAAAGCCAGTTTTTCGCGCAACGGCGCACCTAAAGCCTTCGCCTGAGAAATGACAACGACGACAAAGAATAAAGAACACGAGGTCGCGCTAATTTCGGAGAAGACACTGCCTTCAATCTTTTCGCCAGTAATCGAAGCAATCCACCAGTAGCAGGTAAGGTGCGAATAGGTGCGTACCTATTTCTTACTTATCACTTATTGCCCCGTTGTTGTACGACATTTGTGGGTCTACATCTCCCGTAGCTGCCGCTCTATCGTTCACGTTGATCGCTGGCGGGAAGTGCACCGACCAGAATGAGCCCAGGCAAAGAGACCTTCTCAAAGTCTGCAAGCGGCTTCTCAATCAAACCATGACGAATCTCTGCCCCATCGCTGGAGACAATCAAAGAGCTTGTCCCTACTTTCTCAATTAGACCTCAACTTCGACCCATTCGCTCCCCAAATTGCACGCAAGTGCTTACACGTCCGCAATCTGTCCTTCCTTGCTGCAGCACTCCGTGTACGCTTAGCGAAGTTTGTCGAGACAGGTCGATGTGGCGCCATGCTCCATCGAAGACACGTGTCTGCAGCAGGCAAGTGTGCGGCGGCAGAGGAAAAGGGGGAGGGGCGGTGCCCCGAGAAGGAGCCGGGAGTGCGTCCTCTGTAACGATAATGTCTTGTTGTACACGCAGTCGCTCTTGCCGAACCGTTTCGCCGCCGAACGTATCCTTGCGTGCGAGGAAACATCGAATGCGACGTGCCCCTCCCTGCCGACGTCGCTCTCGCTGTCCTACACGCTTGGGTTGATCACGGCTACTGGAGGAAGGCCCCACCTCGAAGGGCGACACAAGCCGCTGCTGTCTGCGATGCGTTTTCGCGCGGCCATGGCGTCCTTCAGGACACGCGTTAGGAATCATCTTCAGGCATCAAGTGAGGCATCATGTTTACTTAAGTCCTCTTTGAATACCCCGCTCTTGGACACCTTAGAAGAGATTGGAAAGGTTTAAGATCATTGGTCCGTTCGAGATGTAGGAGAAAAATTAAACGCAGTTCCATACAGTGTAACATCTGCTGAGACTGGGGAGCCGTGGTCCTCTTGTGTCGACTCGAATGTCAAAGGCCGCTCCCTCGAAAACGGCAGCACCGTTGAGTACACTATATTATACCGTTCGCTCAAAGGAATCAGCAGCTAAACGTCAGCGGCAGGAGGCTCCGTCCCCTCTCCCTCACTTAGCGGGAGTGACAGGAACCCCCGATTATGATGACGTTGTTGATGATGACGATGATTAGAGGCCCCACCTAGAGACCGCGGCGCCCTCTATCGGTGGGTCTGGGAACCGGTTTCTGAGAGGCCACCGGCGGGTGCGAAAACCTGCTGCTCCGCCTGCGTGATGACGCACGAGCTTTAGAAGACTTACGAAAAGGTTCTACCTACAACAGCTTCGCTGTTAAAACATGTGGTTCCAATCCACGCTGTGACCGAAGCTGCAAACGACACCCATGTGACGTCACTTGAATTCACACACGTGGCTCTGCAAAGAGTGAAACCAGAGACTCTCGCAGCCGTTACCTGGGTTTCACGGGGGCGGTGTACGCGTAACCGAGTGAACGAACGCAGCAGCGACGGCAGAAAAAAACCCGCCCGCATCTTCCCACGGGGGGAACTCGAGTAAATGCGCCGCATCTACTCGAGTCAAGCAAAGCGTCACGTCAAGCGAAAGCCAAGCAAAGACGCCCTTAACTGAATTCCGAACGCGCGCTCCGCCGCTTATATACGTTGAGGGGACTGCGTAAGCCGGTCCCAGTCGATGACGACGTTGGCGTACTTGTAAAGCGGCGTGGGCTCTAGGTGTTTGAGCCAAGCGCGGATGTTGCTTCGCCGGAGAACGGCACACCGGTTATATGCGCAGCGCGCCCGAAGGAGAGGAAACCGCGGAAGAGAGAGTACTGCACATGCGCCGGCCCCAGCGCGTCTGCCACGGTTATGACGCAACGTGCCGCGGCTATGACGCAACACAATCCACTTTAATCCAGTCCAATCCAAATCCAATCCAAGCCAATCCAATCGAATCCAATCAAATGCCCCTCGCGAGTTAAGTGTTCGCTATCGCCTCGACGCGACGCGCATGCGCAGTGAGCGTGTGGACGGCGCCGACGCCGACGCCGGACATCGTGCGACTAGCAAATGCTCTGCATTTAAAAAAACTGAAGGGAGCGTTTGGCGAATGGTGAGGAGGAGGGCGGCCCGCGTGGCTATGGCTCTCTCACTCCCTTCCCTTCACTTTTGTTTCATGCGTCGCCGGCACGGAGAGCCCTCCCTGCCCTCCCCTTCCCCAGATGCTGTTCCGTTCGCCGCTAATCCAAACCACGTGAACGCCGTTATCATACATTATGCGGTTTGCAATTCGCACGAGGGCTTTGAATGAGCGCAGGTGGTAGAACCGCCGCTGTGCTCGGTGAGCACACCGTCTGTCTCGTCGTGTGGGCGTAGCTTAGTCGGTCAGACGGCGGGCTCTCACTCCATTTCACTCTTCAGGTCCAGGTTAGATTCGTGGCGGTGGCAGTAATTTCTTTCATTTAGCCTGGCGTCTTCTGCTAACGCGGACATGAAAATCGCCTGGGGTTGTAGAAGTACACCGCTTCGCAGTAAAGTTCTTGTCGTCACTTGATGCAGCAGAAAGGTGATGTTGGGCGAGGAGGAGAAAAATTCCAAGCAAGCGCACGCTCTTACCTACGTATCCGCACGTGACACACAACGATGAGAGGAATTGACCAAACTTGGGGAGGGCAATTGGTAGATAAAGAGTACACCTTAATTTGAGCGGACGGTCGAAGACTAAGGCGGAGAGAGGAATTGGTAGGGAGAGGTCAGTCTGCACTAAGGAAAGAGCCAGTCAGTTCTGTAAAGGACGAGGCTGGGCCCAGCTAAACCACCCGTGCCAGGCTGCTTAACAGGGTCTTGTTTTATGCAGTTGCTACTTCCTGATTGATGTATGATACATTTCATCTGTCCTCATTTCAAGGGGAGTTCTTAGTTCTGTGTCGATACGCGACAACAAATTAGAGATCGGCTACGCTGTTTGAAAAAAAAGGGGTGTGTTGGCATGTCGCACCATGTGGTAGGCGGTTTAGGAGAGGGAAGAAAAGGACACGTGAGGGGTATAGGGCAGGGAAAATAGAGTAAGGGATTCGTGTCTTTCAGTAGGCGTTTGTAGTCGACGCCAGGTGAATGTCAGCCTGCTCCCCGGTTAGTCGAAGGTGAAGTGGAGGCCGTGTAAGGAGAAGGTCGCGGTACTGGCCGAGGAGTTCATGTTAGCGAGAGGTGGGAGAGACTTAGGGACTGGTTTAGTGACCCTGAGGGAAATGTCCACTTTGGAACTGCGGCGGGAAGCAACGTTGAGCCGACTCATCACCCTTGCGGGACGAGCGACCTGGGGTCCATACAATAAGGTAGCTGAGTGATGTAAGTACCCACATGGAGGGAGGTGAGTTGCGTCCACGTAGAATATTGGGCCAGGCTTGCTGCGAGTCCGTAACTACGGCAATGTATTCGCAGCCTGTGGTAGCGGCGAGAGTTGGTTCAGCTTCAGAGGTAGGGGTAGATTGAAAGATGCGGGTGTTCAGTAGTGTTCCTTCCGAGTTGGCAACCTCCATTGCAGGAGCTCGGCGTAAGGGGCAGTGGACAGCATTAGGACAGCGAGTGTCGGGTTAGGAAGTAGAATTTAGAAGGCAGATCTTTTGCCCGGGAGGGTCTTCTGCCTTGGTCTAATTAGGAGCAAAGAGATGATTAAGAAAAAAAGAAGAATCAGAAAAAAAGGAAAAGAGAGAGTTAAAAGGGCGGAAATAAAAGAGGACGAAAGGGAGGAAGAGTCAGGAGTGGGAGAGAGGGAGAAAATATAGAATAATAAAGGAACAATGACTAAATAAATGTAATACATTCCGATGGTGTTTAATCAAACCGCAGTTGTCAAAGCGAGAGGCGGGTCGGAGAAGACTGTTCGAAAACGATCAGTCCGGAGGTCTCCTTTCTAGACACACGAACACCCACGGGTGAAGGCTGTTGCAGGTCCTAGCGCATGAGCACGCGCGGATGGATTGGCCGATTGTTTTTCGCACGCCTTTCTCTTCTCCAACTGCCCCTGACACGTATACCCATGGAGGGACTGGATGATCATTCGCGATTCAAGCGTCTTCATTACAAAATAAATAAATAAATAAATAAATAAATAAATAAATAAATAAATAAATAAATAAATAAATAAAACAACGATGAACCGAGAAAAAGATCCAATAGAAGAGCAGGAACAAGAAAAACTCCCACCTCCCCTCGCGGGAACCCCTGTGTAGATGCGACGCATAGGCGGAGCGGCGAAGGGACCGCGTTTTATAGCGCGCATAACGTTGAGGGGACTGCGTAAGCCGGTCCCAGTCGATGACGACGTTGGCGTACTTGTAAAGCGGCGTGGACTCTAGGTGTTTGAGCCAAGCGTGGATGTTGCTTCGCCGGAGAACGGCACACCGGCTATATGCGCAGCGCGCCCGAAGGAGAGGAAACCGCGGAAGAGAGAGTACTGCACATGCGCCGGCCCCAGCGCGTCTGCCGCGGCTATGGCGCAACGTGTCGCGGCTATTACGCAACACAATCCAACACAATCCACTTTAATCCAATCCAATCCAAGTCCAATCCAAGCCAAGCCAATCCAATCCAATCCAATCCAATGCCCCTCGTGAGAGAGAGTTCGCTATCGGAGAGGAGAGGGGTGAGCGGCGGAGAGCGCAGCTGGCGCGGCGAGGAGAATGGGGGAGGGGTGGACAACGCCGACAACGACGACGACGCCGCAGGGACAAGGCGAGTGAATCAGATGCTCTGCATCTAAAAATGAACAAGCACGAGGAGGGAGGTAGTCGTCCTACGCGGTCGCATTTCACGGTTACGGAATGATACGAGACAGGTCCCCCACGACGACGGCCGAAGAGCTAAATGAAAGGTCGGTCTCGCTTGCTGTCACGTGGAGACGCGCACGAGACGCACGTGCTCGCTTAATCGGCGCGACGAGCGGCAGCCTCGCGCACCGCGCCATCTATGGACATTCCGGCTCGCACAAAACACCGCGCGTCGCTACTTCTATCTACGGCCACGGACCTTCCCTAAATAGCCTCGCCTTGCAGGAGCGGAGTTCGCCACATGCCGCACTCTGCGCGTACTGCGCATTTCCGACAAGAACGGGTTTTGGGGGCGACACGTAACGGACGGGTACGAGCCGAATATGTTCGACGTGCGGATACGGTTGATATAGCAACATGCGCGAACGCTGCGTACTAAATTTAAACAGAAACCGGTGCAAATTTGCTTTAGCTTTTCATTTCTCTGCATAACTCGTGGGTCTAATTTTGCGCGTTGATCGCCAGCCGCCGCGCTGACTGTGGTTAACCTGTGTTATCTATCTATCCGTTTGGAGTGTGGTTGCACAGACATTTTCCTTCTTTAAGCCTTGATAAGATGGCGGAGTGCTGGGGATTGTAGTGCGCGTGCGCAGTGAGATGATCATGCCGTCTACGCCAATGGAATCGGCGCTGGCATAGCCCTAATGGTAAAATGGCTGTTCACATGGCGAAGAGGCTGGAAAGGTCTTGCAACGACTCGGCTTGCCCCGAGTCGAAACGTTGATAAACTTTCGTTCGTTACCAGTTAGTCTAATCGCTTACACTATTTTTGCCGGAACTGAACCCGAACCGGAACTGAACCGAAAAAAAGAAATAACGATTACCGGTTCATGCCGAAACGGTTCGACCCTCCGTTGTTGATACTTGCACAGTCAATGTAATTCAGGCCTTTTTTTCTTTCACGTACCATCAACTTCATACCCGCTCGCGCACTTTCCCCTCCAAACAATTGAACATTATCACGCTCTATGTAACAACAGGGGAAATGAACGAGCACCAATGTAGCAATGGTATGTTGCTGCTGGAAGCGCGAGCGCAGTGCTAGCTGACCAAAGGAAATGTCATTCTCGGCAGCTTTGCAGGGGATATAAAACGACTTTGCCCTTCTCTAGCTGCGAACTTTATTGGAGCAATCAGGCTGCAGGAGTGCTCCACTGCGCCACAGCGAAAGCCCACACCCGATGGGTGCAAACTTTTTGCATTTCATCATTTGTTTAAAAGGTCCGACACCTGCAAATTGTTCATACTTGACAAGTGTGACCGCAGGAGCTGCCCAGTGGCTAAGCCGTCTGCTGCTGACCACACGGCCCCTCGATCTATCTCCCTTCCCCACGACCAATTTTCTGAAGTAGATGGAAATCGAGAACGTCCGCGTATCGAGATTTTGATCCACGTTTAATATCACCAGCTGGTTAAAATAAGTCTGTCGGTCCTGCAACATAAGCTGCGCCTCGGAGCAGAGATAGAGCACGGGGCATCAAATGCGCCAATTTTTTTCTAAATGTGTTAACGCAGAAAACAACAAAAATGAAAAGGCGAATCACGTTGTTTTAAAATATTACGCAAAAAGCAAGTAAAACCGAATAAGTAAAAAAAAGCACCAAAACGTGTATATTGCTCTGTACTTTTATTTGCCCTGCCTTTCACAACCAAACGCGTCATCAATGCGGAGGAAGTGAGTTCCGTGGTCAGTTTTTGAGGACAGTACAGGTGGACAAGTTCCGTGTTTTACAGATACGAATAACAACAGATATGTCCAGGGAAAACTGTTAAGGGGCGTACTTAATCCCTTGGCAAGAAACTGCAGCCCTCGACCTTGTCTTGGAAGCAGAAACAGTAATGAACAAGATGACACGTGCACAAAGTATCTCACACTGCCCCATTCGTCCAGCGATCATGATTTCTACTTGTTCTGCATTTTTGTCTGTTTCAGATCTGCTTTTTTTTTCTAAGGTGCACTTGTACTGACTGCCCAACTTGCTGCATTACTTCTACTGCTACTCGTTCCGGAGGGGAGTACTGATGTGGACGAATTAAAGAGCGTCTTCTCAAAAAAGTCCCATCTCATGCTCCACGCGTCAAATTTCCCTTTCATTTTGTAACAGCATAATCTGTTATAAGATTCCGCAATGTACACACGGAACGATGGCCGGGGGTCAGGCGGTACGATGACATACTGATTGTAATGCACACATCCGGTATAGCTATCGCAAAATGAATTGCAGTGGTCAGAGCAATAATGCAGTGACTGAGCTTAACTAAAGCCTACTTTTAACAAAAGTGTGGCTAACACATTCGATAAGGTGACAGCTAACCGATTATTCAGGGTGACCAAATAATCTAGTTCATTGCTAGTATTTATGTGGCGGTAGTAGGATTTTTCTGTTTTGTTACAAATATAAAAAAATGTGCGCCACTGGTATTAAGCGCTGGTATTTGAATGCGCCAGTACGCAGACCTAAATTTAAGGCTTCAAGGTTAGCGTGATGGGCGACTCCATAGCGACGATTGCGATTTCAACAAAAAAGGAAAGGGCAGAAAATATATCCACACTGTCATATCTCTTGGCGGTGGCTTTATGAATAGTTTGCTTTGCAATTGTGCCACTGCCCTTCGAGAACAGCAGCTTTTGAATTTTTGTTTCTATTCTGATTTGAATCGCATTTTAAACTACGTCAGCGAACCATTACTTTTTTCGGTTCGACGCACTGATATATATATATATATATATATATATATATATATAATATATATATATATAAGGAGGATTATGGCTGTCTATGATTATCTCTCTCTCTCTCTCTCTTATATATATATATGTGTGTGTGTGTGTGTGTGTGTGTGTGTGTGTGTGTGTGTGTGTGTGTGTGTGTATGTATATATAAAGCCATAATCCTTCTTTCTCGTTATCACTCCACAAGTTCAGCGCTCATCTAGTGTGTAACACCATGCCCCCCCGCAGGAACCTCGCTAGAGCCAGCCAGGTAAACGCCACGCTTCTATTCCAACTACGACAGGCGGGTGACAAGGATGTGCTTTGTTTTCGCGGGACGTGTTTCCATCCGCGTGTCGTTCGCGCTGCTGCGAAGTTATTGTTTATACGCACCCTTTCCACCTCGGAGCGCGAGATGCGATCGAAGAGATTCGGAGGAACAATTACTCGCATGTAATTGTCCGATCACGGAGCGCGCGCTCATCCCGCGCAGCTCTGCTTAGCAGCTTTTTCTTTTTTCTCTCTCTCTTTTGCTTTCGCGTTTATGTTCCCCGTCCGCATACAGCATCGTTTATACGCGCTGCACGTCTCTCGAATTAGAGGACACTTGAGTGGAACGAAATCTCGTTAATCACGGCGTTGAGTTGCTTAGCCACTCGGAAGGGAGTGCATGCACTGGCGTGATTAGCTAACAGCGAGAGAGGGTTCGAGAAGAACTCCTATTCCTTTGTCCTTATATGTCTTCCGTATTTTTAATTTTCTGTATCGGTGCAGGGATTAAGAGCAAATCATCACGCTGCACGCGTACGCTGCGCACCTACGTTACACTTTCACTAACCTGTCGATAGCGTCCTCAGAGTGCGGCGATCATCGCGTGCGAAATACTAATTCCGATACACCGTCAGCTTAATATTGCCGGCGAATCTTCTTGCTTCGCTGCAAATGTCGTTGAAATACGACAGTCTTCTGCCGCCCCTGCTACGTACACCCAAGAGCAAAAGTTTACGGACCACGAGAGCAGCAAATTTGGGTTCTTTCTCTGCGGCACGGCAACCCGGAGTACAATGTGCGGTATTTTTCATTACTTCAGTAACTACACGACATCTCACATGCGCACGACAGTTTGTCGGGCTGCTACCGGAAGTGAAATAACCTAAAATTACCATTGTCTTGGTCCGTAAACTTTTGATCGTGGCTGTACATGCCTCTCTCCTTTCTCCTTCGCCCATTTTTCACACTCTTCTCCTTCCTTCTCGCTCCTTCCACGATAAATACAGTTAAGGTTGGCTCAATTCATTCAAATTTTACCGCGTCCGTATTGATCGCGCGCCACCTATTGGGACCTTCTGTTACTGTTGGGCTACGGGAGAAGCCGCGATGTCGAGGATTGAGCGCGAGGCCTTTTTGTATTTGGGGTGAAAACGTTGTTTCTAACACGCTTTTTTTTATTTTCTGTTACAGAAATGAAGCCCACGTCTGTTCTTAATTAAAGGGACACCGTTCAAATTCAAATCTCCTACGTCTAACGACGACGACGGTTGAAACGCGAAGCTTTCTTCTTGCGTGCGAAAACCAAACGGTGGAGCGCCAAAGTCATGACCGCTGCAATCAAAGTGAGAGCGTCAGCGATCAAAGTTGCAAACCGCCTGAGAGTCAAAGTTCAAAGGTCAAGGATCAAAGTGCAAACTGCCTTCCAGTCAAAGTCCAAGCTCAGACGACAGCAAACTAATCCCCCCCGAAAAAGCTGAAACCCCCCCCCTCCCCAGCCTATAGCCTTCGTTTAAAGTGAAGCGGTCAAATTCGCTTTAAAATGATGGAATACGATAAACGTCGGTTTCCTAACGCGAGCGGACCCAGGTTCGATTCCCACCGCGGGAATCGTTTTTTTTTCTTGTGTCATCATCATCATCATCATCATCAAGTGCCCTCCCAATGTGTAAAGTTGGCTATCCTGCAGTGTGTTTTACGTAATGACACAATTATCATTGAGACCGAGAAAGCTTGGCTTTATATTTTTGTCTAGTAAGAATATGCTTTTTTCTGTTTTGCTGAGCAGTACTGGCAAGTATAAAGTTGGTACCAAATTTATTTGTTTCGAAAGGTTTCGCCCATATCGACCTCTTGTTCAAGAATTCTTTTCACTTTTAGCTGGCGGTTGAATCAAGACATAGAGAGAGAGAGAGAGACGAACATTTATTGCACTAATGAGCATGAGGATGTTCTTAGGGACTCCAGCCAGTGCGAGGCGTCCTTGTTAAAAGATGCCTTGGAGCTTGCTGGCCGTCCGGGCCCCCTGCACCAGTAGGCACAGGTTCGAGAGCTCGGAGCTGGTCTAGACATAAAGGCAAACCAACAGGGAAGCAGGCATAAATGCAAACAGGCATCAAGGCAAACCGCTAACATTGTATACTAGGAATGTTTTGTAATTTACCTGCGTCTAATTATTGATCACTCTCGAAATCTGCTTTGTTACCTTAGAGTTTACAGCTAACGTAGTATAATTAGGAACTGCTTGTGCTTCCTATTGCCTCTAATTTCACTCACTGTATTTGTGTGTTACCCTCTCCCCTCTGTAATAGCTTCGGTACCTGAGGGTAATAAATAAATAAATAAATAAATAAATAAATAAATAAATAAATAAATAAATAAATAAATAAAAAATAAATAAATTCGCATTTAAGAAGCTCAAGAAAGACTCTCGTCTTTCATATAAATTGAAGTTTCATAAGCCCGAGAAGGCGCCGGAGGGGCGGTATGTTTTACGGTAACTCGAAACCTAGAATACGAGATTACTTGGTCGTCCTTAAACTTGTACACCTTTGTTCCTCTTCATTCGTCCTTATGTGCTCAAAATTGCGGTCTCTGCTGCATAAAATGTGTAATCAGGCATTGTACTACGCTTGTGTTTCTTGCATTTCGTGCTTCCCACTCCTACGTTGTTATGTCAGTATTTTAAACGCCCAGCGGGCATGACTTCTTTCTACATTTTTCTGCCTAGACTACTGGAAAGCACACTTAGATCGGCTGAGCTGGCCGATCTACGGATGATAACGAAGGGTGATAGGAGAGTAATGCTTGGGGACAGAAACGAGCTTCCTGGATCAGGGAAGAAATTCCAGTAGAAGATATCATAGTGCAAGTAAAGAAATAGACTTGGGCTGGCCATGTAGTAAGAAGTGACAAACGGTAGGCAATTAGGGTAACGGTGGCTCCTGAGAGGCGGGTTTAGAAGAAGCGGAAGGCCAATAACGCGGTGGAGGAATGACATAACGAAATTCGAGGGTAAGCTGTGACTCCAGCAGAGCAAGGCAGGAGTGGTTGAAGGTCAAAGGGAGAGGCCTTCGTGCTGCAGTGAACCTAGTGGGACGATGATGACAATGATGATTGATGATTTACAAATCACTTATAATCCCACTTTTACGATCCCACATTAAACAGCAGCCTCATTTCTCGCCCAGACTTAGTATCATCACGTTGTGATCCCGTCTGTAAAGGTTGCCCTCTTATGAGTCCCACGCGCTCATACGCTTTCTCATTTATTACACGAACATCACGAGACTGAAACAGCCTTCCCGGCAAAAACTGCGGCTATTTTAGGCATTGATGCTTTTCGATCAGCTATCAGTAATGAAAACCACTCGGATAGCCATCTACGAAGCTACCTAAAACTCATTCTTGCATGCCTCTTGTCTCTGATAGACCTGTTGTCTGGAACCTGTTGCAGGCTCCTTCTGGAAGTTAATGAGCTGTCGTGTACAGATTTTTTCGAATTTGTTTTATGATGCGTTATTGCCAAATTCTTCCTTTTTTGTATGATTGTTTGATTTCCACTATATCGTTTGCTTGTTCAAGAATTTAAGCTCACTTCCGTTTTTGATGCGTGAACCTGAAGGTACCTGCAAATAAATAAATAAATTGATGTACTGCCGAATTTATAGTCCTGGTTACAAGGCCACGACAGAAGCGCATCTTAAGGCGCTAGCGCAGCGAAAAATGGAGCACATTCAGTTCTGATTGATTGATTGGGGGAGTTTAACGCGGCGACGCAACGAAGGCGATGGGGCGCGCCGTAGTGGAGGGCTCCGGATTAATTTCGACCACCTGGGGATCTTTAACGTGCGCTGAAATCTCGAACACACGGCGCACGTTGAAGATCCCCAGGTGGCCAAAATTAATCCGGAGCCCTCCACTACGGCGCGACTGCTGGCGCAGTACTTCGCTGCGCCTTCCACGCGCATCGTGCTGTTTTCATGCCGCAGATGCGGCCGAAACTGGGTCCACTGCGGCTATGTCGGAGCAATGTAACCACGTCTTATAGTTCGATCTCTGCATTTAGAGAAACGAGAAAGCTATGAACCGATAACGGCACCAATTTTGCCAGCTACCATACTCCATCAACCCTCCTTTCAGTGCGCAACTGAATCAGGGGGTTAAAACAAACGCACTAATGTAAAACATTGAAACATTAAAACGTAAAACATGCCTAGGTAAACTTTTCCTCCGCGCGCAAGACATGGACGTATTGTTGACAACGGGAGCGCGTGTTTTTAATAATTACGAGGGGAGCGAACGTTTTCCTGCCATTTTTATTCGTATGTGTGTTTGCGAGAATGCGACTGATGCCCAGGAATGGCGGATGACATCTCAACGAAGCACGAGAACGAGCGCCGAGAAATCACGCGCCCCTCCCCAAATACGGAAACGCGATGACTCAGGCTCAGCCGTGAAAGCTTCCTGAATCAAATGCGTGATTGCAACGGCAGCGGGCAACACTCACTCCGCGTGCCGGCCACATCATAGTCCTGAGACTGGTGGGACTTGGAGCGGAGGGCCGAAGCACACGTAACGCGAGGTGTCATCATCCGGTCTATTCTTAGAACCCTTTTCATGTCTCTCTCCCCCTCACTCGACCCTCGTAATCTGCGTCTTGATTCAGCACCCGTTCTGTCCTCGCCGCGTGAGACAGAACCCACGAGACGGGTTCCAACTCGCGCGCCCGTGAGAAAAGTGATTGCGCAGGTTTCGTTCCAGCGACTCAGCGCCTGCGGCGCGGCTTGCGCGGCGCCGCAACGCTGGCGACGCCTCCTAGGTTCGACGCGTCACACTCACATGTGGAGGCATCGGCGATCGGCGCTCCCGCGCATCCCGTGTTTGAAGAGTGCTGGGTGCTGGCGACAGCGCGCAACCCTGCGGGATACCGTGCGCACGGGTAACCAACTCTGCGTTCAATGCGCACAGCTACGGGCAATCGTGTCGACGTAAATATTAAATTCGGGACCGGGCCTTTTTTGCAAGGAAAAACAAAACGATTTCGTGCGCTTCGCGCCGGTCAGGAGACACCCAATGCGGATATCTTCCCGGCACGACACATTTTGCGGTATCCTTTTGAATGCCTCTGAGGTTTGCAGGGAGAGCCTCCAGCCTAGAAACATCGACAGAGCGGCGGCGGCGCACGACCGCGCATGCGCACAGGCAGTTTCGCTCCTTCGTCGTTGCTCTTTCATTTCCTCAATTTTCTCCTTCGCTCTCTTTTTCCGTACGTCTCTCTCTCTCTCTCCACCCACGCGCAGTCGACGGCGCGTATCAAAACAAACGCTGGAGCCAGGATGATGAGAGGGAGAGAGAAAAAGCGCGGGAAAGAGACGGCGTCGTTGCGTCAGCACGGGAAAAAACGGCGCGGCGGCGGCCACGTGGAAACAGCGAAACTACTACGCCGTGCGCCTCGCGCCACGAGATCGCGGAGCACGCGGCACAGCGCAGTTGTAAACAAGCCAGCCGAGGCTTGGAACGATGCACCGCCAGTCGACGGCGACCTTTCTCTCGCCCAGGGCCGCTCGCACTTCTGGGAAGAACCGCACTAGTCAGCTGCGCGCCGGTCAGAGTTGCAAGGCGAGGGTCGCGGAAATGAGGGGGCGGTTTTGATACGGCGTTGTGGTCACCAAGCGCGTGACGCAAACGGACGGCAACAGCGCAATAAGCAGAGAAGTGTTTCGCTCCCCCGCGGAGAGATTTCATCTCAGTGGCTGGGCCCTCCTTGGGAATTTAAAAAAGTTTCGTGTGTTGTTTCATTTACGAAGTTTACTCGCCGTGGTGCACTGTAACCAGGACAGTATTATCCGCACGGTCAATAAAAACGCTAGATAAGTTGCGACGGAAGTTCGTGTTTTATTCGGACGAGAGGTAACGCGATAGCTAGTTTTGAAACGAAGCCCCAAACATCGTCCTATCCAAGTAACAGCACTGGAGAACATTGCAGAACGTTCTGACGTAGCCAATATTTGCAGTCGAAACAAAGTGTCAACACCTACCACCTTGGCAGGCATGGGAATTCTCGTTAGTTGGACGTACTGCTTGAAGCTATTTCTCATTTTAATAGTGTAACGTAGTATTTTGGTTACATACTGCCGCTACTGCAGCATGAAGATCGGAAGGAAAAAGTAGAGACGTCGAAGAAGTTTTAAGGTTAACTTGTTTACTTTACAGATGACATTTAGCACAGACGAATTTGACACAATTACACTTATTACATAGATGAAAAAAGACAGTCAATAGATTAAGAGTACTCAACGAAACATGGTTGGCGGGCGAAGGGCTCCCGGCGTCTGGCCCCGACGATCGGCAGCAAGCGGCTCTCCTGGTGTTGCTCTCTCTCAATCGCCAGAGGGGCCGCGTTATATTTGCTTTGGGGGGACGCATTGGGGGAAAAAGCGCATCCTAGCGTGTGCGGACTATCGGGAGCAAGTCTTAGGCACACCCGCAGCCAATCAGGAAGACGCTTCTAAGCTCCAATCAGACATGTCCCCGCCAAAGTGAAAAGGACCAAAAACACAGACACAAGGTTTCGACTCGAAAACGCGCGCCTGGAGAATTACGGGCGTAGAGCAAGTAGTTAGACAAAACGCACTAAAGTAAACAGGGTGAAAGGGAAAGTCGTCGGAAGAACACTGAGACACGGAGCCCGAACGCGACCAGCGCACACGCCAGGGGGCATGGAACGCCGCGGCCGAGGTAACAGAAGCCGAGGCGCCTGCTCGCTCCCCGTCGTCTCCTGGTGGGCCGACGGGCCAACACACACTCGGCAACACGTTTCTTAGAAAAGCGGGGCCTCGGCGGCCGAAGCGCTTTTACACACAGCACTTTGGAGGAAGAGCCCTGGCTGCGGGCACAGAACGCAAAAACCGAACGAACAAGCAAGATAAAATGTTGTCGTATTGTAATATGATTTTTTGAGCAATTAGAGACTTTTCCAAGCAAGCATGGAAAGCTATCGTTGGTTATTGAAAGGATCGTGACGAAGGTTTGACCTTCCGTAGGGGACGGATGCCTCATCAGTTTTCGTTGATGCTTTTCTTTTTTCACTGCGAAAGTTCTTTCGGCCCACTTTACATTGGCCGAACACAAGCGAAAGTACTCAAAACTTGGCACTGCAAGGTACTACCCGATCAGCAAGTTTTCGGCAAAGGTATTCTTAAAACCTTGATGTTAAATGCATTGGTATATTATGCACACATATGATTTACGCGAAGTTATCGTTGTTCTGGCCGACTGACACCATGTAGCACGAATTGATTCCGTCCGCAAGAACTTCACCATCTCTCCCGCTCCGCCTACATCACAATATTCCACTTCATATTCTTGTTTTTTTCTTTAGTCGCTCTTTTTGTTCCAAATATTGGCGTGGGGGATTTCCCAAGCATCCCGACTGCAATGAATAAAACACCAATCTTTCGAAATCGCCCTGCAAGGAGAAGTGGCTTACAATGCGATTTGAAACCCCTAAATCCGAAGAAGGACACCTTCTTCCATAGTTCGCATTGTACTCATTTCTTTCACTTGTTCGTTTATGTGAAGTGAATGAAGAGCTGAAGAGACCCTCTTCATCTCTCTTCGTTTCACAGAGAGAGAGGAGAGAGAGAGAGAGAGAGAGAGAGAGAGAGAGAGAGAGAGAGAGAGAGAGAGAGAGAAAGAGAATATACGTCTTTGTTACTAAAATATCGCACCCCGCCTCGAGTGCCAAGTAACCAGTGGATTATCCCATGATCTAGATAATATATGTCCGAAAAAAAACAAAAACACTGCCGTAGCTCCCGTTTCGACCCAATTGCATCTGACACAAACATACAAAGAACACCACATATGACTGCTAAAGTAGCCGTATCGAGCTTGTTATCCATAATTCTCCTAGATAATTAGTGATTCCCCATTTTAAAACGATTTACACGACAAATTCCTACTTGAGTCGTTCCAGAAGCCCCAGGTAACTTGAGAAAACCGCCGTACAGCGAAGTTCGAATGCAAATTTCCTGAGACAGAACTCGGCGTATCTTTCCGCCGGTACGACAATTTTACCCCAGGAAGGTTAACTGCGTTGACCAGCTCAGAAATATATCAGATTGAAGCTTGAAAACGACAATTTACCCTAACATGGGCTCCTTAAAGGGGCCATGCAGACGAAACACAAGTTAGTTTTATTCGCAAGATTGCCTCATTATAATAATACTGACACCACTTTTAACGACCACTTCGTTAAAATAAAATATATAATTAGGGAAAAAAAGAATAGCCATGCGACCCACCAGCTCATTTACGAAACAAAACATGATATATGCCCAGCTGTGCGATTGGCTGAGGGCCTGGAAAAGCAAACGCAAATTAGACAGGGCTTATAAGCTTGCCGGGCGAGGTATTTGCGCTTAACTGTAATGCATATTCATTTTACAGCAGTAAAATTGAGCGATAATGGTGCTGCACAGCATAAGTACCGTGCGACTGCTGTTGGTACTGGGCGCACTATGCTTGTTTTAGCTGCAGCTGCCGCTGTCCGCCGCTTTGGAGCTGTCTTTCACGACACTGGCCGATTGGCGTAAGCGACGTTGTCTTACATGCCCCTGTTTGTCGAGCATACCCCATGTTTCCCGAAACGATTCCTTTCTACAGTAACAAAAACAAGCCAGGTGCAAATATGGTCAAAACAAAGCAACGGCGGACAACGGTCCGTGGATGAGTATGGCAGCGCCATCTGGGAGGACTACCGGCAAGCAAGGCTGCAGAGCCGAATGAAGCAGTGGAAGTTTGTTTGAATACGCGCACTGATGACTTCATGGCAGACGTCACGGAATCACAGGATTTAGCGGGAGAATCAAAATTTTAACCTAAATTGATTAATTTCTCAGTGAAGACGGCATCATTTGCTGCTGGACCAACGCTGGGGCACTATAAAACACGAAATCTTTCGAATACAACAAACTTATATTTTGTCTACATGGCCCCTTTAAGAGGCTCTCTATGGCCGCACTGCGCAAGCGTCTTGGAGTTTGTTTTTTGGGTTCGGACCAAGTTCCTGAAAATATTTAGTCCTAGCGACAATGGTATCCCAACGCCAGAAGAATAAACGTCTCTTTTGATGTGTCAAGCACGTCAATTCTTTGAGTGACTCGGTAGCACGTGCTGACTGGATGGGGCTGAAACGAATAATTTGAGGCCATATATCATACCCATGACAGAGGTGCGCGTGTATTATGTATGGCAGTGGTGAGTGATTCTAATGTGTCGCACATGGGCCCACGCAGCACAACCGCGTGACTCACAAAAAAAAAAAATGTTTGTAAACAAGGTTCATCACGTGTCACTCAATACGCAAAGCGCTCGCGCGCTTTGCGCATTTAGTGACACGTCATTACCCTTGTTTACAAGACGAGGATGATGCACAGTCATAGACAAAGGAAACGCATCACGAAAATATGAACCAGAACACACAAATAGCGCGATCCTTTTCCATCCGGGTCAAATTAACGGCTGGATTAATTACAGTGACAAAGTTTGGAAACGTGGCTTTGCAAACATACCCATAGTGGGCCATTATTTCGCATTCACTATAACAGTATTTTCTTTCCAATTTTGCGTGTTCTGGTTCACATCTTCGTGTTTGTCTTTCATTTGTCCAATACTGTACCATTTCAAAACCTTTAAAACGCCGGAGCTCAAGTGAAGCTCCGAAACCGCCATGTAGAGGCCCAGGCTGCAATGTTAACGTGTTCTTCGGGATGTTGACGTTTTATTCGGGATAGTACGCGGTTGCCCTTCTCGCAAGATGTAGTTTTGCTTATTTGTTTTTTAAACACCAGTCTGACGCAACCCACCTGCAATGACGGCCCAATTCGGCGCACTTTCCCACGTTTCGTCGCTCCACGCCAACATTGCGTCATCATAAGACGCAAAAAGACCAAAAACGTTTTTCATCGTGATGAATTGTGAGGCTACAGGTGATTACATTTCACTCCATTTAAAGGAAAAACTACCTGGGGCGGAATTCTCAGTTTTGTCAGGTTCAAAGTGTTTGTTTCCAGCGAACCCTGATTGGCTGAAAGCAGGCGACGTGGTGTGACGCAGGACAATCAAGGCGGGGCGTCGGTTTCCGCCCGTGTCATTGGTCAGAGGCGTCGCAAACGCAGGTATACTAAACGATTGAAATGGGCGCGAAATGGTCATTTTCAAAACGGACATCGCTCAGAATTCCGCCCCTGATGAGATCACCGCCGCTGACCTTGCAGCCTTATAGAGGACCCCGCTGCGCGTTTTGCGCAGTGGCGCTTCCAACGAAGCCGTCAACGACGCATGTCTCTACAAGTCATGGTTTTCCCAGCTCACGCGGTCGCGTGTCACGCATATTGCATCCTACCCCCCCGAACTGCTGTATGAAAAGGGACAAAAAAAGGCCGCAACGGTTCTAATTTAAGAAACCGGAAATAATCCCGGGTTTCCCCCCCCGACCGCTCTAAAGGGAACGTCGAGTCGTGTATTAAAGTAACCCCGCTTAGTGTCTACACCCGCGCTCATTAAGAACCGCTTCGCCGAGATGGCTTCATTAAGAGCACTCGCAACCCTCGCTCTCGGCTCGCCATGTCTTTTATGCCTAGGCGACCTTCAAAGAGAAGAGCCGCCACGCACCCCCACCCTTCCCCCCAATCCGCGAAGGTTATCCAGCGACAACAAACCGACCCCCTCTCCCTTCTCCGACTCCCTCTTTCTTTGCAGCTCCGTTTTAGTCTGACATCACCTCTCCAGTACTGTGTTCTCTGGTGCGTGGGTACACGGGGCTGCTCACAGAACGACGACGACGACAACGGGCCCCGCCCACCAACGAGCGCGTAATATCCTTGCCGCGTCACGTTTCTTTTGAGTGCCCTCTTGTTACGCTCGCTGTAATTGACGCGTTCCAGCTTGCTGCTTCTCTTCCCTCCTCTTCTAATTCCCCTCTTCTTCTCTCATACATCTAGGGTCATCACTGTCTCTACACCCCCCATCCACAACAACCATGTAGGGAAGGGGGAAAGTGGGAGAGCAGTCGTTATACGAAGAATGGGCGCGGATGAGTGCCTTACGGACGTATAGTGTGGGGCCATGGGACAACCTTTCTGAGATAAGATAGCCTTCCAGGGGAGAACCTTTCTGAGATAAGATAAGCTTCCAGGGGACCACCTTTGTGAGATAAGATAAGCTTCCATGGGACAACCATTTTGAGATAAGATAACCTTCCAGGGGAGAACCTTTCTGAGATAAGATAAGCTTCCAGGGGATAACCTTTCTGAGAATAGATAAGCTTCCAGGTTTTGTCCTTTCAGGGAAAACATGGAAATGACAGACAACAGAAGCGCAGAGGAGAACCGATTTTTGTGGAGTGCACGTCCTCTAGCTGACATGCAAGCCAGCAGTTTACATAGTGCGGTAACCTAAGGGAATTTCTAAATGCAGTAGACTCTCGTTGAGGAGAGCTCGGTTAGGAAGTATTTCACGGTAAAAAAGAACACTTTTGCTCTCTTGTAACGTGCACAAGGAAAAAAAAAGAAATAAATACCTCCGCTTAAAACGAATTTCTGATAATACGAACAATTTTCCGCGGCCCCATGGAGTTCGTCTCAATGGGAATTTACTGTAAATGGGAGGAAATAATTTTAATTTGGCACTAAACTTTCTGAAGTCTGGAAGGTGGCGCCGTGCAGTGACTAAACACGATACTACCGTATACGTATGCCAATAGCTCCGTCGGTTTCAACGCGTGATTCAATAACCGCGTAAAGGAATAGGACAGACTGCACATTATTGTTGTTTTATCTGGGGACAAGTTTTCAACCACTCTTTTCATCTCACGTACAGTTAAAAGTATGTTGTTTCGCCGCTCATTGTCAGGGTTGCCAGCATTTTTTAGCAACATACCTTAGGCTGCTAGATCTGAAAATTCCGCTTTTACACGTTCTAGGGCCCTATCAGGGAAACTGTTTCAACAAAACATGTTGTTGGGCTAGTTGGTTCATATTCATACTAAAAACGTTTAAGGGAACACCAGCTGAATATGCGTAATAAAACGGGATCCCACCTTCCGCACCATTGCATGGCTTGTGAAAGCAAGCCATGCGAGCCAGTTTTGACTCAGACGAAGGTGCTGAGCAAAAGTAGAGAACAGGTGGCAAGGGAATCGAGGCCTTCTTCATTCGAAAGCATGGTGAACAGTGTGTAAGTGAACGATCCGTATCTTTGTATGGAAATGAATATGAATTTCTAAACCGTTATATCATGTGATAATGGAGGTGACATGTGTGCGCATGTGCTGGTGTGCTCCATTTACAATAAACTAGTTGTGAGTTTGCGCCCGTCCTGTGTCTTCTTTACCTTGTCCCGTCCGAATGCGCAGTTTTAAGTATGAAACTGTTTCAAATCGAGGTGGTTTAAGTGAAAGCACCGACATTTGGGCGAGTTGGTACTGGTTAAGCATGTTGAACGGCAGCGTAGTAGACCAAGACAATAGGGAAAGAAGACGGGTGTAGGCCCGTTTCGTCACATGGCGTTTGTCATAGGCCGGTTCGTAATAGCCGTATGGTCACATAAGATCCTTCGTAATAGGCTACACTTAGGGACGGTTCGTCACAGGGGCGGAAACCGAAGATCTCATCTTATCTTTTCTTGTATCATGCACATATATGCGTGTTTCCGTCTTGCATTGGTTATAAAGTTAGGTGAAGCCCTAGCGTGTTTTTGGTCTTTCCTTAAATTAGTCCGGCATGTGGGACGTACGGATGAATCGGCACTTCAGTTCTAAATTGTGCAAAACAGCGGCGTTGTCCGGTACAAAAAATGGCTGCCGCTGTAAAGAGTAAAAAAGAAACACTCACAAAAAATGTCTGTATTTTCTTCAAAGCGCGTAAGGGAATAATTTCGATAAACGAAACGAATGAGTTCGAAAAAGAAAATTGGGTACATTGTACTTCGTGTGAAATCGATTTCGGGAATCCAGGGTAGGAGCCGAGTTCGTTACAACCTCGCTACATCTTTTAAAGCGAAGCTTTCTATATCTCACTGATGGCGTCTGTAGGCCACCTCAAAACCCGATGCAGGAAAGCCAACTTTCTCGGACTATGACGACGATCCTGGGTGAAGTGAAAGAAAGAAAAAAAGCGATTACTGTGGTCGGATTCGAACTCGGGTCCCTCGCTTTTTGGAGCCGACGTTTATCCGACGCACCATTCCGACATGGTCGAAGCTTAAAGCGAAGCTTTTTTGTGTCTCACTGATGACGTCTGCAGTCCACCTCAAAACCCGGTGCAGGAACGCCAACTTCCACCTGTAAAGCGTACTCTGCCTCAAACATACGCTTTTACAGGTGAAGCCTGCTTTAGGTTTTCGTATCAACAGGGCAATCCCTGGCGAGAAAGTTCCGCGTTCAACCATCGCCGTAGTTAAATGGAGGGGTGCATAATTTTTTTTAGTGTGGAAGCGAAAAATTGCCCTTAGTGCGAAAAAGCCGGCGTCGGGTGTTGGCGCCTGGGGCAAAAAAAAAAAAACGGCTTCTCGAGGAGCGAAGCGTCATTCGCAACAGAATAAAAACACGAGCCAAGGCCCGCGCTACCAGGCAACGCAGAGCCACTATTGATACAAGGGAAGAGTTGCAGTTGTGGCTGTGAGAGCGGTGGTGGGCGGCTTATCAAGCACACACTCCGCTGACCTGGCCCAGCGGCGCAGTAGTCCCGATTACTCCCAGCGCAAAGCTAGGAGTACTGAGCGGTGTTCAATTGAACTTTATCACTGTCGCATTCACAGCTCATGAGAAGTGCTTACGTGTCGTCGGATTTTTTTTATTCACCCCGCTATATCAGCCCATTGCCAACATATGGTGCCACACCATATGGCGTGACAGGTGAACGTGATGGCAGGTGAGTAGAACAGGTACCCCCAGTCACAGTGAACTCCTATTCTAGGGGAACTATTGCGTGAAGCTTCGCCAGTCCATCTGTTGATTTAGTCACGTCAGAAGAAGTAGCGAAAGCAAAGATGAAAGATTCAAAGGCAGACACGATTTAACAGCACAGAAGTCCTTTATAAATGTCGCCAGGGGAAGACATTATGCTGTAGCCATCAAAGCAGGTAAGCAGACTTGAGCGCCCCGAAGAATTTCTTTCGACTTGATCTTTCGTGGCGATCGTAAGCGTGCGTTTAAAGGGTCCATGAAGAGAAAATACAACTTTGTTTAACTTTAAAGAGTCAGACTTTAGTACCTCACTCCGCTTCATTCCGTCCACGAAAGACGTTTTTTAACCGATGAAAACGCAAGAAATGCTTAAGGACTTTCAAATTTCGCGCCACAGTGACGTGTTATCGGCGCGAGTGACGTCATATGGGCCCGCACTAAAAGCATAATTTTCAGTGGGTGAAGTGCACGTTAGCATTCAAGTGATTCGATCAAACGGAACTAGCGGCCCCACTACAATCGTCCAGTCATGTGTCCTGGCGATTGATTAGTTTGACCACCGTCAATCGCCCAAAGAAGATTCTGTGACGTCATAGAAAAGTTGCCGAACACTGGCTAGCAAGTCGCCGCAGCTCCACGCGTTTTCTTTAATATCTCCGTTATTTTTTGGAAGTTTGCGATGAAATCGGTATCATTTTTATCAGGACAAAGCAGCCTTTCGAATGAACCAGACTTTATTTTGTCTTCATGGCTCCTTTAAGTGACAACGCGGCCACCTTTCTTTTCTTGCGCTCGGGGAGTCCCAGTGACCCTCTCGAATTTCCCCCACTTAAGCTGCGCACCTGAGGGAGGGTGAAAGGGAGGTTGAAGAGAGGGGCTTCTTTTTCCGGAACTCCCCTAAATTTAACCCATGACGCAGTGCGCTTGGTTTTTCCTCTCTCTCTCTTTTTTTTTTTTGCTTTCGGGCTGTGCGGCTTTCTGATTTTGGGCCCGTTACGCGAGAAACCCGGGTTTGCTGCTAAAGTTGCCGCACGACAAGCTCGCGCAGTAAGCCTGCCACAAGACGCGCGCAAAGGATAGTTACGCAAACCGTGGTCGGCTTAACAGCTCCAAGTTGGAGGCAGCGAGCATGCATTTATATAACTGAGCCGCATCACAGGTTTTCCTGGGATTAAACAGAGCGGGCGATGAAGACAAAATACGACTTCGTTCAGTTTGAAAGCACTACCCTTTGGTAGCTCCCTTTGGTAGCTCTCTTCGGTACCTCACTACCCTTTGGTAGCTCACAAAATACGACTTTGTTCAGTTTTAAAGAACTACCATTCGGTAGCTTTCCTGGTAGCTCTTTTGGTGCCTCACTACCTTTTGGTAACCCACAAAATACGAATTTGTTCAGTTTGATAGAACTACCCTTTGGTAGCTCCCTTTGGTACCTCACTACCCTGTGGTAGCTCACAAAATACGACTTTTTTCAGTTTGAAAGAACTACCCTTTGGTAGCTGGCTCAGCTCCATTCCATCCACAACAGACGCTTTTAACCGAAAAATAAAACAAGAAATATTGCAATTTTTTTTAATTTGGCACTACAGTGGTGTGATATGGGCAGGAGTGACGTAGCATGGCATGGTACTAGGCAAAACATTTTTATCAGTGCGTTAAGTGCACGTTAGCACTCAAGCGATACGATCAAACGGATCTAGTCGCCTCACCACAATAGCCCGTTTATGTTCCTTGGGGGAGGCATATATAGGTCGGTGGTGGCAAATCGCGCAAACAAGATTCTATGACGTCATAGAGGATTCGCCGAAAAGTGGCTGCGGAGTCGCCACTGGTGGTATGTTTTCTCTAATACTTCTTAGATGTTTGCGATAAGATTGATGTCGTTATCGGGAGAAAAGCTGTCTTTTAGGGGCGAAGCCCCTTAGGGGCTGGGGCTGTTGGCGTCTGCTGTCGTCGTCGTCGTAATCGTAGTCTCATGCAGTGTCTTTCAGTGGTGAAGCCCCTTAGGGGCTGGTGATATTGGCGTCTCCTGTCGTCGTCGTCGTAATCGTCGTCTCATGTAATCACGGTACTAAAACACTGGGAAACTCGTTTATGTCTCGCGTTAGAACGTCACACGTACTAAAAACACGCCGGGACACTCGTTCACGCCTCACGCTTGGTGAGAGAGCTTCGTGCTTAGAATACAGGATACTTTTACAGCAAAGCTGGATATTTCTACTCCCAACGGTATCATCTCCGTTGGCAGGAACGACAAGGCGCTAAGCATACACTTATACACTGCATGCTTCGCCACTCCCCAGGTTTCACGTGAGTTGAGATGGCCTGGGATTTTTAGGGAATCAAACGCGTGTTGTCTCGAAGCCCCTTCAACTGTTGTTGACAATCAGAAGTCTCTCGAAGCCGCCGTTTTGCTTTTTTCTTTTAAATTTTAGTGTAGCCATTTTTCCGCCAAGTTGTTTATCGTGAGGACTGCGTGCAACCTGTGTTTGCAAGCAGTTCTCTTGGAGGATGAGACTCTCGCAGTTCCAGTTCCTCAGCAGAGGCTTGTGCCTCAAAAAGGCCAAATTTTTCTTGAACTCACCCCGACGTCCAGCGGCGGCTCTGGGGACCGCTGCTCCTTTCTTGTATGCCTCCGACAGGCGAGAGCGAACTATCTCTCGAAGCATCTTCATTAACTCTAGGTGTCAACTGAACGTCACCCTGTAGCATTAAAAAGGAAATTCTTTGGCAGCAGGGTTACTCGGAACAACAACAACAACAACAACAATAACAATAATAATCAATCAATCAATCAATCAATCAATCAATCAATCAATCAATCAATCAATAAATCAACCTTTATCTTCGGTGCCCAGGAACAACCCTAGGGTCTTGGTACTGGTACACCATATACAAATCATACATAAAAACAAACTAAAATCAAGACAAAACAACACACAAAACCGTATGCATGAAAGAAACAATAAAGTAAAGATAGTTACAGTAATCTCAGAAAGCAAAACAGCAAAAAAAAATAAGAAAAGAAAAGAAACAGGAGACCTAGCGTTGCAAGCCATGACACTCGGACAGCGAAAATGTTCAAGGCACGTGAAAAACAGGAAATACTAACAGAACATGACAGAGATAAGTATACGCATAAAACGAAGGTTTTATAACAAAATGTTCGGAAATTTCAACTTTGAAAGGAGTTCAGCAATACAAGCACTGGCACTCAAACCTACAGAAATTCAAGCAACGCAAAACCAGGAAATGTGAAAAACAAACAAACAAGAACATGATTTGCCTAAAATAAATACAGCACATAAATTTGCAATGACATAAAGGCACTTAAGCTACAACAGTTTTCAAGTCGTTTGAAAACAAAGAAAAAGAGCTCTCAAACATATCAAGACGATCAGAATATTCATTATATGCACATTGTATTCTGCAGATGGACGAGCGTCTTCTACTTAAAGCATCTGTTCTAAAGTTCGAAATGTTCGGAAAGTTTGTTCGGCAAGTGACATTGATGAGTGTAACCAAGTCGTCACACAAAATATCCCCATGAAGAAGTTTATAAAGAAATGATAATATCAGCTCGCATTCGTCGACACCGAAGGGAAGGAAGACTTTTCAGAAAGGCACACTGCCGTTAGCGTCTCTTGCACATGACGGAAGCGGTGCTTAAAGATGAAGAGGAACTTATTTTGAACTCTTTCGATACGGTTCACTATTGGACTTGCAAGTTCCATTCCAAACAACAGAGCCGTATTCGAGAAGAGGTAAGCAGAGAGCCGAATACAACTTTAAAAAGGAACAGGACCTTTAAACTCTCTAGAATACCTGCAAACAGCACCCAGACATCGAAGAGAGCGACGGGTAATTTGTTGTAACGTGGGAAGAGAAAGTCAGAGAAGAATCAAATAGTACTCCCAAGTCTCGAATTTCAGTCACCCTCGGCAATAATCAATCAATCAATCAATCATTTATTTAACGTGCCCAGGAACAACCGAGAGGTCTTGATGCTGGCGCACAAAAAAAAAGAAACAAAAAAAACTAAGAATAACCCAATAGAACAAGATGACTGTTCAGAAGAAAAACTATCAGAGATACAATGCGCACAGAAATATTAGGATGACAGGACAAAAGTAGATTAACACAGTATGAGAAATAGCTAATGATAATGACGAAAAGTCAGATAATATACATACATACATACATACATACATACATACATAGATACATACAACAATGCGCAGATTAACTAAAAGAGAAGGATTAGAGCAAATGCACATGTGCTGTATCTTATAACGGTTAGAAACCTTGAAGGAAAACGATGACTGTGACCCCATCAAAAACATCAAGGTCAAGAAATAAAAATTATAAAGACTTTGTATCCTGTTGCGGGTTGAGTTGCTGAGAGAGGCGGGTGGTAGTTACAAGAAACGGCCTGCTCTCTCTTGTTTGCTTCCGCGGAATCCGAAAATTAATACTATTGAGCAGTATAGGACAGGATATAGTACCGTGAACGAGCTTGAAAAGAAAGAAGAGATCGGCGCGATTTCGCCGGCAGCGAAAGTGAAGGCTAGTGACAATAGTTGAACGGTGTTAGAACACGAGCCAGAGTCATTTTAGCGAGAAGCGATGGTTGTTAAACGCTTAGAAATTTTTTCTGGACACGCTCAACTACGTTACTTAAGGAATTAGAGATGCCATTCCAGATCACAGATGCATACTCAAGTTGAGGAAGACAGTATTGCGGTGTACAATATAATAATAATAATAATAATCAATCAATCAATCAATCAATCAATCAATCGATCAATCAATCAATACAATCATCACAATCAATCAATGTTTATTATAGTGCCCAGGAACAGCGGAGGGCCTTCGTGCTGGAGCACTCAGAGGGGAAAATGCAGCACTGTAGTACATCAACAATTTGCTAATAAACACTCAGTGAGCAAAAAAAAAAGAAAGAAAGAAAGACCTACAAAAAACGGCAAAGAAGATTAGAAATAAAATAGTGCAATCCAACCGACTTTACACAATCAAGTCGTGCTGGCGCACAGAAAAGGTATAAGACAGCAATGAAATGCATCAACAGCTGGTTAAAGAACAGTGAGTGAGCAAAAAATAAGAAGAACTACAACTTCACAGAAGAGTAAAAATGCCATAGTGTAATTCTAGGCAACATTACACAATCAAATAGAAACTGTAATGTCTGGTCAATTGCAAGAAGACATCTTACAATAAGCGTAACTATACGGAAGGGTGAGTGAAAAGAAAGAAAGTTTTTACAAGATTCTGGAAGCGTACATTTTCAGTTTCAAATGGACGCATTAAGTGAATATGGCAACTTTTAATGATAAAAACGGCAGAAAAAGAAAAATTCTCGATAATACAGTCGCAGTATCAGCACAATACATGAATAACCAGGAACAAGAACAAGCTCGATGAAGTCAATGCACACGTCAGGACGATAAGTGAAGAAAAAGAGCACTGCCAAGATGAACCTAGTGTGTCAGAGCTGACAACCCAGCCAAAAACTCCCGAAGAGGACGCTGGAAGATATCGAGCTTCTCGGAGTGAACATTATGCAGATGCTGCATCCTTTAAAGAGGAGAACGTGTGCTGAGAGTTAATAATAATAATAATAGTAATAATAATAATAATAATCAACCTTTACTTTCGGTGCCCAGGAACAACCCTAAGGTCTTGGTGCTGGCCCACCATATACAAAACATTAATAAAAGATCCCTAGAACAGCACGGTACACCACACAAAATCCTCGATATGGCAGAAAAAACAAAGTAAAAATATTTACAGATATTCCGAAAAAAAGAAAAAAAAACAGTGTTGCAAGCTATGGCACTCGGCCAGCGAAACGTTCAAGGCACTTCAGAAAAGGAAATATACAACAAAATAGACAGTGCATATGATAGAGACAGAGTGGACATATAAAACGAGAGTTTTGATTTTTGAAAAGTCACATTGCAATAAAGTATTACCGTAAAACGAGCGATGCCTTTGCGATGTCCCATCTTGTCGAGACACACAACAAACATAGCAACACGTTTTGACAGAAAAATAGCGAAAAAACAATGGCAGGAGTATATACTTAAATGATCAGACCAAGAAATCGCAGAGATAATAAAAATGACGAATGAATCAACCAATTAATTGTTTAATACTGTATCCAGGAACGATGTGCTGGTGCGGAAAGGAAAGTGCATGTCTCAGAAAAATATAGAAAGTAGCATTGTTTAGTCTGAACGAGAATGAGACACTTTGAGATACACACACGCCGACACACGCACATGACCTGCGCACATAACCAAACAAGGCATTGCAAACACTGCATAGCAAGAAGACACTGCAGACTGCTCTGGAGACTACAAGTGTAAGACAACAAGACATGATTAAAACTCTGTATACTGAAACATGTAAACCGGAAAAATATATCAGCTAAAAATCACGCCACAATGAAGGCATAAAGCTTACATACACAACAAGTGAATCATCGAAACAATTAGCATACATACATAGATAAACCTAACCCCGGAAGAATAAATAATAATAATAATAATAATAACAATAATAACGACAACAGCTACTGCTTCTAGTACTACCACTACTACTACTACTACTACTATTACTACTACTACTACTACTACTACTGGTACAACAACACCAACAACAAAAGAAAAAGCGCACAACCGATCTCATCACAGGACACTGTAGGAGCAAAAGGATCGACACTTGGGCAAGTTGGCACTGGTTAAAGCATATTGAACTGCAGCGTGGTAGACACAGACACGAGGAAAAAAGACGAGGGCAAGATTTGTGCATTAGCGAGCCGTCGATAACACTGCATGAAAAAAAAAATTCCTTTTCGATCGGCCCGTGTGTTAAGATCAGTTCGAAGTATGTATGATATTCTAGCTGTGCGTCCATGAAGTGAGAGCACGTGAGTTCGGCCGCAGTACTTACGTTTGTGTTACGCTTTCAATAACATAAGTTGCGAGTACAGCGTCGTCCTGTCGTCTTCTTTCCATCGTGTCTGTGTCTACTACGCTGCTGTTCAAGATGCTTTAGTTGCAGTCGGGGCATGCTAAGACCACCCCACGTTGGCACAACACTTGTTTCTGGGGGCCTGTTCGTTCACGCATTGTGCCTTGTCTATTCATGCGCCACGTCGCGATTGGCGCGCGTTGTCTGTCTGGCCAATGTGCTCAGGATGGTTACAAAGCTCATGAACCTAGCTATAGCTAAAGTGGTGAAGTTCAAGTGAATCCTCCGCAGCGGTTGAACAGTAAGACCAACCAGGCCTTCACTTTCGCATTCCTAGAAAGTTCTAAGCATCCTCCGGTTGTTTTCTCGCAACTGTGGGCGACTGTAGACCCACAGCAGTGGCTTCCCTCCGCCTCGCCACCATCATATCACAGCGAGTTCCGGGAAGTCGGCAGACGAATCGGCAGAGGAGAGAGAGGAAGCAGGAGGAGCAACTTTAACGCGATTTGCAAGCAAGATGGCACAGAATGCATGGTACCCCTCCATTGAAGGCCTGTCAAAAAAGAAAAAAAAAATCCCGGGCCAACTCCACTAACGTGAAACCTGGGGAGGGGCGAAGCAAGCAGTGTTATTATAAATGTATTCTTGGCGCCTTGGCGTTTTTGCCAACTGAGATGAAACCGTTGAGGATGCAGGTATACGGCTTTACTGTAAAAGCCTCGCGTCTTTGAAGCACGAAGCGTTCTAGCGCGAGCGGTAAACGAGTGTCCCGGCGTTTTTTTAGTACGCGTTACGAAGCGTTCCAGCACGAGGGGTAAACCAGTGTCCGGGTGTTTTTTCAGTCGGCGTTACGTTCTAGCGCGAGGCGTAAACGAGTGTCCCGTTGTTTTAGTACAGTGACTACATGAGACGACGCTTACGACGACGACAGGAGACGCCAACGGCCTGAGCCGCTCAGGGGCTTCGCCCCTAAAACTCGTAATCGCTGAGCGTCACTCACGTCGGAGAGCAGCCAGGGTAAAAAAGTGCAGCCATTTGTGTTTCCTTAGAAACATAACCATGCTTGCAGCAGTATACAGAACAACGAAGAGAGGCGTAATGAGCAGACGGAGGTACCAACTTTGGCAGCTTATAGCACAACTTTAGCAGCTACCTGCTCAGTGTCACCTACATTTTTTTTGTGTGTGCTCCAAATCCGCAGTGCTTTGTTTATAGAATGTTATTTCCGTTGATGTGCTTTCCCCTATACTATATGTGCTTTGGATGTACAATTGCATGAGAAGATTCGTGCCAGTTGTGCAGTTTGTCACAGTATGCTTTACTTTTTTTGTACCCCCCTTTTGTGTACCCCTTTCCGGGGCCCTTAAAAGTACTTTCAATAAAAGCAAAGCTTTGTAAAACTTCTAGTATTACATACTGAGCTGTGTCAGGGGCGTTGAGTAGTAGTAGTGGTTGTAGTAGTAGTAGTGGTAGTAGTAGTAGTGTATGTAGTAGTAGTAGTAGTAGTAGTAGTTAGTAGTAGTAGTAGTTCTATTACGGAAAGGGAGGACCCAAGACCCAAGTTGTGGAAAGAGCGCAGAATGGTTAGGGCACATGTTTACGCCTTGAAGAGCCCAGGGCGGTTTCCCGTTTAGCGGCGCGACATGTATCTCGTAAAAACATACCAAATGAGACGGGATTCGAAGGAAAGAAACAGAGGCAGGGATGGCAGAGGGCACTTAGCCGGGGCTCTCGGACCAGGAAACGAAACCATAGTGTACTCACACATACGAGAGTTCGCGCGCACACACGCGCTTGCCTCGGAGAAGCGACACGCTCTTGCGAGGCGCGCGTCAGGGAAGTTAGGACGCGAGATTTCCTGAACGCGGGCCCCGAGGAGGCAACAGCGTGCAACAGACGCCAACGACACCGCTTCTGAATCACCACCGAGCTTGGAGAAGGCCCGCGCGTGACTTTGTGCACGCCGTGTTTTCTGTTGGGTGCGCTCGAGGCTACCTGTAAGGACATTTTGACCTTGCTCAATAAAAGAAATGGAAATCAGGCCTCTGTTCCACCCACACAGTGTAGTAATGATGGCGTCGCAGCAAGCTTTCTCACCAAGGCTGTGTTTGACGACTCTGCGCGAAAAGTGCTTCCCGATTGATAGAGCGTCCGCCTGGAGTCCTGACAGGCGACAACGTTTCGGCGGCTAGCCGCAATCGCATTTTTATTGCTACGTTCTCCCTCTCTCTCTTTCTCTCTCCTTGGCTCAATGCGAGAAGGGCGTCGTGAAACTCACCCGCTTGTACATACGCTTGCGTCGAAAAATTTCAATGTGTGCTCTCTGGTCTATTGCGGATTGTCTGCACTCTGTACTACACAGTGAAGCCTTCGGGTTTCAAAACATGCGCGCAGTCGCGAATGAACGAATAACCTAGATAGTTGAAGCTTGGGATGATTTCCTGTTAACTGATTGCGCAATACGTAAGCAACCAGAAACCACTGATCATGTGTTCGTACAATACTGGATGGCGCTCCACTTCTGGGATGTGTTACAGCGAACTCGGCATGAAGACTTCCCACTAGACCCACACGGCATTCGTAATTTCCCTCTCGAATACGAGAATGAAGTACCGTATGATTTACTGGTGCTTCTGGACCTCCACAGCATGTGGGGAGAACGCATGGCCTGGCTCCATGGTGACGTGAAAACTAGGCCGGCAAGGCAGATGCTCCGTGAGAGTGTTACGCTGTTTGTTGAGGGGATTAAAATTCATGACTCGGTACCTGATTGGGTGGCACGTGTGGAACCATTGACAGTGCTGGAATAACGTTATAATAAAGCCAGCCGGAGACCCGGATGGTGGCACCGTACGTGTCCTTTTTTTTTTTTTTTCATGCTGCACTTCATAGCGGTGTTGCTTTTGTGCGTATGCCCAAAGTCCGGCAGCATATCCGGATGGTGGCAGTGTACGTTTTAGGTGCGGAGTACCTTAGGACCGCACAATGTCCGCCCGCGTCCGTGCGCATAGCATTTACAATCGCGAAAAATCCCACAGGCACCGGCAGGATTGGAGCCTGTGTCCGGTAGACCAGACATAGTGTCAGTCGTCATACTCATTGGGCTACGACCATGAGTTAGTACCCGAGAGTCAAACGGCTTACTCCCTCACCTGTAACGGTGCGGAGTACTTTAGGACCTCCCAACGTTCGTTCCGCGTCCATCCGTGCGCACATCACCATCAAGCGAAAATCAAGCGAAATTCGATTTGAGCCGTAAGTTGTAGTTTCATTTAGGGGATAATCAAGGTGCAACTCACGGCTCAAATCAAATGACGGTCGGGGCGCAAATCGGATGTCACTCGGGGCGCAACTTGGATGTCATTTCAAGTCCCCGTACTCCGCACCCTCGCCATCATCCACAGGAGTTGAAGATGCTGCCATTTTTTTCATGTTCCACTGCTTAGCATCGTTGCTTTTGTGGGCATGCCAAAGTCCGGCAATATATCCGGATGGTGGAGCTGCACGTGTGTCGGTTTGTCCTGCATCGTAATGTTGCTGCTGTGACCTGTGAGCATGTAAAAACCGCCAATAAAAAAAGTTAGCGTAAGATCACTTGCAAAATATATTTCAGGTTCAGCTGGTTATTCTTAGGTTTCCTGGTTTTCTAGGCTTGGCTGATTATCATGCTTACAGCTGCTAAAACGATTTCCAATCCAATCCTGTCTAGGACTGGTTGATTATCATGCTTACTGCTGCTAAAACGATTTACAATCCGATCCAATCCAATCCAATCCAATCCAATGCTCATCGCGCTTGCGCAGCACGGCCCTTCAAGGTCCACGCGAAAGAGAGCTCAGACGGAGTGGAAGCCACCCTGCATGATTTAGCGATTATGGTGATTACGTATTTGGCAACCTCAAGACAGTTTCTCTCCTTGCCCATGTACGGGCGCCAGAATAAATATGAAATATCTAGAACAAGTTAAACTGCTCATGCGGGTGCCCGTGTTCGCTGCTCTTAGTTTCACGCAGCCGATTAAACTGTTAAAAAGAACGATCGGTTGCTTTATCGCGGAAAACAAAAATTTCATCCAGCGCACCATTTTTTCCTGCATTAAATGCAGTAACGCTAGCATATATTCCCCGTATCGCCACTTTGTTTCTGTAGGCAACGCTACCTGCATTTCCGCTTCTGTACCGTACTGAGGTCAGCGTTAAAGCGCATATAAACTGTAACACGCAAGCACGGACGCACACGCGACATACACACACAAACCATCAAAGAAAACTGAGATACAAGGCAACTACGCCCCAGCATACTAAATGGTACCTGACAAAGTTAGCAAGTGAGTGTTGTTTTCGATCCCCTCTATGGCCATGTTACGACCTAACACGCTTTTATCTGACTCTGTGGTCTTCCGCCAGCAGAAGCAGTGGCAGCAGCATTAACAACAACAACAAAAAAAAAATTCGCGCAGCTCGCACTAGTATAGTACAAGGCTGGAGAAACAGCAGAGCTGCTGACCCCTCCCCTTCGTAACAGACCCGGCTATTGCACCTCACACGGACTTCCGAACTTGCCGTTGAAGTTCTCCGTGACTGGCAGGCACGGATCGCTTTGTCCGCAGGCTTTCACATATCTCCCAAACTGGACCGCGTTAGCACGCGCTAGAACCTACGGCAACCGGCTTCCAGAACTCGGCATCTGTGCTCCCCACTTCAGGCGCGAACGCACGTAAACTGGCGAGGAGAACAGCACGGGGGGAACGCTGGGCAGAGTGTTCTCAAAGGTCGAGTGTGCCGACGTCGGGAGCTCCTCACGAGGCGTATCGCTCACGTGCACTCGGTATTTTTTCTCGGTACTTTTTTTCTGGTAACGCTGGACGTCGGAAGTACAAGCTTTTGAACACCTCAGCTGTTAAAACAACAGGAACAGCAGCAGCAGCAGCAACAGGAACAGTCATGAGGGCGCTCTAACACCAGATTTTCGCTCGCACAACTGCTTTTAAAAACAGCTTTTTCCCACGCACAGTGTCAGAGTGGAACTCATTGCCGACAGGTGTGTTTGAATCCGGCAAATTTTTAGAAGAACAGGAGCGTCTTTTCTTGTTTGCTTAGTGCTGCACTGAGTTATGAAGTGATTGCCGTCTTTTCTTGTATTGTATGAAGTACTTTGATGTATTTTATGTACCTCCTGCATTGTCTGTGACGATGCTGAGACTTGTTTGCTTAGTCTTTTTTGTATTGTTGCCACTCCTAAATATTGGCCTGCAGTACCAATAAATCAGATCAGATCAGATTAAACTTTATTGTTGCCACGGGTGGGACCGTTTTCAGGTCGACTTCAGTGTCCTTCCGGTGACGGCAGGATTCATGTAGATCTCTGCGGCGTCTTCGGCCAGCTGGGCTAGTGAGACCTGGGTCATAGGGTCTGTGCTGAGCAGCGCGGCCTCCCACTGCTCCTCGTTCGTAATTTGTAATAAAATGGGGTGCTTTTTTAAGAGTTTGGAGGGGTTTTTCTTCACAGGACCAAATCACATGTGATAGGTCTGCGTATTCTAAATAAATAAATAAAAAACAACCGCAACAATAACCAGAACAATAAGAAACTGTCAATGGTTCCCCTTATGACTCGGTGTTCCGGACCACTGGCAGGCGTTGCCCCCGAGCGGCGCAATGCATTCTATAACGAAGCGGCTCCTCTCTCCCGGTGGCAGCGCACATTCCTCGCCGCCTTCTTCCTCGGCACGGTGGGGGGAAGCTCGTGACACAACGGGGCCACTTCCTCGTGCGTCGCGCGCCGAGGCCCCTCTTCCCTGGCGCACAGCGGCGGTTTGTTTACAAACAGAACGCGCGGCCCCGCGAATCCAGGTCGGTACGACGCTTGTGGGCCGCCGACCCCCGATGCTCCACTGCTGAGAGGGCGCTGCGCCGGCCATCGCTCTCGATGCCCGCAGACACGCATCGCGCACCAGCATAGTACGTGAAGAGGCGACGGTTTGCACGTTGGTGCATTTTTAGACACACAGGGGGTGTTGGACATGCCACGTTGGTGTGACGTCTAGTGACGTCTTCGACTTATTCGTCTTCGGAGCTTTGTAGACACACAGGGGGTGTTGGACATGAGACGTTGTTTTGACGTCTGTAACGTTTTCAACTTATTTGTCTTCGGAGCTTTTAAGACACACACGAGCTGTTCGACATGTGACGTTCGGTTATGACGACTGTAGACGTCTTCAATTTATTCGCCTTCGGAGCTTTTTAGACACACATTGCCTTTCGAACCTACGACGTTGTTGCGACGTCTATAGACGCCTTCAACTTATTCGTCTTTGGAGCGTTGTTGCGACGTCTATAGAGGTCTTCAACGTATTCGTCTTTCGGAGCTTTTTAGACACACAGGGGGTGTTGGACATGCGACGTTGTTGAGACATCTATAGACGTCTTCGACTTAATTGTCTTCGGAGCTTGCATTTTATATCACCGGGCTGGACTTTGCGCCGACGTAACTGGCGCAGTCGACAGGACGCTGTAACTGCGCAAGCGCAGCACAGTCGTGAACAATCCTGACGATTTTATGACTGTTAAAGAATGAACAGGTCTATGTCGTGACATCTCTGGACGTTTCCAACTCATTCGTCCTGCGAGCCGAGTAATTGGCGCACTCGACAGGATGACTAAACTGCGCATGCGCAGCGCAGTCATGAACATGCTAAGGTGTTATGAATGTTTAATTAATTAATTTGTCTGTTGGTTAGGTGGTTATAGGCAAAATAAGTTACGATGCTGCTGCAGGGCTATTCATTAGCGGAAAAAAGTCCTGACAGTTGTTGGCTTTGGTGATGATGATGATGATGATGATGATGATGATGATGTCCTCAAATATTTTGGCGCGTACCCACAAGGGGGGATTGGCCAGGGCTAAATGGGTTGTTAAATACGTGGGGACTTCAAAAGGCTAAATTATTTCCGGAAAGAGGCTGTAAAAGGAAACTTAGTTATGAATAAAACCCGAATTACCCATTAATCAGCACCCTCCAGCAATTCGAACGACCTGAAGCAGAAAGAAAATTTTTAATGCAATTATATAGATCCCTTTTTGCAAACCACAAATTTGATGCGCCAATAGATAATATAAGTGGAATCGAAAAAGTCAACCCCAAACGCTCGATTGGGCCCTTCAAAAGCAGTTGTCTAGCTGATGGGAAACGGCAGCAGTCGAGAAAAAAATGTTCGATTGTTTCAGGGACCTGGCACCGCACACATAGTTCCGTAGGTGAAAGTCCTGATCTGAACAGATAGAAATTAAGCCTTGGATTTCTTCAATTTCTTTCTGCATTTTCCTCCTCCTTTACCTTTGTCACTTTCTTTTTGGCATTGCCTACTTCTCCTTTTCTTACCCTGATGCTGAGTGTTTTTTTTTAATATTTGAGCAGCTTGGGCGACAAGCTTGCGGTTAAACCTTCCCGTTGAAAGGTTCTGGGGACATTCAAACTACCAATTTAACATGATCTATATATATGCTTACCCCCAGGACACAAAAGGCGCGCTATGAGGAATTGTTTTTTTTTTGTTTTATCTGCGAGGTATTGTACGGAAGTGTCAAGATCACACCCAGCGCCACTTTCAGTTCAAGAAAGAGATATAAACGGCGAAACGTACGCCCGTTGCTGTTTCCGTCCGCCGCTTGCGGGAACGGCGAACCTGGAAACGCATTGTTTCGTGTCGTGTTTGTTGTTCTCGCGGAGCGGCCGTTGCCTCTAATTATAGGCTGCGTATGTTTGTTTGCCTACAAGTTGCGTGTTCGTCGGAACGCGTCGGGAAGCGACCCGATGCGACCACCCGCGGCTGCAATCTCACGCAAGCATGACGCGATGGCGGCCAGATAACGAGATGCTGCTGGGCCTCCCTGATCTCTCTCTCTCTCCTCTCTCTCTCTCTCTCTCTCTCTCTCTCTCTCTCTCTCTCTCTCTCTCTCTCTCTCTCTCTCTCTCTCTTCCTTCATCGTTTCTTCTGAGCGTCCGGGATTTTGTTTTGGATGACTTGTCTGCGCCACTGCTGATTCGCATGCGTGTGCGCTTGGGCATGCCTGTATTTGTGTTGGCTCCCCCCTGTCCGTTCGTAACATCATAATCGTACCTTTGGTACCCGTATTCGCCTCTGGGCTTGGTTTTTTCGCTGTCCATTTCACTTGTTTGTGGAAGAACGGCGCATGCGTGTCACTGGGTCTGTTCTGTGTCTTTGACTCCTGCATAGAGTTTCATACAAATATGTACTAAAGGGAATCTGTCGCTGCAGTCAGGGCCGCCGTAGGTGGCGCCATTGCCGCTAGCGATGTTCCTCGACTACTTGGCTTAGCTAGCCATATGGCTTTTTTTAGATGCAACGCTGAGAGCATCTCTTGTCGGCGGTCCTGTCCTTCCTGCGTACGTCCGTTGTTGTTGTCCGCAGCCACTCTCCCCCTCTCCTCTCCGATAGCGAACACTCTCTCGCGAGGGGCATTGGATTGGATTCGATTGGATTGGCTTGGCTTGGCCTGGATTGACTTGGATTGGATTGGCTTTGGATTGGATTGGATTAAAGTGGATTGTGTTGGATTGTGTTGCGTCATAGCCGCGGCACTCTCTCCGCGGTCTCCTCTCCTTCCGGCGCGCTGCGCATATAAACCGGTGTGCCGCTCTCCGGCGGCCTTTCGGTCGACGGTTGCTCTCCGCTTGCGCTTGAACCCCCCTCAGCGTCGCACCACACCAGGGTTCCCGCGAGGGGAGGTGGGCGTAATTTTTTGTATCGAAGCCAAAATCAACCAAAAAGGGTAACATTTCTTCTTGTTCGTCGTGCATGAAGCTTCTACATAATCACTGACAAATTAATCTTTCTGGAGGTTTACTTTTATAACAGCAAAGCAATTTTGATGAGCCTTCTACAATAATAATGTCGGTTTTTCGCAAACACAGCCAACTTTTCAGCCTGTTCATGAGCCATTCCAAGGACAAGTGAAACGTGCCTACCCGGTACTTGACGGAACGCTCGTTGAAGCGCGGGCTCGATCCCCTAGACAGAGGCGCCAGATTTCCCTCTAGTGTATATTAGTATGAAACTTTATGGTCTCTTGGTTCAACTTATTTTGTAGCTGCCTGTTCCCTCACGTAATGGCCCACTTCCGCCCTCCTTTTCAGTTTCTCCTGTTTTTACCTTCCACTTTCATCGGTAGCTCTTTTCCGCCCTACCAGCGAATGGGCCGCATTAATTCAGCAAACGCGAGGGGCTAAAACGTGCACCCGCCGGAGAGGCTCGGTGGCTAAGGCGTTGTGCAGCTGATCCCAAGGTAGTGGGTTCGATCCTGGCCGCGGTGGCTGCTTTTCTGATGGAGGTGAGAATGACCGCGCATTGATGTTTAGGCGCCCGTCAAAGATCCCCAGGTGTTCGAAATTAATCCACTACGGCGCGCCTCGTAGTTCAGGTGTAGCATCGGCAATCAATCAATCAATCAATCAATCAATCAATCAATCAATCAATCAATCATCAAATCAATCAATCAATCAATCAATCAATCAGCTGAAACTTGCTGTCGCACTGAACTGAGTGAAGTTTCTTGAATCGATAGCGGTTGTTGTGGGACCTTCCTCTTCGGTTTTTACCTAACACGAGCATGGAAGAGAATTGCACCCTCCGGATATCCAGCACGCTGCATACTGACCCTCTGAACGGAACGGGCTGTATCTGGCGGCTCTTTGACCTTTGGCAACGCCGCCGCAGCCGGCCCTTGCGAAATGTATGTGGTGGCCTGTTGTGGCGGGCTTGATGAGAAGGAACCACTCGCGGCTGGAATAATAAAAAAAAAATAATTGAAAATCCATTGGTGGATATACAGTCGAGTCCCCTTACAACGATACCGTTTATAACAATATACCGGATATAACAATGAACGGCTATGGCACCGTCCACTTTTGTATGCTTTCCATAGGAAAATAAACCGCTTATTACAATGCTCCAGTGCCGCGATATCGGATATAACGATTGAATCGGGTTACAGCAAGCACCGAAAATGTGAGATGCCGCTGGATCTCCACGCCAACCACGCTGACACCATGCGCCAAGATGCGTCTCGCATCCCGTCCACCCCTAAGAAAACAAGTCAACTACGCCGCTTACGAGGAAGCGAGAGGAGGAGGGGAAGAGTTCTCCTTCCAAACACTCCTCCCGATGCCGCCGCTTTGGCTCCATCCCCGTGCCTGCTGCTTTGAATTTTACTGGGCGCCTCTTCCGAAACTACCTCCGTTTTTCCGCGGATCAAACGTCAGGGCCGATGTTTTGGAAATGTCTGAGTGCCTCACTGAAGAGGCGATCGTTGCGCGGATACGTGCTGCGGACAGCGTTGGCAGGGACAAATCTGATGACGCGGTTGCACAGCCTACTCGGGTAGCACCTTCGCAGGAGGCCCAACGTATATAGTCTCTCAGGGACTTCGTTTCCACCAAGGACCCTTCGCTCAGCTAGGTGAAGCACCTATAGATACTTTTGAAAAAAATGTGCGCCAGCTTCATGTGCAGCAAACAAAGCTGGCCGAGTATGGCTTCTTTTCCACAAATAGGTAGCAGCACATAGTTTGTTTTAAGCTCTGCTCTGTCTTTTTATTTAGCAACCCGCATATAACAATCATCGGTTACAACGATGGGATTTCCTTGGCACTTGGATATTGTTATAAGTGGACTAGACTGAATGCGCGAAAATCTCGTCCATTAACCCGCTAACTTGAAGCTCGCCCTCTTGAGCCCGCGTTGCTCAGAAGTCCGCAACGCGGCGTTTCTGTCCCTCGTACACCGAGCTAACCGTTCTTAGCGCTCCAACCATATCAGCGGTCAGATTTGTTCGCTTTAGATGCGGATTGGCTTCCTGTCGCTTTTATACTTGCCAGTATCGGCAGTCAACCTTAGCCAGTCCCATTCCTTCCTCTATTGCGGGCCACAGTGGCTGCACCGTGTATTAGCGGTGACGGAAGTGACCAGATCCATCGAGACCACGCCCTCGGTAAGCCACGCTTCGACTTGTTATCGACATGGTAACGCCTCCAGCGTTCCGAAGGGAGCTCTCCCTGTAACCATCAAGGCCGCTGTCCCTATGGCGCGCTATCTCCTCTGTCGTTCTTAGCACTTTTGTCACTCCTTCTGTTCACAGTGCACCGCGAAAAGTTTCTTGCTCTCCCGCAATAGTCACCGCTCTGGCAATAGCACGTGCCTCTTGTCCCTACGTTAACGTACTCACGGATCCGCAAGAGGCCTGTCGCCGCTTTGCCTCGGGAAGTATCACTATACTCTCGCAGCGACCATACTCTCTCAACGGCCATGAGCTACCACAGTCTCCCATCGTATGGATCCCTGCACAGACATCCCTTTCCTGAGAGTGAGGTCATCTACGTGGCATTCCCCGAAGGAGAAGGCGAGGCACCGCTCTGCAACTCTCCGGTACTGCACCTCCCTCCCCCAACCCTATAGTGACATACTACACCCCTACAATAAAGCACCCCTCCCCCCCTCAATCTCCGGCTCCCCACCCTCCCTTTCCACTGTGGACGCACGCATTTGGTGCCGACTGCAAACTCACACCTAATACCATTACCCACAACATCAAAGGATCTCACCCACCACCTACCCCTACTGCTGCCCGCACTGCCCTGATACTCCTAACGCCACTGCCCCTAGCACGTATTGAGTTTTCCCACAAGCCCCTCACCCTCTTTTCCCTCCTCCCTCGAGCAGAGCGCAGCAGACGGCTTGAAGACCACGAGTTCCTGGAGTCTCGGGCCATGGTGGCCGCGAAGGCACTCGGCCTACCGCACTAGGATGGCCACCCACTGCTCATCCCTTTTCTTCTGTCCTCGCCTATGCCATTCATTTCAAAAAAACGTTTTCACCACCAGCATCACACCACGCATGGTGGGGCATGAAGAGAGTGAGGGGGCACAGATGTTCAGGACTGCTTCAGTGAACTGAGACGGGCTAGTTGGCGCATGATGCCACTTAGAAAAAACAGCGCCAAAAAACGATACGACAGGGAGTAAAGACAAACACTGCGCTGAACTGCCAACTGAGGTTTATTTAGAAGAACAATGAATATATACTAGAATCAAAAACGAGGAGGAGAGAAGGAAAATCCATAAGTTTTCATTAAAGACTGTTCTCTCTCTCTCATAACACAAACACACAAAAAATGGAAGTTGATTGTGGAAATGAAAGCAGCCACGTGTAATGCTTTGTTTTTGATTCTAGTATATATTCATTGTTCTTCTAAATAACCCCAGTTGGGAGTTCAGCGCAGTGTTTGTCTTTACTCCCTGTCGTGTCGTTTTTTGGCGCTTGTTTTTTCTAAGTGGCACTGCTTCAGTTTGCGTGCGGCAGCGTTGGAAGGAAATGCGCTTGGCAGCGAGGACTAGACATGTTACAGTAAACATGTTACATGCTACAGTGTCCTGCATTTGATTTTATGGACATTTAACAGCGAAGCTGTTTAGCAAATCGTTTGAGTTTGGTGTCCGCAGTTAAAAATACCCAGAAAATGTCGAGCGCACGTGAGCGCGTGGTGCTCGCAGCGACCCCCCCACCCCCCCGCAGCGTCCCCGGCGCACGTTGTCAAGCCAAGCAGAGGGAGATCGGCCAGATTCCCCCCTCCCTCAAAAAAAAAAAAAGCTCCAGCGTTCGTCGTAAATCAGGGCAAACAATTGCACGGAACGAGAAAGACTCCAGCGTTTGCCCTAATCGTGGCAACGCTTGCCTCGGACGAAGAGACAGACCGGACAGCGAATGCCCCTATCAAGTTAATGTCAACGATTATCACTTCCAGAAAAATAGAGGGAAGCGCAGACTTATAGCAACAATGATGGAGTAAAGGACGTTGCAGCAGCGAAGAGCAAGCAAATCACCTGCTATCGGGGACTTAAACCGTCGTAATGGTCGTGAAGCTTCCTTTAATTTTTTTTCATTTCCATTTCTGCTAGGTTGTTTTTCTATTGTTTTTGTGAGTTTTTTTAGCATGCTAGCATTGAGACGATGCTTTAAAATAAAGAGGCGGTAATCCCACATTGGCTGGTTAGCGTGTAGCTGCCGCTGCCAAGCGGCTTTTATGTTTGAGGAGGGAGAGGGGAGAGACCTCGCGCAACCTGCTCGTTGCGCGAGGTCTCCTCTTCTTTCTCCTACCGTGGTCCCGGTGGCTCTAGGTACCGATTGACGCATCAAAGCCCTCTTCAATCGAGAACCTGGTTCATGTCGTTACAATGCCAAGCATATATGCAATCACCAAGAGTATCACGGCATTGTTCATGCACTGTGAGTTGCTCTACTTTGCCGATTTCAGTATTAGCTGCAGAGGCACGGCCGATAGCAGCTGCCTCTTTCTGATTAGTCTTCTAGGTGCCAGCAATGTTGAACAAATGCTCCACCCGAAACAACACACAAAGACCGTGGGAAGAAACGGCTGCGGACATGAAACTACATCGGAGTCCTCGCTCGAGATTTTGCAGTGACACTTTTAGGGCGCAGCCCTTTGGCGCCCGTCCCTGGGCTGAGCCGCGCCGCCGTCGTCGTTACCGATAGAACGATGGCAAGACCGAAGAGTGAAAGAAAGCAAAGGAGGATAGTGCCGCGAAATTGGGAGGAGAGGGCGGTTCGACCGTGGCGGCGCGAGACGATTCTTCGAAAGTGTGCGGTGGGGGCGGGGGAGGGACAGTATGCTGTGCCCGCACGAGGCGCTCGACTGCGCGACGCTCGGCGAAAACGTGAGGTGGGCGTGCGCGAGACGATGATGTGCGTTCGCTTAAGACGCAGTTCGCGGTCCCTTCCTGAGACGCACTCCGCGCCGCCGACGCAAAGAGCTGCCGTCAAAGAGAACCCACGAGCGAGTGCTGCCTCAGCGCACTGCAGCCATCAGGAGTGAGTGCTGAACAGCGAGAACCGGTCGTGCGCTTCGTCAGCCGCTGCAGCTAAACGAGCTGCCACAGCGGAGGCTCAGCACCGCCGACGCCAGAACTCAGAGTATGTGCTGAGCAATGAGCGAGGCAACCCAGTGGGTGTGCTTCTTCAGCCACGGCAAATACAAGTTTTCTGTAACCGTACAAATATGTCCGTCTGAAATTCTTCGCTGAAACATATTTCGCACAGTCAAAACAGCTCAACAGCTGCACCAAAATATCGTTTAGGGAGCATCGTAATCGCCAGACTGTTTTTTTTTTTTTTTTTCACAGCACGTTCAATCGCACTGCCGCACCAGAGGCCGGCTCCATTTTAAGGTGTTCAAGGGCGCGACAGTCCACAGAACCTGAATCCGCCATTTTGTTTTTCTTCTTCTACACCTCAAGCTGCTAATGACAGACTATAGCACTACGTTTACTGAAGATCCCTCGCCCCCCCCCCCCCCCGATACAAAAGCTTCCCGTGATGAACGCTTCTCTGCAGGTAGACTCGTAGTGGGTGTAAGCCAACTTTACGAAGGCGGAAAAGAGGGCACAAAGCGGTACGCAAGAAAGTTCGGTGACAGCACCTTGAAACAAGACCTCCTTCACCCCTATCGCGACCTTTGCCCTTCTCTGCCCCTACCCCACCCTCAACTAACCAGGGAAGAAACATTCCTCGGTCCTCCTATTACAAAAAAAAAAAAAAAAAAATTGGCAGCATCTCCACTCCGTGGATGATGGCGAGTGTGCGGAGTACGAGGTCTCGAAATGACATCCAAGTTGCGCCCCGATTGACATCCGATTTGCGCACCGACCTTCATTCGATTTGAGCGTCGTGAGTTGCACCCTGATTATTCCCTAAATAAAACTGCAACTCACGGATGAAATCGAATTTCGCTTGATTTTAAACGCTTGGTGGTGGTGTGCGCACGGATGGACGCGGATGGATATTAAGAGGTCTTAAGGTACTCCGCACCGTTACAGGCGAGGGAGTAAGCCGTTTGACTCTCGCGTGCTAACTCACGGTCGTAGCCCAATGGGTAGGCTGACACTAACCCTAGCTGGTCTATCAGACACAGGCTAGAATACTGCCGGTGCCTGTGTGATTTTTTGCGATTGTAAATGCTATGCGCGCGGACGCGGACGGACATTGTGCGGTACTAAGGTACTCCGCACCTAAAATAATGTTTATTGTTGCCAGCACACAAAACGACAAATCAGTCAGATTCTCCAGTGGTGTTACTCTCGAAATCAATGCTCTTTACAACCTTCTTCACACGCAGGAAGTTGCACCTGCGCCCTTAGGCTTCCCACCACGCTATGGATGTTCATGCCTGGTATATGACACATAATGCTAAAAAAGGGCATTTTAAACCCCCCCCCCCCCCCCCATCATCTGCAGCTAATACTAAATTAACAGAAAGCCGTACCTTATCTGCACAGTTCTGCACGGCGATAAGGAACAAGGGTGGGCTACAATGACGATTGATCACGACTGTGACCGTAATGGATGGAGGCCAACGTCGGCAAAGTTGAATCTGGACCGGTCGCTTAGCGGACGCGTGGCATTCAGTGGACGTCAAAACAAGCCCGGTGCGCTTGAAACATCCAAGAAGCCCGAGCACACAGGTTACAATAAGCCCGAACTGGACTTTGACCTTAGACAATGGTAGCCCTTTCCGGTTATTGGGGAGACGTGTCTCAAATAGCCCGCCGTGAAACTTGCGTTTGGCAATCCTAAACTATACGAAGCACCATTTACTGAGCTTCCAGCAGTCGTATTATAGTGAATTTTCTCTTGCCAGAATGAAGCTCAAAGCCGAAAATTTGGCTGAGCTGTTTCCTGTGACACGGTGAAGGGGCACTTGGGCTAACGAGGTGCTTCGTGGAGGTAGGGTGAGGTAGATTTAAACTGAGCTTTGGGTGGGAGGGGCCGTGATTGAGGTAAAGATTCCATCTGGAGTGGCCTGGAGGAGGGGAAAGGGATGCAAGCACTGCAGAGTTTAGCAATGCTAGTTAAGAGGTAATTTGGACTTCAATTCACCACTGCGCAATCAGGATTCCGTGTTTTTTTTTTAACCGGAACTACGCACATTAACCGGGTAGCCGTAGTAATCGAACCAGGATTGCGTGGCTTTTTAAACCGGAACTAGGTACATTAACCGGGTAGTCCACGTGACAGTTTCTTTGGCAGTTCATTCCCGTCAAAAAAGATACAATAACAGCGGGGCCGTGACAGGGAGTGAAACTGTCGGCCTCTTGCTCAAGTGCAGGTCTCGGCTACTGAGCCACCAGGGCGGGGGGCGCACAGGTTCGTTCACACCGTGATCGGCGTCATCGCGCTCTTCTTCGAAGGCGTAACAAGATCGCTTCCAACTTCAAGGCGGGCCACTGGCTCCCTCTGTCGACCGACGGCGGCGCGCAGCATCGCGCTAGCAACAGCGCCGAAAGCGAAGCGGCCACCGCCTCGCACAGCCCGTCCGGCGAGTCGCACCGTCGGAGGCGGCGGTCGCGAAGCAGCAGCGGCTCACTACGGCGGCAGAAGCCAACGGTCAGCTGCCGAGCGCGACCCCAGCGAGCACGGCGAAACGAGAGAGGCGAAGGTTTCGGGGGTGCCTCGGCGACGGCTGGCGTCGCGTCCCGGTTGAACGTCCTTGCGCGCGGGGCGCGTGACGCGGTCACGTGACGCGGGCACGGCCAGCGGCCTTGGCTTGGCGGCGGCGGCGATGGGAACGTGCTGCTTGGTGCTGCCGCCGGCGCCCCAGGAACGCACGCTGTCGTTGTGTGGTGGCGGAGGCTGTGGAATTTCCGCCGCCGTCGCCAACCTTTCACCCTTCCCCTCGCGCGCCGCCCGCGTAGACCAGTCCACGCTGGCAGCGGCCGACTGGCGAGCTGTTACTACGAGGCGCGGCCGTTGACGACAGCGACCTTCCGGCCCTGTCTCCGAAATCACTAGGCCGACGACTCTGCAGCTTCGACGAAATGCGCGCGTCATCGTTGGTGGACACGTGGACGCTGGCGAATCTCTATTCGGCTCACGTGGTCCGATTGGAGACAACAGTTTAGTGTTCATGTGCGAACACGTGCTTCGGACCGTACCAGGACATGGGACACTGTCCCCGTGGCAACCACGCGCACTTGGCAGTAACGCGTGAGGTGCTACATGTTTGGACTATGGATCCGACACTTGATTGTTTACGACTTGGCAGACAAGCAGCTCCGTAATTGTCTGGTATGCTGACCGCGCCCACGGCGATGTCGAATGCAGCCATCACAGCCCGTTGGAATCGCTTTGACTCCGAAATGGCTACCACCTACAGCCGCGAACTCGTTAGTGGGCCGTTAACACGCGTATCCTTGAGCACGAGGTCGCGGGTTCGATTCCCGGCCGCGGCGGCCGCTTTTCTGGTGGAGGCGAAAAGCAATAACTCCCGTGTGTACGAGATTTCGGCGCACGTTAAAGATCCCCAGGTGGTCAAAATTAATCCGGAGCCCTCCACTACGGCGCGCCTCATCGCCTGCGTTGCGTCGGCGCGTTAAACCCTGCCGTGCCCGTATTCAGTCGTCCGGAAATATAACGCGGAGTTTACGATTACATTTGCATCTCTGAGAGCTGCGAGAAACTTGAAATCACGCCGAAGCTCCTCGCGGACTTTTCGTAGAACCTCGCTCACTTCAGATTAGCGAGCAGACGTTGAGCAACACCGCATGTTGGTTACTCATCCCCCGTGCCACCTCTTCCTCGTGCTAGAGAAATTTTACATCACCAATAGATCACCAACGTAGCCAATACCTGGAAATGTGCAGTAAATCGTTCATTCCACCCCACCCCACCTTGTCCCTGTCGCTCCACTCACGCCCCAGCCAACCTGCAATGTTTAGTGTGGACACGCAACCCGTTTGCTGAACACCGCAGTCTCACATCCTCCCAGTTGCACTCCGGCTCTAAGTAAATCGTCTTTTAATTAAAAGTGGGCGGTCCCGAGTGATATGATCCAGGTCCTCCCCGTGCTTTCCGAATTGCTCAAGCCATGCAGCTCCACAAGCATTCACATCTGCAAGACTCCATATTTTCATTTCTGTGCAGTGTCTCCTGACCAACTCATGGCATCGGACTGGCGAAGCGCAGAGGACAAGGAAGGGCTCCGTACGGCCATCCCCAAGACCCCGACCCCGCCTTCTACACACATGCCTGCGGGGGACTGCTCTTAGCAACATATAAATGGCACACCCATGGGCTCCAGTCAACAGAAATTCTCCAACCGGAGGTCAAAGTAAACATCCATGCCCCACAGCTTCCCAAAAATCTGCATCCAGACCATCATGGAGCAAGAAGAAAAGCCTGAGTCCCGGCACTCAACGAACTTTATTCCAAGGATTCCAGGTCAGTGGTGCGACCCCATTCCATCGACGTCGGGAACCCACGACCATGGATATCTCCTCAAGAAACGGCCTCTTCCAAAATCTTACAACAAGACAACAGCAACGCGCCTCCTGAGCGCAATCCCCCCTCTCGTACTATCAAAATCATGTGAACCCCTGCCCTTTCTGCCTTCCCGGCCAATGACGCAATCGTGCCCTGACCAGCGCTCTCACCAACCGCGACACGGAGAAAGAGCACTATAACACCCCAGTATGCCCTACCAGTAAATCCGGCAAGACTATCTATAAACTAGGTAGGAGGGTCATCTCCCCTTTCTTCATCCAAACTACAGAATACATTATGAAGAGTTAAAACTAACACGTTTCCTTATCTCAGCAATCGAATCCCCTTTTTGAATTCAGTATAGGTTCGGCCGGACATTAGCTCCTGCGTCTTCGTCTTTTTGCGCAAGTTGACACACAGCATGGAACATTAACTCGCCCAAACCTACACCCTATCAAGAACCTTTTTGCGCATGCGTGGGCTCCACGCGGCGACTGTTGTTGGTGACAACTCATCGCCTCACATGCTTAATGGGAGTGCTTTCGCTTGTTTGCGCGTCTCTTCCCAGAAGCACGTCGACGCTTGTTTTTACCGCTGCAGTGAATACTACAAACAGGCTCGGTTTTTGACGAGCCGTCAGTGCATGTTTGGTGTTGGCGGAGAACGTTACTCTGAACGTTCGAGTCGTCATGCTTTAAGCATGCCCGCGTACTGCTTTGCCTTCGATTTTCTCTACTCTCCGTGTACTAAACAGTTAAGTTCGGGCTTCGGGTTTTCGCCGTCGGAACAGGGACAACTCTATAGCAGCCGCTCGCCAATCACGCTACCTGGACGGAACGCGGGGCGCACTCGTGCGCTTGGCCCTGCAACACGGCGCACTCACGGCAGCGGACACACGCACGGGATAAGACACATGCAGAGAAAAAAAAAGGACAGATACAATGATCTATTGACAGCTGTGACTGTGAAACATACCATTTATGCCGAGGTTCTGGGCCTTCAGAAGCATGGTTCGTATAAGAAATAATCCGAGACCGCCTTTAATAACATAATAAACCCAAAGCCTTTTCCCAGAAGGCAGCTATTTTAATTGCCAGGCCCACAGTCATCTACAAGACGCCGTGGTACGGGCGCGTGGAGTGTAAAGGTTTTTCACGGTAACATAAACCTGGAGACTTCTCGGAATCATTTAGAGCTAGGATAATTTTATTCAATTAGGAGTACTTACTGCATTGTTTCGGAAGTCAATTCCTGCTTCTGTGTACGATGTTGAATGTGAACAACGTTTTGTACCACTCGTATTCACTTATTGTCGCTTCTGAGCGAATATTTCCAAAGAGTTGGGTGATATGGAGCACCTAGGGTGTTCATTTCGGTGTGCCACCCCACCACCACCACCATCATCATCATCATCATCAGTCACATGGCACAGGGAGAGGCAAAAATAATTATAACATAGTAATAGCTATGATCGCGTAGTATGAACATAGAGGTACTTTTAGATAACTAACACAATAATTCGCCCTAAATGTACGATAATTTTAAACAAAAATATATTCTCGAGGGTAATTAATGGCCACTATGAGACGGGGACTCTGCATAACCCCGAAACGCTGGTGTAATCATCTGGTCGATTTTCGAAACTATCAGTGTATCCTCAAAGTTACGGCGACCTCACCCGCCAGGCGAACCATGAATGAACGAGTAGGAAACGAATTCGCGATCGATCAAAACCCGTGCTACTTCACGGAGGACCCGCCTGGTGGACAGACATGGGAGCGGCTTACGGCGCGTCCCAACGCGCTGCGTTCACATTCCCAACTCTACGTCGCGTTACGTCAAATACAATGTATCAACTCCCAGTGCTCAAAGGCATCGGGTGTTCCCAGATGGGGCGGCTTGTCCCACAAACACCCCTAAGGTAAGAGAAAGCCTTTGTATCGCCTCCTCTGTTCGTTAGTTTTTTTTTATTCCTATATAACGAGCCTCGCCCGTATGGCTATACGTTCGGCATAGCTTCATTTATAACCTTGAAACGTTGAATAAAGAGGGCATACAAAGCTTTTAATTGGTCGTACAATTACAACACTGCAAGGAGGCCCCTCCTTATTTCTCTCGGGCGTTGACGCGCTTGCGCGCGTGCCACAGTGGCCCGTTTCCTTTCTCTGATGTGCCTCCTGCATCAACACACCCCCACGTGCGAAGGCACAAAAGCTGCGGCTCATCGTCTTCATCCGTGACTAGTGATTGGATAGGCTTGACTACGTTTGTTCCAGTAAGCTGACGTCTTGGTGGGGCACTGTTGTTTCCTTCCAGCTTGCCCAATCACACCACAGAAGAGTTTCTCCCAGTCGATTACTAGGCTTTCTCTCATCTATGAGGTGTGGCTCGCCTCACAGCTCTGCACTTAATAAGCTCGACCCAATCCCGCTCGCACGCGGCGAGCGTGTGCCAGACGCACGCCACGGCCCGAGGCGGTAACGAAAGGGGTATGTAGGACATCGACGGCGGGCGCCGAGGACTGTCGTGACGAGTTAAGGCTGAGGCCCTGGGACCCTCGCGGATGGTGCTCGTTCGCCGCGCTGAAGAAGGCGTTCGTTCGTTCTCACCGCTGAGGACCACAGTGGATCGCATATACCAGTTGGCATCGGATGAGTAACGTCCGCAACCTAACTGTCAGCCTTAATTAATAATTGTGGGTTTGCTAGCTGTTCATCCGCCACCGGTGTGTTCTAAGGGCGCCCAATGGCTATGAGCAAAACAGCTCTTGCCAGGCCGATATGTTTGATATAATGCTTAAATGAAATCCCCTTCGTGAACATGACACTTAGCTAACGTTACGAAACTGCAGCTCATCTGAATTAACACGAAGACTGACACAAGCGACATCCGCTTCATACATCGCAAGTGCTAGTTGTGCTTGTTAAACTTCAAAATGTCGATTGTTACTTATATTTTGAATTTCTCCAAGTTTTTTTTTCCTTTTCGACACCATTGTCTACACCAGGGAACTGGGTGCCAAATCAAGAGATGGGTGCAGTCAATGAATTCCGAGCCGCAGTCCACATGTCGCGAATGTTGCCGACCTCCAGCAACAAACATGGTTACTCCGTAAACGTGTGATCCTACTTCCTCCGCGTGATCGCCTGCTGTTTGTTCGTTTCTTGTTAATACTGAAAGAGTGACAGCATTTGCCGTTATATGAATGCGTGCTAAATTCGTGAACATGAGGCATAAAGCGGGCTCAAACCCCTTGGTATTCACCTCGGAAACTGTCGCACAGCGCTAGCTATTCACCTGTTGGACTTTGAGAATGCCCTGAAAAAAAAAAAAATGGCGCAACTTTCACCAGTGGTGCAAGGCCGGAGAAACAGCAGGCTAGCAGCCCCTCTCCCTTCGTCGAAGACCCGGCTGTGGCACCTCACACGGATTTCCGAACTTGCAACTGAAGTTCTCCATGACTGGCAGGCTCGGGTGGTTTTGTCCCCAGCCTTTCGCATCTCTCCCAAAGTGGACCGCGTTAGCACGTGCAAGAACCGGCGCCAACCGAGTTTGCGAACTCGGGGTCTGTGCTCCCCACTTCAGGCGCGAACGCACGTGAACTGGCGAGGAGAAGAGCATGCCGCGAGAGATCACGCCACCAACGCTGGGCAGAGTGTTCTCGCAGGTCGAGCTGGCCGCCGCCGGGCGCTCCTCACCAGGCGCATGCTCACGTGCGCTCGGTATTTTTTCTTGGTATTTTTGCGAGCTCCTCACGTGGCACCTGCCCACGCGCAAGCCTGGCCGACGCCGGGCAGCTCCGCACGAGGCGCACGCTCACGTGCGCTCGGTTTGCGTGGGACAAAGCTTCGCGTTCAACCATCCTTCTTTAGAAGAAAGGGGCTTTGATTTTTTCATTGAGGACCCTTGAGTGGAAAGCTGAGTGGACACGAATCATGTCCTCCAAACGTTTTGAATTTTCATCATCATCGACGACTTGGCTTTCCTGCAGTGCATTTTCGGCGTTCACGGACGAATCAGTCGAGACACAGAAAGCTTCGCTTTAATATCCACTTCCTCATCGGAAACTTCCCAAAGACGGGGAACTCAACTAAGAAGACTTCAGACGAACTATTCCCCTCACGCCACACAGTTGCATGTGATTCGCCTCCTGCGAATCGCATGCGAAATGGCGGCATGCGAAAGTAGAGGCACAGAAGGAGTGGAGGGAACGCACATGCACCCTGTCCATCTTGGGTGCACCCATGCAACAATCATGTGATCACAGCGGTTAGTGGTGTATCCGTAAGGATAAACCTTTACGTCCCATGAGATGCCTGATGCGCGAGACCGCAACGCCACAACATTGCCGTACGCAGGAGTAGGGTTTTTAAGGAGTACTGACACGAAATTTTCGTGTTACGTTTTTTTTTTCCCGCTGCTATGGAGTGCCTATTAGCCCACTAATCATAGAATGGCACAATAGACGGTCAATCGCAGCGTGAGCAATCATTTACGGCGCCGTTTATTCATGTCAGTTTCGGTTTCGACAAAACGAACGCCGAGCGGCCGCCATGACAGGAGGTAGCACCTGACGTCACCATTCGTGTCGCACCGCTTCCGGTCTGGACGCGCGCACGCGCTCGCCCAGGCCGGCGGAGGTTTTCACCATTCCCTCGCGCCCAGGCAGCATGACGTCAGTCCCAAAACCAAGACGTGTACACACGGTGTAGCAGCGCGCGCCAACCGCAGCCAGCGCGTCGGCTACGTCACGGGAGCCATGACGTCGACAGTTTGGGGCAAGTAGCAGATGATGTCACGCTGGCCCGCTCTGGGCTTTCTCGTGCGGTCAGAGATTAAATTGATTTAAAATAGGTTATACTGAACGGCTACTGTTGAAACTTGCTGGGAGATATCTCCTGATAAAAAGAAACCATTTAACATAGTTATCTCAGCTTTGAAATTTTGTGTCACTGCTCCTTTAACAGAAAAATCATGAGCCAGTTCACTCCGTAAAGTTGGATGACCAGCGAAGGCATTTACCGCACGACACGGGGGTGACGCAGGATTTTCCACAAAGGTACCAACTTATATACTGCGAACTACTCATGACAAGTAAACTAAACACGACGTAATGATACACTCATCCCAACGAGATATGCCCAAGTAATTTTAGTCGAGAAAGTTTTCGTAAAACGAGAGTTACAACTGTTTCCGTTAACTGCACCTCCTCCCGTATTTTATAATGTATGGGCAGCTGAATATGTAATTTTTACAACTTTACTATGAACTAAGTAAATAAAATGCGGTGTAATGATAGAGTATCCTGACGAGCCAATTGTCCTATAATTGATTTTCGGATGGTTTCCATAAAACAAGGGTTACAACCGGGTACTGAGCATTCGCAATAAAGTTGGCTTTACCACAAGGCACATTTGCTCGCGCGCACGAGGAATCCACGGCACCCTGACCGCATAAAGCTTCGCTTTAAAAAAATGAAATAAATCTGGTTGTTTTCGCCCTCAAATTAAACTGGAGCAAAACGGTTCCATGGCTATTTTTTGCACGAGACAAATGAACGAAAACCGCAGCTTGTATATAGTCGGCTGAAAAAAAGGCGCACAATTTTAGCTCCACCACATACCGTACAGTCCACAGCGAAATCAAAGTTGAATTTCAGGGCGTGTCATTCGGAGTGGCGAGCGATTTACGATATTCGGAAAGGTTGTTGGCCAGACGGCTCCCGCAAGTCCGGTCAACTCGTCGGGAAGTTCTCTGACATACGGAGCGCATGGCGGGAGACAAGTTGACAGGGAAGCAACCGTCCCATTAGCAGCATAGACCCATTAAATTTCAAGGCCGGCGCGCAGACAGGATTGCGATGCGCGTGGGATGGCGTTGAGCACGGGACATACATAGAGCAACAAAAACTAAACTAGTTGCACCCGTCTCTACGCCTTCGTCTCGTCATTCGGTACAGAGCGGAGCGTACGGCAGATACTACCCTTATCTAGTTAGTTATCTACCTCTAAGTTATTTATGGACCTTTGCTGCTGTCGTGGAGGGAATATGCAACTACGGCATTGAGATTCATTGAGTGCGAACGTTCGTGTTGTATCTTATCTACATATCCGCCGCGGTGGCTCAGTGGCTAAGGCGTTGCGCTGCTGAGCACAAGGTCGCGGGTTCGATTCCCGGCCGCGGCGGTCGCTTTTCTGATGGAGGCGAAAAGCAAAAACGCCCGTGTGTACGAGATTTCGGCGCACGATAAAGATCCCCAGGTGGTCAAAATTAATCCGGAGCCCTCCACTACGGCGCGCCTCATCGTCTGCGTTGCGTCGGCGCGTTAAACCCCACAATCAATCAATCAAATCTTATCTACATAAAAGCCGGACTGAATTGTAGAAGTTAATCTAACAGGTGGCGAGCGCGAACATGCAATACAAGCAAAAGCGTTGCAGGCAAAAGACATGATAAGCGTTCCCATTTCGAGTGATTTAAGTGTACCATATAGCCAACGCACAACTCGGCTCCAACAGTAAGTTTGTCGTGGTTGAATAATAAATAAGCCAAGTTTAACGCGAACTACGAATGATTGAAACGGCCTATGGAGTCAACGCACAACTCTGCTTCAACAAAAAATTGCCCTGGTGAAATAATATATGATCCAAGTTAAACGCAAGCCTCAATTAATCAGGCTAGATGATTAGGGAAAACGTGGGCGAGGAGGCAACGTCTGCGTGGATCTCCTCCACTTACTGTCACCGGCTGACGTCACGCGTCCGCGTGTTCAGCTTGGCTGATGCTGTTAAAGAACAAACGCATGGTTTGAAACCATGTGGCGCCATCTCTGTGCGGATCTTGCAGCGTAACGACACAATACCGCGGGCGGAGCGCAGTCAAAATCAAAATTAATTGATATCAGGGACTGGAATCGTCAGTTTTTTCACTGGAACGCTGACAGTTCAGTGGGGCTATAATTGTGCAGCTCTAGCCAAGTGCAGTAAACCTAACTGTGAGGTTCACAGAAGTGAAAGGTCCAAGTATAGGTGTTTACGTTCAACGTTCACCTGTAGGCGAACGCTTTTCAATTCCCGCGGGACTGGAACCCTGAATTCATCATCACAGTAGCTTTTCGTTTGTTCGCACCTCCAGCTACGTTACAAGGTTAACTCCAGCACGTAACCGGAGTTACAAAGCGAGCCAACAATTTTTTTTTAGTTTGCCGTTGCAAACTCCAATACATCGGTAGTGAAAGCATTGCATCCCCCAATCAAAATTGTCATCATCATAACCATCATCATCATCACCGGTCTACGGCCACTGCAGCAGGGCAAAGACTCTCCCATGGATCTCCAATTATCCCGGTCATGAGCTAACTCTGACAGATGTATCCCTGAAAACTTCTCGATCTCATCTGCCCATCTAACTTTCTGCCGCCCCTTGCCGCGCTTGCCTTCTCTAGGGACCCACTCCGTCACCCTTAATGACCAACAGTTACCTTGCCTTCGCATCACAAGTCCTGCCCACACCAATTTCTGCTTCTTAATTTCTACTAAGATGTCCTTAACACGCGTTTGTTCTCTGACCCACTCTGCTTTCTTCTTTGCCCATAATGAAAATTGTAGTGAAGTACAAAGTACCCAAGCTTCGAATAAAGCAGACTTTTCTGTTGTCTTCGGGGTCATTTTGAAAGAGGCGGCTAGAAAACGAAATGTTTTTTGTCGAAGGCTCAGTGCTACTAGACAGATGCTGGCTGTCAAACGAAGATGCCCTTGAGAAGTCGGATATATGAAATGTGTAGCAGTTCTTGCATTCGGTACGAGGCTGATTAGTGCCGTGTTCGATATGTTTCGATTTAGAACATAGCGCTTGTCTTCGATCAAAATACCTACTCGCGTCACAGAGTGCGATTTAACAGCTTTCTCTGCTAAACAAAAAAGAAAAAAGAACACGAAGAGGAAAAATTGAACGACAATTCAGAGTCGTGACTGGAACGGAAGTACCAAGTCGATGCAGCAGCCAGATATGCTAATTTCTAAGTTGTCTGGGACACCAAACTTACGGCGCGGGTGCAAAATTTCAATCCCAATTTTAGATGCATGCAGCGCAATCTTTCGCCTGGTTTTTCAATAAAAAAAGTGCAATGAAATGCCACTAAGGCTTCTTCATTTGTGGAAGAACAAGGGTCTGGATTGTTCGAACTGAGAATAAAACGTTTGTTCAAGAAAGTATCATATATGATGCTTTCTTGTGGAGACAAACCTCGACCGTTGGTAAATCCCTGTCGGTGTGCCAATACAAATTACGCCCGTTAAAAAGAACTGAATTTCTAAGTTCATTCTGATTGCAGGTCTAATGGGCGCGGACCATTCCTTAAATTGTAGTTTGGTGGATTTGTCTTTCAATCCGTCGTTGCACAATAAAAAGTTCCCTGAACCAGCACCATGCCGACTATGAATCGCGGCTCTTGAAGTTGCCAAAATATGAGACAGCTATGCCTTAGATTTCCAGTTACGAACTTAGCAGACTGGAGAACTGATATCCCGATACGAAACACAGTAACAACCAGGGCAACTGCGACAGGCAGAATGTTCCCCCAATAGGTGTGCGCATGCGCATGCAGGCCGACCGTGTACCGAGTGTTGTAACACGGCATCGGCTCACCGCTCTGCTGCCTCTCTCGTTATCAACAGTGCAAATAGGTTAACACAAACAAAACACAGACACCTGGATGTGTTCTCCCGCACGAGGTCGTTCCTTACCCTGTTAATTAACCCCAATGCTGCAAATTTTTCCTTACCGAGGGTGATTCCTGACATTCATATAAAAACTATCCCGAGTCAGATAAGTCTTCCTTACTGTTTTCGTCACTGTTTTGTTGCTGCCCTTACCCTAATAAACCACAACGTATAGCACGGGCTGCATCGTTTTCTCTGTTGTGGGTACCATTCGTGGGTAATGTTCCTAACACCAACCATTAGCTAACATATGGGCTTGTTATTGATACAACAACGAATCCCAAAGCTCTGATTAGGCACGGAAGCACCAGCGTAGCAACTTTGCATCATCCCAAGTACCCAGGTAATAGAGGTGCAATGGCGTGGGGGGAATTACTTCCTCTATGGCTGCTCATTCGTAGCCACTAGCGCGGACACTTATGGCCTTATTCCGAGTCTGTCCTCGACTCCACGTGTTTCGCAATGCTTTACATGTAAAAATCGCTTTCAAGGATCCCCTCGCCTGGAGGCTCGAGTGGAGAAGACATTCACATAACGGGGGTCAGCTCGTACGGCCGGTGCTGTTCAGTAGAAGTTTTAATACCAATATCAATCTGCCATTGCGGCAAGAATACTTTTTTATTTCCAGTCATGCAAAAACTGTCCATGGCCCCAGTAAAGCCGCTTTATCTCGAATAGTGCATTTCACGTTACAGTAGCACGTTGTCATGTTTTTCTTCAATCGGTTTACGCTGCGTGCCGCTGTTATCGAATACCTACCAGTGACCATAACGTAACCGCAACTCCCAGGACTTTCCCTCAATTATTGTCCGTCGAGACACGCACCGACACGCAGACGTCGCTCGATAAGCGTGGCACGCATCCTCTTCTGTCTCCTCCCTACCGCGGCATTAAGTGCGTGGTGAAAACCATAAGCTAACCGCAGACATCATTATCCCGCCTAAATGATCAAGGGGCGGCCTTCGCGCGGATACACGTCCCGACACGCCGACGACGACGAACCCAAACACGCCACGCGGTCCCTGTCGACTGCGCCACTTCAAATCGCCGCGGGAGCGCAGCGCCATCTGTGGACGGCGTCCCGCAGGCGTGACCAGGTGTGACCGGGCGTGACCGGGCGTCCTTTCCCCCTCTCCCCGGCGCCGCCGAGGCGCGCGACGCTGAGGAGCCAAATGACGCATCGGCCGCCCGTCGCTGCTTGGCGCCAAAGGGAGCGCAGGCGTACTCGCTCTTTTGTCTCCTCCTCCTCCTCCTCCTCCTCCTCCTCTTCCCTTATTCCGTTCTCTCTCTCTCTCTCTCTCTCTCTCTAGTCGGCGGCACAGCCAACGCAACCGCGCGGACTGGCGCGCCGCCGAATCCACGATCCGTGACAGGGACGCAGCCGGTACGGATCTCGTCAGCGGAACGCACCGGCTGGAAAAGGAAAGGAACAAACGTGAAGCCCTGGTGCAGTGGAGCTTTAATTGGAGGGCACGTCAAGTGGCCTCTTCTCCGCACACATAAAACCGAGGGTCGCCGGAGATTTAAGCGTGCAATGTGAATGAGAAACGTTAAACTTTTAAGACTTTTACGGACAGGATTCATGTCCAGCAAGGACGTCTGAGAGGGTCAGAGACGAGGGTTTCTACAGCTAGAAATGAGCAGAAAAAATATACGGTAGTCCGAAGTGAGACGGAAGCTAGGCTCAGCCTTAAACCCAACCCCACCCAAAAGTCCTTACTTCTACAGGTCATGCCCGGGAACTAGCCTAAACCGCCACAATTAGTACTAGTGCAACCCGACGTGCTTAGCGCGAAAAAGAGAACACGCCATGAGACGTTATTCGCATCAACATGGCGTGAAACCACATACGACAGAGATCTCATTATTATAACATGATTCTTAGTTATTATAATGATCATTATTATAACATGATCCCTGACGGCAACGACACGTTGCCGAACGTCTCGAAGGAATGCAATGCAAGGTTAAGGTGGTTCGAGGTCAAGGCGACAATGAACGCGCCGGTCACATCCGGTCGGTTCCCAGTGAACACGCTTCGGTGCGCGTCCACATAAAAAGAAGGAAAATCACGACATCCGCAGAAAACCATAGAGCACGTCGGTGCTTCGCGTTATTTACGACTTTTTGATAAAAGGCGAATCGAGGAATTTCCGGAAAAGCTGAAGAGAAGCGGCGCACGAGACGCGACGAAAACGATTTAGTCTGCGACTCCCTCTTTTTCTTTTTCGTCTTCCTCGGATTTTTTCCCACGCGCAAACGTGAGTGTACGGTACCGCCCCCTTTGTCGGCATCGTCTGCTACAACAATCACGTGAGATGCAAAGGAAGAGAAAGAAGGGGTAGAAAAGAGGGAATCCTCGAAGATATGGTAGGCCACTCGGAGAAGAAGGAGGAAGAGGGCCGGGTTGAAGAAATCAAATAAGGTGGTTCGAATAACAAAACAACGAGGGAAGCGCTTAAGCAGACGACGACGCGTTGGGGGCGAAAGAGGCAGCGCCGCAGACGACGCGTTTGGAAGCTGCAGACGACGCGGCAGCCGCCACCGCCGGAGAGCGTCCGCATCTCGTGCGCGCGCGAGCGCGTGAGACGATCGTTAGCCCTAATGACTTCTACCGTAACGCGCGCTAAGTTTTTCCACCGTATACACCGTACTCCCCTCCTGCTAGCCTCGGCTCGTACCTTCATTAGGTTGAGAGGAGCCGTTGATGCGCCCTCCGCTGCCGGTACGGTGCGTGAGCTTCGTCTCTTTTCTATTTCAGAAACGCCGCGTTCGTGCACCACGTAGCGGCGGCGGGTTTCATTTCCCGCGCCAGGCGAAACCACACAAATGCGCGCCAAAACTGCGCTCAACTTCGCGCGCGCGCGCGAAAACGCTTCTTTCAAGAACCAAAATACGCGGCCGAAAGAGGTCGTCGGCGTCGCTTCATCGTCGTGGCCAGTTCACGTGGTGTCTGTGTCGTGGGGGGCAACGATCGTGAGCGCAGACAAAGTAATAAGCCAGAAAAGAAGTTCTGAGAGGCTCTTGACACTCGCAACACGAGGTCACCTCTTCCCGCCAAAAAAGATTTCGCTCCATCGCTTACTGCGGCAGTGAGCCCCCCTCTCCGAACCACTGCTGTGATTTTTAACACTGAACTGTTGTGAACTGGAAGAAGCTACGGGAATGAGTATGGAGGCCACGCACTGTTGTCGAAGTTTATGACAAGTACTTAAACATAGTGTAACCCCTGAATTTAATAGCTACAGCCCGAAGAGGTGAACGAACAACCACAGTCCAATATACGTATTTTACATTGACGTAATTCTGCAGCCAAGGTTTGTGCGCTATTCGGAAGCAAAACTGCACCGGTTTTATACCATCGAACACTAAATGATGCGGTACAAAATGAAGAGAAAAAAATGCTAATGGTGGCGTCTTCAAAGATGTTTTCTCTCGCGACGAGGTTAACGTGGCAAAGTAGGCGCAAGTGGATGGGTCATATAAACAAATACTCGTGGAATACGAAATTTTGGTAATATGTATTCATTACCTGTGCCTTGCTCCTAAGTTTCTACGCGGTCGTCTAGTGCATGCCATCTCGTTGTTTGCTCTTCGGATAATTCGTTTTGTTTTACGTTCCTAACAATATACACGATGAAGAAGCGGGAAATTAGCCTTCCAAGCTGCATTAGAAAACGGAGCATGACAGTGCTTCGGCGATTGATTTAGTGAATATTACGTCGAAATTACATTCGGAACATTTATTGACGCGTTTGACATAACAACGGGAAGTAGCGTAATTTACTTCCAAATAATTTTCCGCACGATTCGGGGCATGAGTGGGCAGTATCCCTTGAAATTGCATCCAGATGGACGATATCTCGCAAAAACACGTTTTAGATGCCGATACTGTATACAGGCACGAAAATCTCATGATAAACGAATTTAAGTTGTGTCCCGATACTTCGATGCGTGACGTTAAATTCAGCCTGGCCAGCACAATTGGCTAGTAAATTTATTGGGTGTGTTTTAAGAGTTATAGCCTGACGTAAGAGGCTTTTTTTTTTGCTGTTCTATTAATCGCGGTGTCATCTCTCTCTTTCAAAAAAAGAGAGAAATGGCGCCGTTGTTGGTCGTTAACGGTTTGAAGACATGGTGAAAGAAGGGCGAAATGACCGTTGTGGTTGGGATGGGGGATTAATTGAATTAGATTCTACGACAGAAATCTGTCGCAAAACCTGAATGGGACTAATATACAGCTGGCGAAGGCCCCACGGCATGAATAGGAATAATCACCCGTCAGTTGCTTGTTGTTAACAGCACTGTACAAGCGGCGACGCGCACAGCTGTCAAAGAGCACCTCCGCTCGACTAAAGTATGTACAGTTTACCGGTTGACGTTGCAGGTCGCGCACTCTCTACGCCTAAATGATTGTGCCTAGTGTTTTGGCTTCATGCTTCTTGGCTTGGTGTATTGCCTTATCTGGAAATGAACGTACAAAAGCGTTGAGTGCGCCCAGACGATTTCCCCCCATCATCAGCTTTGCTCGGCCACGAGCGACCTTCTCTATATACCCTTATAAGCCCAGCTACTCCACCATCGCTACATCCGGACAGGGACGGCTTCAAAGTGTTTTGATTGATTGTGGGGTTTAACGCGCCGACGCAACGCAGGCGATGAGGCGCGCCGTATAGTGGAGGGCTGCGGATTAATTTTTACCACCTGGGTTTCTTTAACGTGGGCCGAAATCTCGAACACACGGGCGTTTTTGCTTTTCGCCTCCATCAGAAAAAGCGGCCGCCGCGGCCGGGAATCGAACCCGCGAGCTTGAAAATGTTTCACATCTACCACAACACGCCCATCCTACCCTCCCTCCTTCCTTTTCCGTCGGCCCTCCAATTTCCTTCCCCTAAAATATCACTTGTGCCCATCCCCCGATACCCACTACCACATGGTGTCGGCCTGCCTCGGCGGAATCGTCCGGTTCTACTCCGTTTCCGTGTAGGCGACTTTCGTTAGCAGCTTTTCATTTCTCCAAAGTTGTGAATCACCCGGCCCGGTTTTCAGTATGGCCGCTTCCGAAACCCGTCTCTCACCCCCATCCCAAACCCTTCTCCTGAGCGGTGTGAGGGCCTGTTGATCAGTTCCGACAAGAGCTTTCTGGTCAGCCGTGCCACGACTGCAGCTATAGGGCCCAACACTTTAAGGCGAATAATCCCGTGGTTCAGCTTCGCACCAATGCACTCTAGTGACCAATTCATGCCACCAGCAAAGCGAATTCGGCGAATGAGAGCGAAGCACAGACCATCGGCTCAAAAACCCGCCGCGGTGGCTCAGTGGCTAAGGCGTTGCGCTGCTGAGCACGACGTCGCGGGTTCGATTCCCGGCCGCGGCGGCCGCTTTTCTGATGGAGGCGAAAAGCAAAAACGCCCGTGTGTACGAGATTTCGGCGCACGTTAAAGATCCCCAGGTGGTCAAAATTAATCCGGAGCCCTCCACTACGGCGCGCCTCATCGCCTGCGTTGCGTCGGCGCGTTAAACCCTGCAATCAATCAATCAATCAATCAATCAATCAATCAATCAATCAATCAATCAATCAATCAATCAATCAATCAATCAATCAATCAATCAATCAATCAATCAATCAATCAATCGGCTCAAAAGTTCGGCCAACACTATGGCATCACGCAACGCAAGCGTGACGTTTTGCATTGCGCCGCGCAGCAGCGCAGACCAGACGTTTCTGAGTCAAATCGCGTGCACGTTGCTGTTATCCGCTGACATTTCCTTGTTGGATGCACGGATTGCTCAATCGAGTGCGATGGGGTGAAGCTGAACCACGGCCAAGTGACGGCTCGATCGAGTGACGGCTCAACCACCATCGTTTCCTCAAAACGTTCTTTCCGCCTCTCTCATTTCGCACGAAAGTGGACACTCTGGTGTTTGTAAGGTAGAATGCTGTACCAGGTGCGCGGTAGTAAGGTGAAACATTATCAGCGTCGAGACAAATCGGAGTGAAAAGCAGATAAACAAAAACAGAAAAAGAAAACAACACATGCTGGACGAGCGCTTGTCCTGTGTTCTTCGTGCTTTCGTCTGCGATTGTTTTCGCGCTCAATATTCCATAGTATACGCTCATGTATGGGCACCCCCGTGAGCGCGGGCTCGTGAAAACGACAACCCCGCGTATTTACGGCCGTCCTAGAAAAACAACAACAAAACAACAGAGAAAGTTAAAAAGAAGGTTACACAGACGGGAGTAGCTCTCATTTTTTGTTTGTTCACTTTAAACGAAAGAAGCAGTTTTTATTGTTCAACAACCACACAGCAACCCCCTCCCCACGCACACAACACACACAAAAAAAAAAAAAAAACATTACTCATTCTGTCAAATCGTCCAAAGTTCGTTTAATTCTTTTTTTGTTATCTGAGTGTTTGAACCGGTTGTTTATGAGGCCAGCTGATGTTGTTGTGTGACGTCCTGCGCTGTAATCAGTAAAGAGAGACAGGTGAGTTTTTGTCAGCAATCAGCCTATAGACCTATATACCTACTACACGCTTACAAACAAGATGGATGGCGCAACTGCAGTCGTTCTCGATCGGAATGACTGATGTTTTTGGAGGCGCCGCAATCAGAAAGTTCACGGCGTGTACTGCGTCATTTTTTTATTGTTTAGTTAGCGTTTGTTTGTGCGTGTTTGTTTTTGTTAGGACGCTTGGCTTTCATGTTTGCGCTGTTCTGATATTTTAAACACACTCGGCTAAAGCACCCCCTCCCGACTCGCCACTCATCCTCCCTGCCACCCCGTTTGTTCCCTTTCCTTTCCAATCGGAATAAAGTACTCTCTCTCTCTCTCTCTCTCTCTCTCTCTCTCTCTCTCTCTCTCTCTCTCTCTCTCTCTCTCTCTCTCTCTCTCTCTCTCTCTCTCTCGCAGATGAACGCATGTGGCGGACTATTTCAACCGCTATGTGGCGTTGTTTCAAGCCATAACATTCAATAGGCCTGTATACACCTACAAGGTTTGACTCAAGGCTGTCCTCTCTCTCCACTGCTGTTCATGATCTACATGGCGGGGTTAGAAATAAAGCTAGAGGGCAGTACGATGGAATTCGACTTATCATGCATGAAAAACGGGCGGGTGGTCTAACAATAGGTTCCAGGATTAATCTACGCAGACGAAGCAGTGTTGATGGCGGACAACTGGATAGGTACACAGGGTTTGATGGATAATAGCGGTGAAGAAGCGACGCACCTAGGGCTAGCCTTTAGCAGAGAAAAATCGGGATCATGGTCTTTCAACGACGACACGGAGCACAAAACAGTACATATGCAACAGGTAGAAATACAACGGGTAAAAGAGTATAAATATTTAGGAGTATGGCTTAAGGACGGCGGAGACTACACGCATGCGCATGAGGCTCCACTTAAGACGAAATGAAGACGGAACGCGGCTGTAATGAAGCATAGAGCCTGTGGGGTTACAACAAATACGAGGTCTGGAGAGGGGTCATATGGTACCAAATTGATCGGAAATTTTGTTCTCTGCATGAAACCAGATACCCAATGGGCTGGTCGTCCTTTGAGGCAGGGAAGGCGCAAAGCAAGAAAAGTTTGAGGAGCGACTTCGTGGCATGGAGGAGGAAAAATGGGCCGCGAGGGTGTATAAGTACCTGTATATGAGGAGCATGGACACGCGGTGGAGACGGAGGACCAGACAGCTGGCCAAGCAGTACGGAATTTCTGTAGGGTAAGGTGGGGTATACACAACAGTTAAAAAGCAGGTAAAGGCGGCAGAGACGACGAAGTGGGCCCAAAGAATGGTTGCGAAAAAAACCTTGGAGACTTATAGGACAGAGAAACTAGAAATCAGGAAGGAAGGTTTCTATGGCAATACGAGAGGCAGTGCATTGCTCTTTGAAGCACGTGCGGGGTGCCGAGAACCCGGGTATACACGGGTATATACAGGCAGCAGGATGAAACATGTGTACGCTGCGCAGAAATCGGGAAAACATAAATCACATTGTCAGGGACTGCACAGAGATACGACCGCCGTGGGGATAGGGGGAAACGACGTTGGTGGAGGCTTTGGGACTTGGGGTGGGGGTGAGCTGCAACTTCAGGAGCCACAGGGGTGACGAAGAGGCGGCTGGAGTGGTGGAGGAGGAAAAGTGGGGAAGGGATGGGTACGCAGGCGGAGTAATCATACAGATGAGAATTTAAAAAAGCGGAGGCAGGTAGAAAAGGGGGAGGAAGCGATGGGAGTTTAAAACAGAGGTGGGGGAGCTCGGAGGGCGGCAAATTTGTTAGGTTGGCTAAGAGTAGGGCAAAAGTGGTGGAATAAAACAGGCAAGACGGTTGCTGACAACCGGCGTCCCGATTCAAAGGGAGAGCCACTATCATCGTCATCATCATTTAGTAACCCGCACCCACACCCTCTACGTTCCCCTTACCCACGGCAGTGGGGGGAGCGGGGTGACTAGTGGGGCTAGTCCGGGGTCTTCTGGAATGGGAAACCGCCTCCCGCATTTTGTTTCTTTTATTTTACTTTGGGTACTGTGAGAAACGTTTTTCACCAGTGCCACCCGCTGCCGATTCCGGCACAAGTTCATTTTTGTGACGACGCCTTGGCCCGTTGTGACGTAGATCTGCATGGTTACTTCCACTGGCACCCTTAAGAAGTTTGTGGAGTGCTCAACAGGACAGGCACTGACGCTTGATACCCATTCGAAACTAGCTGAATTCGTACCGCTTACGAACTTGAAGCGACGACAGGGCAGGCCGTTGTAAATACGATAACAGACGGCGCCTTTTCCGCTCTCCTGTATGTCGTTTTTCATCAAATAATGTTACGTATGCACCTCGCATGAACCTCGCATGATGGGCATGATCCTCGACGCACCCATGGGCGTCGGCAGGGGGTGCAAGAGGGGCACCTGCCCCCCCCCTCCCCTCCCAAGCCAAACCAGCATAACTGCCCCTTCCCCTCGTCCTCTCGACCAACAGTACAATGCGTTTGCCCCCCTCAAGACAAAATCCTGCCGACGCTCATGCGTATGCTTGACTCCAAGAACAAATTTGAGCATACAGGTGTACGTGTATCCGAACATCCTCGACAGAACTCTGTCTGGTTGGGTTAAACTTGAGGAAGAGGCAAATACACCAACCAAGGGCGTTTATTCAAAGCGGTCCCAACGTTTCGGGCCCTACTGGGCTCCTTCATCTGACCACAGGATTGACTTGGACGGCGCGCAGGTGATTGGCACCGAAACCAATTACTCAGAAAGAATACTCCTTCGAGTCCTGGCACAAGGCTAGGGAACCGGGACGGCCTGAATAGATCCCTCGGAGCTATTCCCACCATCTACGCCCACGGCCTCCGATGCGCACTGGCAAGATGCGAGTAAAAAAAAAAAAGAAAAAGAAGACACCTTATATAACTGCTGCTTCTTGTCTTACACAGTCACCCTGATGAAGGAGCTGAGTAGGCTCCGAAACGTTGGGACCGCTTTCAATGAACGCCCTGGTTAGTGTATTTGCCTCTTCCAGGTGTACGTGTGCACGTCATGCCGGGTCGTTCTTATCACCACGACACAGACACAATCTCCACAGACGCGAATGACATGATGGTCATAAGGTCAGTGTCGTCGCCAGATTCTGAAGAGCGAGATTAGATTAGGCAGTAGAGAAGAATGACACGTCATCAATATCGACCTTTGTCGCTTCCCTCGGGGCCAACACTGATATGTCTTTTAACGAAAAGTGAGGCGGGATTATGATAGCGCTTCAGAAGAGCTCTTTAGGTTAGTTACGAGCAGATTGTAGTAGACAGACAGACAGAGTTCTGTGCGTGCGTGTGTAGCGTGCGCTGCTGTGCGCGCCGCCTGTATGATGCATCCCTAACTATACCGTTTCGATTTCTTCTTCTTAACCCATTCGTCCGAAAAACACACGGACCATTACTTTGTTTTTCTGTTATCGTTGTCTTCCATGCTCCTTTACCCAACTCATTTCTCGTGATTGTCTGATTAATCTCCGCGTTGTTTCGTGGGTTCGTTGCGTAGAACTCAATTCACAAGTACAATGAATTTGTGCAGCCATACCGTTTTTTTTTAAATACCCGGCTGCGTACATATATCTGGAACACAGCTGTATGCGAAAAAAAATAAAGAAAAGAAAGTGAACATGTAGTACACGCATGTCGCTGAAATGCGCGCTCGCGAAGCGAAAGAACAAAGACACCGAAGCCTCCAATTAAAGCCCGACTTCTTCCCTACCTTTTCAACCCGTTTCACTCTGATTGCGGACATTTTTTACCCGTGCGAACGTAGTACGAAAACGTTTAAAAGGTTAAATGAAAGCGCCTCGTGTCCTCGCGTATACTCTCTGCCCCGTAGAGTTAATCAACCATCTCGACATAACACGCTATCTAGGTTATTCTCGGCGAAACGACCTGTTCTCGCCGTGCCAGGTCAGTGACGCCCCGACCAGCGGCACGTGTATGAATGGCAGGTTAGTTTCGAGGAGGCTGGAAACGATAATGACGGTCGGAAAGGCTAAAGGAAAAAAAAAATGAACTATGCGACACGGATAATAGATAACGCGAAGGCAGCATGGAGCTAAGAAGCCAGCAGCTGTTCGTACAGTTCTGCGCTTGGAGCGAAATTCGTGTAGCGGCGATTAAACCTACGCGGTTGGGACACCAACACCCCTCCGATAAGAATGCCTGGTACGACGTAACTAAAAAAAAGTCGTACCATAAGTCGACCGACCGGGCGGTTCGTAGTCGCCGGAAGAAATAACTTCGCCTGCTTAGCTGAGGCATTTATGAACGGAGTGATTGAAGAAACGTCGCTGTTGAGACAGCAGAGCCAGAGAAGTCGACTCTGAGGTGTTGCCTCAAGCGCGCGCCGACGCGTACAAGTTTGATAAGAGCGGCCGTATAACTGTGGCGACTGTCAAATTCCGCTCGGATTCTCACCACAGGCGGTATCTTTTTTCTCGTCTGCAGCGGTTCCACACAAATTAGGGGACTCATAAAAAAAAAAATAAGCGGGAATACGAAGTGGACCGCTGTGCGGCGAATAATCCGGCCGTATACGTAAAGCCACAAGCCGTTCGTGAACGGGGCTGTAAAAATTGTCGATGAGGGCGATTGAGAGAGGCAGGGGGAGGACTGTTGTAAGAACCTGAGAATTAATTCGGACCGCACCTGGATCCATCGGTAATCCTTCTTCGCCGGGGAAACTTAGTTCTGGGACGACCCCTGGAACGCAGATTTCGCGAGGTGCGGTGCGTGTTTGCGGGCATGCGTGTTGCGTACTGCCATTAATCCTCTTGTCCTCTAATCATCGACATCTGGTGGCTGGCAAGCATGGGCCGGGACGTTAGGTGGCCGGGCGGCCTCACGAATAAACCGCAGAAGTCCGTCCGTTTAATCTGCTTTTCCATGGGCTTTCGGTGGGGCGTCCAGAACGAATGAGCGCGTAGGTACTCGGGGGAATCGGCCAGAACGAGGGAGACTTACGAGACAAAAATTTATATTTTTTTATTTACATGTACTGCCAATCCCAATTAGGGATTATTGCAGGCAGGGCACATACATTGTGAAATGACAAGATTTATACAAAGGGATACTCACGTCACACGTGAAATATTACATTAACGAGTGAGACAAAACTGACAGCAATACATTTTATGACTACATCAGTACCATAACAGTTATAACTGCATCAATACCATAGTACATCAATGCCAAGTAGTACTGAAAGAAGAATAGTGAGCACTTCAAACAGTGGACAAAGAACTCAGTTCGTCATTCCAATGACGATAAATAACATTCGAGCAGGGATGAAAAGGTATCCAATGACCGACTGTTTGTTATACTCATGTGCAAATTATTCCGCTCTCTAATTGCTTGTGGCAAAAAGAATATTTAAGACAGTCAGTCCGGCGCTGATATTCATTCAGTGTCAGTGAATGTTTTTGTCGTGTTGGCCTTGCTTCTAGTGAACTAATCGATGCAGCAATTTTTGACGTGAAAGTTTAGCGCTGTTTTTTCAACTAACGGTGGGAGCGGGAACATTGGGCTGCCACAGCAGAAATTTGAACGGTTCAGCTTCATATTGCGGCGCTTCGAAAGTAGGTATGGTATTACGTGTCGTATCCCCCCCCCCCCCCCTCCCAAAAAAAAAAAGGAAGAAAAAAACATAGCCTGATGGCATTACTGATGCCCATATAAAAGCCTTGTTTTATCCTGGAAGGAATTTTAAGTGATGACGGTGATGGAATGGTTGCATTGGATCTCCACGCTAAAAAATGAATCGAAACGACATGAATTACGATATCCATACGCCCCAAAACAGTTCGTGAAGCTGAACAATATGGTACTCACTTTCGCTCATATAACCAATCTATAGCATCATTCATTCCTATGTGTACGCATATTTTGTGCTATCGCGAGCCTAAGGCCGTGTTCAGACTGTTGCCGCAACTGTCGTAATAACTTTAAAGAATGACGTCATTTCAGTCTAGCCACCGAACTGCGTGCACGCCGTTTTTTAACGTCCATAGATCACGATATGGCTTTTGCATCGGTAGTCTGAACATAGCGTAAGCAAAAGCCATATCGTGATCTATTCTATGGCGTAAAAAAAATGGCATGTCACGCAGTTCGGTTGGCTGAGACGTGAACTGACGTAATTCTTTAAAGTTATTAATAGAGTTGCGGCAACAATCTGAACCCGACCTAACACTAACACTGTACGTCTGCTGGCGACCACTGAGCCGCGTTTCACAAGAGCGTATAAACCTTTTCATCCGTTATAATCTTTAATAAGATCAGAGCATGTTCTGGGCTGTGTTGCGCATGCTCAGTTGCATCTTCCTGTCGAGTGCGCCAATTGTACGGCTGCAGGTACAATTCCCACTGATAAAATGGAAGATCCCACGACCAAGAAAATAAACTGGTCTATACATGTTCCGGTACGACTGCGGTATATACTTCGCTCCTCTTCCGTTTTCATCCCTCTCTTGGGTTTTGCAAAGCGGCAGACTTTGTTGGAGAAATTCGATTAAAAATGCGCGTGCTCGAGTGTTCGTGTTCGTGTTCGCGTTCGTGTTCGTGTTCGTGTTCGTGTTCGTGTGCGTGTGTGTGCTTGTGTGTGGGGGAGGGGTGCGTTTGGGGGGAGGTGCGTGTGTGTGTGGTGTGTGTGTTTGCGTGCGTGCGTGCATGTCCACTCATCGAAATAGTTTTCGGATACAGGGCGAATTGAAGGAGGGAAGGGGTCATGTGCAGTCAGCGTACTCGTTCGCAGCCACGTTTCTTGCGGTAGATCACTTAGCTTCCACTTCGCGCATTGCGGCCATTGTCGTTTATGCACTCGATGAAGGAGAACTCTTAATTACACTGTTAACTGGAATGATTAGAACGCATGTTTTACACACGTCATATTATAGCGTAAATAAAGTGCGGTGGCCAGAACGTCTGCGTTGTTTTGTGGGGACGGAATGATGCACCGGTATGCGGCAGCCTTCGAATTACGCTACCTAAAAGGCACTAAACATTCGCATGTGCAGGAAGCACAGCCGTCATACGTTAATTACTTTCTGTAAATGCGCCGTAGAAGCATATGCATACATCAAGAGCGGGCTGGTGTTCCGAGTACATGGATTAGGCGTGGAGGCACGGAGCGTTACGGCCACTGCCTGGCGACGAGCAGCGGACTCGTTTGAACGCATAACCACTGTGCCCGTCGCCTGTGTTGCTAGGTGTCACCGTCAGCGCGTGCCAGTGGCGTCAAAGCCAGCAAGGTTGTTAGTGGTTACCGCATGTTAATGGTTGCTAATGGTAAGTGGGGGTGAATATGCCGAGACGGCGTTTTTGATCTGTTGTAACCCTTTATTGAAGCGCAAAGCACACGTCCTAACGATGTTTCCGAGCGGCTGCGTATATTTTTTTCCGGGTTTGTTGCGACTTGTCGCAACGCACCAAGGGGGGACCTTGGTTGTTTTGATCCCCGGCATTTCCGTGTTGCGAAATAATATGTACACGCCTATGACGAGGCCGCAAGGGAAATATCTTGATTGGCGCTATCAGCTCCTCCTTGGCTCCGTCGCCAAAAAACCGAACGCGGAACTCGCCGCACCGAGAAGTGTCTCCGAGAGGAGTTCCGGCATACGCGCGTTAGTGAAGGAGCACTCATCTAGATAGGCGGCTTCTCATAAAGGCCGGCTGGCTGTCGCACGCTCGCTGCTCTCTCCGGCGTCCGCCCGCGGAGGCAAAGGATGAAGAAGAGGATGAGGAGGATGAGGCGGTTCGCGTAATAAGGGCCTCGCCGCCTCCTTCGACGTACGCGCAGCCTCCCACACACACACGCGGGCGGACGTGTATACGAGCCACGCAACCCGATTCGGCCTTTAACGGAACTAAAAGCGTAACGCATCGAGGGAGAGAGAGAGAGAGACAAGGTCGCTGCGGGGAGCGACGTCGGACCGGGCTTGGCGACCACGCCAACGTCGCTATGGTAGTGGGGGCCACTTAACGTATGGCCGCGGTTTTATGAAACCCTAGCGTTGTCCTTAAAGGGGCAATACAGACAAAATATAACTCTGTTCAGGTTTGAAAGAATTAGCCATTTGTTAACTCACTCAGATTCATTCCAGCCACGAACGACGCGTCTATAACCGAAAAAAAAAGCAACAAACATTGGCACACTTTCAAAGTTCGCGCTACAGTGAAGAAATATGGTTAGCACTAAAAACAGATATCAGTTGTGTTAACTAGGAGTTAGGCCAGGTTCAGACTGTTGCCGCAACTGTCGTAATAACTTTAAAGGGACCCAGCAACACTTTTTTTCAACTATTTGTGAAATCTTAAATGCTTGCAGAACGAATTTACCCAACACACCCAGTATTTAGATTAGGGGTCGCAAAGTACCTCAGCCAAGAATTACTGCTCTATGCCCATAAGATAACTTGGAAACTCGCTCAAAAGGTTTTTCTCTCTTTCCAGGTCTTGACGTTCTTCGACGGCCCGAATTACGCACTGAGGCCATATAGCGGCTGTTGGCCGGTTTTCCTTCAGTTGCACCAATGAACGCTTTTCGATAGCAACTTTAAAAATAAAGCCACAAAAACAAATCAGAAACGGAAGGCGCATCTGGTGCGACGAGCAAATCACGCAGTGCCACTCCGTGCTGGCAATAACTGTAGCTTTCGCAGTGCTTCCAGACGCGAAGGAAAGAGTGATAGCGTCTATCGAAAGTGTTGCAGGGTCCCTTTAAAGAATGGCGTACTTTTCACGTCTCAGCCAACCGAACTGCGTCACACGCCGTTTTTTTACGTCCATAGATCACGGTATGGCTTTGCGTCGGTAGTCTGAGCATAGCCTTAGTATTTGAGTGACACGTTCGAACAGAACTACGTACAGACTCCACTACAATCGCCCAGTTTCTTGGCGCCACTGGGGGGTCGCCGCTGCTTCATCTGTTGTCCTTACTGTCCAAACTACTTGTTTGAAGTTCGCCATAAAATTGGTATAATCTTTGGAGGTGCAAATGAAACTTTTTAATGTCCCAAACATGTATTTTGTCTTAAAGCACCCTTTAAAGAACACAACGGGAAGCTTTCACGTGCGCAGCCATACGCGTTACAAATTTCCGGATTTACCTCCTCTCTGCAGAGGATCCACATGTGATGGCTGTTGATAGGTGCACTCGCGCATGCGCCAACTGACGGACCTCCTCGTCAACATGCTCTTCACTTACGTAACGGGCTTACGACGCACCGTTTCTTCTCGGGGAAGGGTATTTTGATTCCGCTCGTCGAGAAAACAAAACAAAACAAAACAATGTTAAGTTTGACATCCACCTAAATGCAGCCATACGGCTACAAAGGAAAGCTATACAGCTTTCTCGGAAACTTCGCAGTTGAAGAAAAATTCGTCCTGGTCCAGGATCCAGGATCCTGGTTAGCTCAGTTGGTAGAGCGACTGCTCCGGTTAAGCAGTGGTCCCGGGTTCGAATCCTGGACCAGGACGACTTTTTCTTCAACTGCAAAGTTTCCGAGAAAGCTGTATAGCTTTCCTTTGTAGCCGTATGGCTGCATTTAGGTGGATGTCAAACTTTCCTTTGCAGAAACTTACTCCACCTTGGGGATTTCCCCTAAAATCTGGTCGATTAAAACAATGGTGTGTCGTTTTATTCATCTGCATTTTCATCTCATGTGCATGCAACGGGAGAAGGGTACCACTCCGCGTTAGCACGCGGAACGAGTCATGACGACCATGACAATGATCGTGCATCTTGCCGTGCGTGCGTGCGGATAGACTGAAGTTCACGGAGCTAGTCTATGATAAAAAAATCAAATTAAAACGTCGCGCGCATGCGCATTTCGCCTCGGCAGACATGTGAGCGAGAAAGACGGAAGGGAGACATGCGCTGATAGAAAGAGAGCGGGAGCGAGACCTAAGAAGCGCCACCCGTGCGTTGTGTAAGAATTCCGAGAAAGAAAGGGTGATCAAGGAAAGGGAATTACCAAACGTTGCCCCGTTTGAAGCACGGGTAGCAACTAACACTCAGTCTGGGAAATAATTATTAGGATGCATAAGCCTCTTCATCCGTTAATCTTTAATAAAGACAGAACATGTTCTGGGCTGTATTGCGCATGCGCAGTTACATCTTCCTGTCGACTGCGCCAATTGTGGGGCCGCTACTCAGCCAACTGATAAAATGGAAGCTGGACGGACGCCCCTGGGATTCTTGGCAAACTTGCCCGGGAGACCACGCTATCCAAGTGGGCTACCCAAGAGTTCACGAGCTCTTGTATTCATGCCCTGGACCCGCATCTTCACCGTCCTCTTCCATTTGGTGTCCCACGGACTGATGCGACCGTTCTTTGCCGTCTCTGGCTTGGAGTCGCCTTCACAAATACTTACTCCCATTTGATTGGAAAGAAAAACGGGGTCAAACTGGCGAATAAATAAAGCGCTTCCGGGAATGCTGCCGCGCGAAGACAAACAGCCGATTTGTATATACTTACACCTAAGCACGGGGAACTGTTGGCCTTACTGCGTAAGCTCATAATCACTGAGCTTTATTACTCCAATTTACAACCCTTCCGTGTCAAGGTGCACGCGAAGCGGAGCCGCGGCAAGGCCGGGGGCAGTGCATTCCCTTGTCCGCGGTCACAACCACGCGAGCGCGCACCTTCTGGGACGAAAACGGCGCAATCGATCGGCTTATCAAAAGCAGTTGCACGTCACCGTGTTACTTATGCATGCCGCGACCTTCACCGCTTACCGCTTCGCTGCCTGCGCGGGCCTGTATGGACTGAGACGTACCGTTATCTCGATCGGTCATCTGGACACCAAGGGCAGGCTTGAATGCAAACGAGGCGCTCGTATATCCGCGGCTGTCAACCATATGGAGTCGTGTATCAATAGTTGGGGGAAATATACATTCGCGCAACAGAGTGGATGCAGTAGTGTTGGCAGTAAACAAACAGGTAATAGGTAGGTGTGGTGCGGGTGGCGATGGTATAGGGGAGGCGGGAAGGGGCTCAGTGAAAAGGCAATAGTAAAGGTGTTTGAACACAGTGGAATGACATTTTGCATGCAACAGGCGTGACATCCACGGCGGACACGTGGGTGTGCGAAACAGATGATGCCAAATTATTTCCTGTTGTTACTGTTGTTATTGTAATACGAATAGGAAAAAAATAAAGCCGTTCCACTCAACGCGAAAGCTGCGGAAGTGCAGAGCAGTGATTCGGCATAATGAGCTGTAGCGCCGTAATCGCTCACTGCTACCACCCAATGCAATTAAAATTTCCCGCCTTCGCAGTGCTCGCGCGCCCCCTCCCTGAAATAGCGCAGCGGAGTTCTGTTCTTTTTGTGCTTGCTTTTCTCCTCCCGCCCGCCGGCGTGCACTGCCACTTTTTTTCGCTTACTATCGTAAAAACCAACCCAACGAGCGTTCCTAAATCAATGAACGCGGGCGCTGCCGGTTAATTACGTATATTTTGCCTCAAATGTATACAGTTTTCTTTGCGCTAAAGAACGGGGAGATGTAGGAGCAGCGCCAGCGGTTTACGAGTTTCGAACGGTTATGACTATTAAACCGCTTGATTTTCGAAGCCCTACGACGGTACGCCGGGCTCTACTTGGGTCCGTTATCTCTCTGCGCCGCCTGATTCCGGCAGTCGCTTGACATGAGCGTTACAGCGAGCTACGTATGACAAGGCGAGCCCCTAAAGTGCTCTGCACTTAAAAAGTGATTCCCTAAAGAACTTGGCTGAGGTCCGCTACACCTGTGCCGTTCGCACCCACGTGCTCGAAAAGCTGTCGAGTTCGTTTTTTGAACTAAGGTTGAGAGTTAGTTTATCTGTTTCGTACACCAGAAAGAATTAATCACACTGCTTAGAGACAAATTTACACTGGAAATCACAATATAAAGCTAAGCGTGACATCGACTGCGTCGGAACGTGCCGTACACACAGGGCATTTCCTCTTCAAAACTCAGCAGGACTCTTCACTATGCACTTTGTTCGACATGTGACGTAGGAGAAGATATCGAACATTTCACCTGCATATGCTCAAAGTTCCCAGTGCCAAGCAGACTCCCCGAACGTACGTCTCTGTGTATGCCGCGGCGACTTTAGGCCTGTCAAATACACTTGCAGTTTTTTAACTGGATCCTTGGCCGGATTGTGTCAAGCCTTGCGGGAGCAACCCAAGCGTGTTTGCGTTCTTGCGGAGCGCCTGCTTGGACGAAGTGTTGGGACTAACTTTGTTGCTAAATTCTGTGAATTTGTTCGAAAATTTGTGCGCGTCACCTCATATTTTTGAATACGTAGACTTTGATGTTATTTTCTATGGCAAACCTCGCCTTTACCATTAAATGCCTTCTCTCTCTCCTCTCTCCCTCTCTTCCCTCTCTCTCCTCTCCTCTCTCTCTCTCTCAACCACACACACACACTCACTCACCCGACCACACTCACCCACACAGCACGCATGCACACCACGGGGGACCACACACAGCACAGGGGGGCACACACACACACACACACACACACACACACACACACACACACAACACACACACACACACAAACACGCGCACGCGCACACACGGTATACGGGATGCGAGGTTCCGTTCCCCTCTGTGTACAAGTCAGAAACTTCCTGTATAAGGTGGCGCCGTCCACTGGTTCTTTGTGAGCACTCGCACTATTCTTTCGGCGCGACTGGTAAAGGGATCCCGCCGTTCGGCCTTTGTAGCCTGCGAGGTAGAATTCTGGGTTCTAACGGTGGCGGCGTGGGTTGGAGCCCCAGAGGGACTAACATTTTTTTTCCGATTTTTTCATTGTAAAAACAATTTCTTAATTCTATTCTACGTATTATTTTCGTTGTTAAGGGCCGTTCGGCATAATTTAGGTCGATTTGGATACGCGGTGCATCATATGACCACGTTTAGTTAACATTACACATTGCGCCGGAAGAGCAGGACTTGTATCTAATAGGCCGTGGGTGACTTCACCATCATTATCATCGTCACCACCATCACCAACATCATCAGATTCTTCTTATTTTCCACGTCATCGTCATTATAATCACCACCGTCGTCGTCGTCGTCGGGTGACTTGACCAAAGAACGAAAGAGAAGGATTTAAGGGTCGTTCTCGAAGCCGTCATCATCATCACCATCAGATAGCAGCCACGAACCACGAGCCAGCACAGCGCGAGGAATTGCTGGAACGGGGATCCCCCAGTTACCGCAGCAGTCCAAGGCTCGTGAATCCCCTACTGGTACCTCAGGAACAGCGTTACCGGACGCTAGAAAACGCGACACGTCGGCGAATTCATAAGTGCAGAGGGCGGGGACGCGTACGCTGCGTTCTTGGTTCAACTTGTGTCTAAACCCGTCAGTGCGGGGGAAGAACTCTTGTAAGCGCGGCACCGACGTGAGGGACTGCCGGAAACGTTGCGACGCTGGGCTAGAGCTCCGTTGCGATTGGAAAGCCCTCCACACGTTCAGCGATCAGAGTCCACCGTAGGTCAGCCCACAGTGACTCGTCTCAACTTCGTTTCTCGGTGCGTCGTCTTGGGTGAGTGTAAGGATTTCATAGTTTGCCTGCCTTACGGCTTGTCGCAATTATACGTATCCAAAGAAAATGTTCGCTATTGGTAACTTTCCAATTACAAACACGTCCTGCAAGCATAGGGAACGACACTGGCGGTCCTGAGAAATTGGCCACCTTGTCCAGCTCATGTACACTGGACAGTATACTTGGCTGAATTTCCCTCCATTTTTGTTAGTATTTTTCCTGAGTTTCAGCCCACATAGAAAGGTGTGAGTGCAGGAGAGATTTTTCTCCCAGAGCTTTGTGTGAAGCAATCATTCCATTAGTCTGGTGTCCGCGTCAGTTCCCGCTGGAAAGCCTGATTGCTGAAGGAGCTGACTTGTATACCCTTACACCCGGAGATGAAACGAAACCTTTTGACGATGGCATAGGCAAGAAAGAAGTCTCAAACGAACGCAGGTGGAGCAGTGTGCATCGGTGCGCAAGCCGTAATCACGGTGCACCCCGAAGGGCGGCCAGCCGGGAGGCAATCGCCATGTCTGAAGACCGCGCCCGCTGGGAGCGCAAGGCGGAGCTGCTCCTCTGCTGCCTCGGCGTCACCATGGGCGTCGGAAACCTGTGGAGGCTGCCCAAAGTAATCTACGAGGGCGGAGGGGGATCCTTCCTGCTCCAATTCCTGGTGAGAGCAGCTCTTACTCCACGGCGGCCTCTGGAACTTGACCACCATAGTGGAGGCCTGGGTTAGCGGGATTTAGAAGCAAATTCTGTCACAGCATTTGATTTGCCTGCTGCTCACATGAAGGCGCCACAAAACATTGTCATCATCATTAGCATCTACAACAACCCTTCCCTTCGTGGGGAGAGCAGCTTAAGTATACAGTGACCTGTGAAACTCAACCATGATGTTGGAGGGGTTTGATTAGCCGGATGTTGGAGTATATTCTGTCACAGCATTTGATGCATGTTCTGCTTCACTACGCATGCGTCGCAAAACATCATCGCAATCATTAGAAACTACAACAACCCTTCTCTTCCTGGTTAGGGCAGCTTAAGTATACAGTGATGTCAAACTCTTCGACCATAGTGTTTAGAGGGGCTTGGTTAACCGGTCACAGAATTTGATGTATGCACTGCTCCACAACGCATGCGCCGCAAAATCATCATCATCATCATTAGCAGCTACAAGCAACCTCTCCCTTCCTGGTGAGAGCAGCTTAAGTATAGAGTGATCTGTGAAACTCTTCAACCATGGTGTTGGAGGGGTTTTGGCGGCGCTACTCACGAGACGCGTGCTCACGTGCGCTTTAAACAGCAGGAGCAACTTTGACCCGGGGATTTCTTATGACGCCGCACACATAACGGCCAGCAACAACAGCTCCGCTGTTAATAATTCGTTCATAAGCATCGAACCAGAGAACGTACTGCCACGGGGGCCTATAAAATATGCAATGCGATTTTGTAGACAACTGATGCAAGCTTAAGCGAGGTGTTTGCGTCAGTTCATAGGAGGTGACGTGCCCAGCGGCAAAAATCGACGTGTCTTTACGACCCGTATACGTTTCTATTACTTATTTTAATGCGGTTAATGTTTTGGTGCAAAAAGCCGCGCATGTGTCATTGTAACCGAAATAGGCGTAGCGTGTCTGTCAGCGTTCCCGCTTCTGCCGGAGCCCGCAACGTCCTTGTTCGCGCAAATGAACACCTGAAGCAAGTAGGTCGATGAGTACGTCACTTCCAGAAAAAAAATTGCAAGTGCTGCGTCTGCATTTAAAGAGACCCTGCTACACTTTTCTCACTTTATTTCTAAATCTTATATGCTTGCAGAACGTAGTTAGAAACACTTCCAGTACTTAGTCGCGAAGTACCGCATCCTCAGCGGGGGTCGCAGGTACGTCAGCGGGGGTCGCAAAGTACCTCATCCAAAAATTACTGCTACATGCCCGTCAGATAACTTGAAAACTTGCTCAAAAGTGTTTCTGTTTCCCGGTCTTGGGTTCTTCTACGACTGAAATTAAGTCATTACAGTGGTGTAGCGGCTATCAGCCGGCTTTTCTTCAGTTGCAGGAATGAACGCTTTTCGATAGCAACTTTAAAAGAAAGCAGCAAAATCCAGGCGGAAATGGAAGGCGTATCTGCTCGACGAGGAAATCACGCGGTGCCGCTCCGTGCTGGCGATGACTATATAGCTTTCGCATTGCTTACAGACGTGAAGGATAGAGTGAAAGCGTTAATTGAAAATGCTGCGGAGTACCTTTAAAGGCACCTAATGCCGGCAAATGAGTTTGAGATGCCCGGCTAGACACATTTGTAGAAGGTGTCATTTCGATCAACACAAAGATACAATGTGGAAGCGGAGTGGCGGTATTCACGCCTCCGGGATTGTGGCTGGGTAGATAGATGTCCTACCCTCTTGTAGGATTTGTAAAAGCAGCGCGAAATTTAACATGTCTTGTCCTCTTGTAGAGCATGAGAACCAGCGGCTTCTGATTATTCATTGCTTCTTCCTTAACGACTAAAAAACAACAAAACCTTTTTACCTTTTTTTCTCATTTTTTCTCTTGACACCGTAACTCTCATTTTCGAAAAGCAAAAAAAAAAAAAAAAAAAGCCAAAGCTTGCTCTAGTGGGGCTAGCCTGGAGAAACAGCGGATCTGGAAATCAACCTAACGACTTCCGGTTTTGCTAGGCTTTACTTGACTTTGCTAAGTTTTGCTAGGTTTTGCGATGTACTTGCTAGGCTAGGCTAAGTGTTGAGGGGTGATGCCAAGTTTTACCGGACTGTACGTAAATGCCATGCTGGTCGGTCCCCGACATTGACAGCGGATCCCAGGGGGGAAGAAGCTTGGTCGACCCAAGCTCCGCTCTTTCTCCAGCCTTGTACCAGTAGTGCAAGCTGCGGCATGCGGCAAGTGATGCGGCATGCGGCATGTTTTTTGCAAGCTGCTTAGGCACCAGTAGTGCAAGCTGCGGCATGCGGCAAGTGATAGCCCAAGAAAGGCTATCACTTTTAAAATGGTTTAGTAAGGGGTGCGCATACGCAATGTCACTTGGGCTCACACTCGGGCAGGCGCGAAAGCCGGCTTCACTGTTATAATACCCTATCTGCGGTGGTGCACCCTTTACAGGCTGGCGCAGTTTTCTCGCTTGGCATTTTTTTTTCGGCTAACGCCACCGGACCAAGCTCAAGCTTAAACAGCTGCGCTGTTAAATATGAAAACGTTGCTGACGTTCACCCATCACTTCCTACTCCGCGATATCGGCGTGCGGCCGGGAAATTCTTAGCGGGCAAAACACAAAAAACGACTTGTCCTCCACTGAAAACGGAACCCGTGCGCAGTTTTTGAAGCAGCAAAGCGCACCATCACGCCACGATCGCACTTCTGAATTTCCCACTCGCGCACGGTCTTACCCTATAGACATTTCTCATCCCTTTAAACATCAATAACCTTGGATTGTTCAGGACTTTGCTGCTCATGCGCAGCTATGCTCCCAGGACGCGTAATACCCGTGCCACACGTACACGAAAAATGACATTAAGTGCGTAATGCCTTAAGTTTTAATGCCATTAATTCGCTTATACACGCAAAAATCTAATGCCATTCGCCCTAATGTCATTTTTGGTTTAAGGAGTTCCGCACAACTCGTCCGCCTTCACGAACACCTTAAATCTGCCTACTCTCGAACGCGATGAGCACCAAATGAAACCAACAAAAGTTCTCAGCACCATAGTGTTGACGCGTAAACGTAGCTTAACTTCGATAATGATACGATTTTTTGTGCACTCTTGTGGCGAAGATGTTCACTAAAACACCGGCAAAGGGCAAAACATCCTGCAACTCGTTTTGAATTTTTCGGATTTGGCTACGGCTGGCAGGCGACGGCATGCAGCTGCTGAAGCTACCTTTTAGAAAGCCTCACACCATTTTTTTAGAAAAACTATTTTCTCATAACGTTTTTCTTCCACAAAAAAAAACATTTTTAACTTCTGTTTTAGACGTTTTTTTACGTTAAAAACTTATAAAACATGAGTGCATTTCTCTTTTTGGTCATTATCAGCATCAGGCCACATTTAATGCCGTTGCATTTTTGCGTGTACCACGGCCCGCCAAAACAATGTCATTCGGTATCTTAACTTAAACACTTAATGTTTTTCATCGGGTATGGTAAGTTGAAAAGGTCTATACAAGTTTGCTGGGCAACGAAGCGGCGTCAAACATAAACGAAAACCTAAGCGATGACTCGTAACCCACGAACGTTCCCCACACGCGCATCGCTAGGCCCACCATCACCCACTGGTATTCCTTAACCGCGAACTCGCACTGGCATCCCGCATGACTGCCTCATACGGAGCCATGGTCGGAGGTGTTGCGCAACACGTGGAGGGAGCATTTGCTAACGAATTTTCTTCCCCGTTTTACCAAACGGACGCTCGCAAGAATTCCTGGCCACGCTGGCGCTGTAACATCCGGCCGGCCCAAGCCAAATGTGAGGCGGCGGCAAGAAGAGGGCTCTACGAGCTGTTAACGACGTGTCAGAGCACGCGTGTCGCGCGAGCAACTCTGCGGGGGAGATGCTATCTGGCGCGCTAATTGGGCGGGAAACGCAATTAATTGCGTGTACGACGGACACCGAGTCGCACGCGGCCGCAAGCCTGTGTCACAACGCCGCACGCTTCATTGTCTCCACAGCGCCTACGTGCGGGGGAAAATAATGACAGAATTAATGACGCGGGGTTTAGAATGACAGTGCTTCTTTCTCTTTTCGCGTGTACCGCTAAGCGTTTCGTAAAAGGGAACGAAAATTTTGTAAGGTGGTTTTCTCCGTCGTGGCTTACGTGTCGCTAGGGGCCTCGTTGCTGGGCTAGAAGAGGTTACGCGTTGAATCCTCGGCCGAATCTAGCGATGTTCCTGTTGAAAGCTAAGCACTGTAGCGAGCATGCGCGTTAAGAAATTTAGGGTTAATTCCCCTCTTGACGGAATTGGTATGAGCATAAAATATGACAGGCGCTGAGGCGTATTCGTCCAGGGGCATGTTGTGCTGGGGTGTATCAGAATGTGCGCATTCAAATCTATATTAGGGAAGTATTGGGCTTCCCCAAGCCCTAGGGTTTAAAAAGGGAACTACCAGGCTGTGGATGTAATTAAAAGAAAATTGTAGTGCTGGTGGACGAAAAGCAGGAGGGGAAAAAGGGCATGACAGTGATTGATTGATTGATTGATTGATTGATTGATTTATTTATTGATTGATTGTAGGGTTTTAACGCGCCGACGCAGCGCAGGCGATGAGGCGCGCCTTAGTGGAGGGCTCCGGATTAATTTTGAACACCTGGGGATCTTTGACGTGCGCCGAAGTCTCGTACACACGGGCGTTCTTGCTTTTCGCCTCCATCACAAAAGCGGCCGCCGCGGCCGGGAATCGAACCCGCGTCCTCAAGGGCATAACAGTCACAACCTGTTACGGGAAAAAATTAGGAGCTGTCGCTAATTGCAGTTCAAAATCAAGAGTAGTACAATAGTATACATTAGCTTCTTTGGTGACATGACAGACGTGATAACCCTAAGGGGATGTGATGATCGATCAATCAATCAATCAATCAATCAATCAATCAATCAATCAATCAATCAATCAATCAATCAATCAATCAATCAATCAATCAATCATCAATCAGTCATCAATCAATCAATCATCAATCAATCAATCAATCAATCAATCAATCAATCATAATAAATCAATCAATCAATCAATCAATCAATCAATCAATCAATCAATCAATCAAGCAAGCAATCAATCAATCAAGCCGCCAATTAAATTCCTCGATCAATCAATCTAGCAATAAATTAATCGATAGATCAATCAATCACTCAATCAATTAATTGATCGAACACTCAATCGATCAATCAGTCTACCAATAAATTAACCGAGCTCTGAATCAATTAATCAACAATTCAATAGATTAATCAATCAATCAATTAATTAAACACTCAATCAACCAGTCGATTAATAGACCGAACACTCAATCAATAAATTAATCGATAGATCAATAAATAAATCAAGCAATCGATGAAATGTCTGCAGCTCTAATCTAATGAAGATATCTTGAAAAAATTGACAGTGCCATTGGCCTCTAAGACGACGCTATGATTACGGCGTTTCATATTCTTGTCATAATTTATTTACCGCGGATTTGTAAACAATGAGGAAATCCTGTCTGCTGTCGATGTATGGCCTTCTACGGGAGGAGTACGGTTGCTGGAAATGGCTTACACTCACACGCATATTTTATTGGTACTACATATCCCGAAACACGTGAGGTTTGACTGGTATGTCTGGCAGCGGCATTAATCATGTACAACTATCAGTCGTAGCCACATTTCATCCGCATCCCAATCCGACGTCGAACGAACGGCCTCATATTTGTCCGGTAGGACCAAACTGGTCGTCCTTCCATGTTTCACCAGGATAACGAATTCAGAAGAATACTAAATCACAAAGCCACAAACAACCGTGCCTTGTTTCTGCAGTCTCCGGGACTGCAGCTCCGGTCAGCAAGCTCGTAAATAAAGTATTGCCTTATCGCCATTCAAACCGCACTTGTCATTTATTTCGTGACACCACTTTTGTCGGTATTTTAACAGTTTCGCTGTCCAATCGTATGAGCACGGCTGAGTGTGAATCATTTTTAGAGAGCCCATAGACTGTAGCGCGAGCTCGCTCTCCGTCTCATCTGGGGTCCTTCGTGTACACTGCTCCTTCGTTAATCGCCCGAGCAACGGTGCGGGAGAGCGGTGACTCACATCCGGTCTTCATTAACGACGGGGCCCTCATCTACCCGGCCATCTCTCACCGCCGCTAACCCACCCGGGGATGATAAACTCCCACGCGCCTACCTTAAACGGCTCCAATCAACAACGCCTCCCATTCATCCACAACCGGGGCTCAATTGCTCGACCATGCAATCGATGAAGCGGTTCTCCCCCCACTTTACGTGCCGCTCAAAGAGACTCTATTGAAGCCGTTTCTGTCCGGATCGGCCATCGCAGACGATCCAAGTTCCTGCTCTAAAGGAGCCATTTCAAACAGGAGAGAGGGAGGCGGGACGGTGTTCTTTAAATTTCGATTACTCGTCTTTGTACCGTCGATTGCTCGTTTCCCGCGTCTGGTCCGGCTTGCACGCAATCAACAAGTCGAACGTGAGAAGGTCTTTTCACGGTGTGGAGCTGGTAACGATTTTCGCCCCACTTGTTACCAAGATTGTGAAGCGGTTTTGACGCTAGTGCCTGTTAATTATTGTCATTGCTGAAGTAGGAACGATTGATAACAATGTGAAGGCTTCTTAATCTAGAAGGCGATGGCGTAGCGGTGTCCTGCCTGTCGATGAAATAAGTGATTGAGCTCCCGGGTTGAAGTGGCCTTACAATATACGAACGTGCCACGTAACGAGACATCCCGAGGATGCCTACCACAGATTCCAAAGTACTCCATTGTTGTACAGAAGCACTCTATCGAATTAGGCAACATGTACCTTAATTCTTTAGAAATTGCTCGAGAAAAGTGGGCAGAATTCTGAGGAGGGCTTGAACGAGCCAGTAATTGTGGTGGATGGCTTCCAAGCTATGTACAAAAACCAGAACTACGATGAGAGGCTGTTTATACGGTGATTTGAAAACATCGATCAGTGAGGTTGTGCTCGGTGCTTCCAGTATAGCTTTTGATTCATACTCAACTAGTGTTTTTGTTTGTTGGCAGAAAGGTCTAGTTGTGGCGCTTCAGTATACTGAAGCACCAACTAGACCAACTAGAGCCCGCAACGAGGTCGCGAAAATAAAGTACAACAAGATACAATAAAATCACAACAGAATAAAGTGCACTAAAATAATAAATTTATAAAATTATAATAAAAGTACTATACAATAGTTGTACTTTATGAGGTAACTACGATTGTATAGTACTTTATTGTAATTTTGTATAAGGTAACTACGATTGTATAGTACTTTTATTGTAATTTTGTAAATTCATTGTTCTAGTGTACTTTATTTTGTTGTGATTTTATTGTATTGTATCGCACATTATTTTATTGTACTTTCACACTCAGGTGTGAAGTAGCGTGAACTTTTTCCCTAGACGGAAGTAAAAAAAATTGCAGAGCGAAAGAGCTTTAAACAGCCCACATTCACGCCTCCTCGTGGATCTTAAATTACATTAATACGCGCGACAATGCCTTAGTGATGAAATCCAGGAACAAAGCATATGCCGCTGCAGGCTTTGCAGCTTTTAGCCTGCTGCTACTAGCTTGTAAGATGGCGTATAAATAGCATAATACCTGCCAAGGGGTGGTTCGAGAAGCACTGGGCAGGTAGAAGAGTCGGTGTATCTATTAAATAAGCAATAAAAAGTCCGCGGACATCTAAACACTCCTCAAGAGTGATGAATGCGAGAGCGCGAATGTCCAGCTGAGCGCAGAGACGCATTGCTTCCGACTGTCGTAGTCGGATGGCTTTGTAATCTTGCCGCGTGGGAGCGTTTGCTTTGCAACACGCCTCAACGCTTTCGAATGGCTTCGATCTGTCTCTTACGCGTTGTGCCGCTGCTCGTTCCTGCGGCCGTGTGAACTACTCGTGCAATTAACGCTTCCGAAAAAGCCACCTCTCGCTACTCCCGAGTTTAAGGTTTCGCTACATATAACGCCTCGTGGTACGGAACGCTTCTGAAGGAGCCGTTGCCGTTACGGATGCCGGACGCCGGCTTTTTTGCTCAACGAGCTGTACAAGGCTATCGTCCTAATATTCGGTGGGCAAATAAGTTTTGGATGGAAGTTTGTAAGACGGACCATAGTCGTCATGCACGCAACCATAGTTTCACACTCGTGTATACAAGAGGGAAACCTGACGCCAGTGTCAAAGCGAGCCACGCCGCATCCGCGAGCGTGCCGTCTCGTACCAGGTAGGAACCTTCCACTTGAACTGGCATCATGGCTCACCAACAAACTCAAAAGTTGCCCGTGGCTGCAAACGAACAATATTACTGGAGGTGGGTACTTAAAATGGTTAAATTATTAGAAAAATTGAGCTCCAAGGGGTTTGTTTTCGGGGGTTACTTGGACGCGTCATGCAAGACGAACAAACAAACAAAAGAAGTCGCTCATTTCGTTTATTTTGGCTTCAAGAGCAAGAAGAAGCGATGTGGCTATAGCCGAGCCAAGTGCATGAAGAATGCTGCTTGCCACTATGGCGGTGCTTACGACAGCACGCGATTGCAGAGACTGATTTCCCTAAGGTTCCTGTTCTGTAGTTTAAATAAGTTCTTAGCCCACTTGTCGCTTGAAACCGTCTACTAGACCGGCATTTACCCGCACCCCGGTCGTACGACACCCCAGTCATACGACGCTTTCTCGCGGTCCCTTGAAAGTCGTATTACCGGGGTTCCACTATAGTATGAATGTGATGCGCGGAACATGGCGATGACGATGCTGGTTTGCGCGCAGCTGTCGACGGTGCTGCTGGCCAAGCCGCTGTTGTGCCTGGAGATGTGCCTGGGGCAGTTCGCGGGCGCCGGGCTGCTGAGCGTGTTCCAGTGCTGCCCGGCCAGCCGGGGCCTGGGCGCCAGCATGTGCCTGCAGGCGGCGCTCACGGCGCTGCTGGGCAACGTAGTGCTCGCCTACACGCTGCTCTACCTCTGGCACTCCGTGGACGTGCCCTGGGCGCACTGCGACGCCCAGTGGGGCGCCCGCCTCGACACCTGCTTCACGACCTCCGAGGCCGCGGTACGCTTTTGCTTCGACGGGCGGGGAAACATTTGCGCCGTCGATCCGTGGACGGAGAAAGACCGAAAAGGAAATCAAAGCGCCTTTCTTAAAAAAAAAATTAAAGCCGTTCCACTCCATGTGGAAGCTATCGAAAGTGCAGAACTGTGATTCGCCATAATGGGCTGTACCGCCGTTATCCTCTCACTGATACCACCCCACGCAATTCAAATTTCCCGCCTTCGCAGTGCTCGCGCGCCCCCTGCCGGAAACTGCGCCTGCGGAAGTTCTGATCTCTTCGTGCTTTTCTCCCCGCACGTGCCGGCGTTGCACTGCCACATTTTGCGTTTACTATCGTAAAAACCAACCCAACGGGCGTCATTAACTAAAGGAACGCGGGTGCTGCCGGTTAATTACGAACATTTTTCCCTCAAATGTACCTATAGTTTTCTTTGCGCTATACAACGGGAAGATGTGTGACAAGCGCCAGCGTTTCATGAGTTTTGAACGCTTATGACTATATAAACAGCTTGGCTTTCGAAGCCTCTGGGGTACGCCGCGAACAACAGCGTTACCCCGGGACGCCGCCTTGGTGCTCGATATACTTGGGTCGAGCGAGCGAGCTAGGGCGGTAAGTCGAGCGCCTAAAGTTCTATGCACTTAAAATATGGTTAAAAGGTGGAGTAGGGGACTCATACTTCTAGCGAACGTGACAATGGATGGGGAAAGGAAAAAAAAAGGCGAAACACATGCTATAAGTTGCTATAACTAGCCCAAAGATTTACCCCATGCAAACCTGAGTTAAAGTCCAACATCCAAACTGCCTTTGCAGTGCGGATTGGCGCAATCGGATAGACGCCGGATTTATAGCGCGAGAGACCTAGGTTCGATTCCGACCGCAGGATGCGTTTTCTCTCTTGGGGTGCTTCATGTGCCCTTGTGGAAACTCATTGCGGAAAGTTGGCTTTCCTGCAGAGCGTTTTGCCACGACGTCGTGCGGCTTCAGTGAAGGGTGTAAAGTTCTCTGCTTTGCTTTTTCTGCTTTGCTCTTGTGGCTTTCTTTTGTAGCGTAAGCTACACTGGCCGAGGTTGAGCAGTTTCGCGCAGACCCCGAAGGGGCTTGATTGAATTTGGATTATATTGTATTGGATTGGATTAAATTGGATTTTATTCTGTACACACCCGTACTCTAATTGCATTCGATTTCCAATCAAATCCAATTAGAGTACGGGTGTGTAGAGATCGGGTCTGCACGTTCGCCGGTCTGCGCATTCCAGAGGAGTGACGTCATAGCCGCGGCAGACGCACTGGCGCTTGATAGCCATTTCGCGTGCCTCCTGGAGAGTCGTGCTGCGCATGCGCGAAGGGCAGTGACTGGACTGGACTGGACTGGACTGGACTGGACTGGACTGGATTGGATTGGATTAGATTGGATTGGATTGGATTGGATTGGAGTTGAGTGGAGTGGAGTGGAGTGGAGTGGAGTGGATTGGATTGGATTGCTGAACCTTAGCTCACGCTACGTATATCCTGGCATAGTCGAGCTAAGCCACTGCTAATTTTTTAAAGTGGCTATCAAATGCGTTCATTGCTGCAACTGAGAGGAAGCCGGCCAATAGCCGCAACTCCGCTGTAATGACGCAATTCCAGCGGTCGAAGAACGCCAAGACCAGGAAAGAGAAAAATTTGTTGAGCAAGTTTGAAAGATGGGCATAGAGCAGTAATTTTTGGCTGATGTACATTGCGACCCCCTAAACGAAGTACTGTGTGTGTTGGTTGACTACGCCCTGCAAGCATTTAGGATTTTTTTTAAAAAGTTGAAAAACATTTTTCAGGGTCTCTTCAACGTTTCATTGTACACAGATTAACGGTACAAACTGTATTTAACTTTCGAAACGCTTCTCATTCATCCAACCATCGCAGCGGCGTTGTTACGAGGACGGCCAAGCGTCGACCGATGGTAGTACGGCCTCGTACGGGTCCCCCTGCACCAACGGCACTGAACTGGCCTCCTACCAATTTTTCTTGTAAGTGATGCGAGCACTAGTGTCGCTAATGCGTTTTCCATTCTTCTTACTGCGAACCTGCTGGTGTCTGACCACATCAGAGGGATGGGACATGATTGTTGGTGTCAAGAGAAGTGGTGAGGGACGGACATAGGATCAAAATATGTTAGCATGCCCAGAAAAAAAAAAAAACTATCTATTCCAAGGAGGTAGCGCAGTCGTTAAGCAGAATCGTTTATTCTCAGCTACCAAACTTTTTCAACTACGCGCAGCTGTACTTTTGTTCGAAAGGATAACTAGTCAGTTTTTCCCAGTAATTTATTTATTTATTTATTTATTTATTTATTTATTTATTTATTTATTTATTTATTTATTTATTTATTTTTATTTATTTATTTATTTATTTATTTATTATTTATTTATTTATTTATTTATTTATTTATTTATTTATTTATTTATTTATTTATTTATTTATTTATTTATTTATTTATCCTCTACTGCGAACCATTTCAGGCCCAAGCACGTTCAGGTATAGCACGTTCAAAGGTAAAACAAAGGTACAACAAAGTTACAACAAAATTGTTACTAAAACATATCAAAGGTAAGAAAAACATGTCAATCTCTGTCAAATTTTGCGAGTTTTTACAAGGCAGAGTACACGCGCTCCGACACAAACCAAAATCAAAGCATCACACTCTTACACACACGACATTTCGTTAAATGAAGGAAGTATTGTGAAAGTCGGGAAACAAAGCGCATTTTACGTCGGAACAGAAAGTACAGTAAAGTTTCGTGGCAACAAATTGCACTCAGTGATTGATTTGGGGGAAAGAAAGAGTGTTTGTAAATATTAGTTCTTGCGAAGATTGACTTGATGCTGAAGCTGTGTTTGTGACGGGAAGGCTTGTAATTATCCGGCTTGATTTCCACTTTAGAAAAATATATTAGACGGAGTAAGTCAAGTCGAGCAGCTCTTCGTCTGTCCTCAAGAGGTTCAAGATTTGCCGACCGCAACATCGTCGAGGGGGAATCGCGACGTATCTACTCCAAATAAAACGGACTAGCAGGCGCTGAATTTTTTCAATCTTTTGTATATTGCTTTTGGTGTGAGTTGTCCAACAAATCGCAACCCGAAAATGTTTGCGGGTAATAATAATGATCTACTTCCCTCCCTCTCGACGGAATAAAAAAAAAAAAACGTTTCCCATTATTCGGCTATTGCAAAGTGGAGCAGAGTGCTAGGTATAACAACGGTGTTATCATCTATATCATTATTCAAAAGGCACGTTAAAAAGTTTTCTTCCAGAGTGCTGGATCATTGTTTGTAAACACAGGTGTGCATGCACGTGCTGTTTAAATTACTTGTTGCACATCGCTTGTCAGTTTGTTCTATCTATGCCACTTTCCGCACGGAGTTCCTCAAAGCCGTCCCATTTCAGAAGAAATTTTATGGGATGCCTCGCGCCGCAGAAACCTTTCCAAGATCACATCGAAGTGTCCGAAGTGGAGTTAAAGAAAAAAAAAAAAACATGGGCGGGAGGCGGCGGCACCACCTCCGACAACTACAGATCTTATCACTCCCAAACAAAAGAAATACATAAACTCCGCCCAAATTCTTTGCTTCCTGAGTCCAGAGATAGCCAGCTCAGTCGGAAAAGATTGCATACCGCAGACCAGAAACACACAAACACGAGGGATGGCACCACAAAGAACACGAGTACACTGTTAAGATGGTGCCATTTAGGTTCCATTTGTTCCGTATAAAGCTGCTGTCCCATTTCTTTCAACCAGTCCGAAGAACGTTTCAGAATACAAATCAGATTCAGCAGCGAAAAAAAAAAATTACACCATGTTCCCGTAGGGGAACCCTGAGTAGTATGTGAAGCAGCCATGGGGTCGACTGAAGTTCCCATTAGTTTTCAGTTCCTCGTTTCCGTTGACGTTCAGCTTCGCGTGCCTTCGTTGTATTAGTAGCTTCTTGACGTAGTTCGAATGAGTGAAGGACTTAAGGCACGTTCGTAGCACATGCTCCCGTTTCGGTTTCTCACGCAGTGGGAAGAGCGCCACGTACCTCCCGTCGCGGCCAGAGAGTCGTAGTATCGAAACCGGGCGCCGCCTGACTATTTCTTTTTATAGTGGACTGCGCTGACGTCAGCCCAAACGCTGACGGGGAGGAAGAGACGCGCATGCGCAGTAGAGTGCGGTCGGCGGACAACGACGACAACGAGGGAGGGAGGGACACAGCCCCGAGAATGAGATGCTTCGCATCTAAAAGAAAAAGAGGAAAGGAAATACCCGGAGGGCACATACGATGCTGAACGTTGTAATAATGTTCTGCTCATAAATAACAGTCGCAAAAAAAAAAAAAAAGCTTCGCTTCGCTGGTTACGTGTTTTCGTTTACGTGTGCGTGCGTCGGCGGGTGTGTCCGCCAGTTTCGCGGCGTATAATACACGAACGGAATCCGAACTGGCACGGAACAGCGCGAGCTGCTGCTCGAGTTTCCGAAATTACCGGCCGCTTTTACGCTCCGCCGCGGGCTTGCCATCTCCGATCAACGCGCTTCACCGCACTCTGTTATGCTCGCCAGGGCCAAGGCGGCGTCGAAAGGCGAGTCTAGGTATCTCGTTCCCTTCAGTTCAATCCAACCACGCTGCATGCAACGGGTAGAGTTCGATCTTTCCGCGCGAGCCGGGGCGGCTGAGCGCATAAAACGGTGCATCCTACCCGCCTTGCTTCAGTAGGTTTGGTTTCACTAACGAACCGCAACACCTGAGACACACCTGTCTTCCCGCCGCGAGGGTAATGTTGAACGGTTTCTACCCCCCAGTGCGGCGTTGTTGCGAGTAATAGAATGCCGGCCGGTCGTATAACGGGGCATCCGTGCGCAGTTATACGCGCTTGCCTGTCAAGGGTACGGGTATACTGTTACGGCGTTTCCACTCGCCGAAACGGGGGCCGCAACTTCAACTGGGCTGCCTCGTCGAACTCAGCTCGAATTAAAAACTTCGAGCCAAAGAGGAGTGAGTGCCTGGGCGCCGATGCAGCGGCGTCTTAAATTTAACGCCGTTTAGTTTGCGAGGCTGCTTTGATCCGCCGCCGCTGCTTGCGGTGCTTCGGGCATGTTGTTGGCGAGGGGTTGATCGTGTTGTGTCGTGGAAGCTGCCGGATAGCTCAAAGCGCGTTTCTTCGAAGATTCGTTTAAGCACTCAGGTAGCACCGGCGCCGTTATGTCAGCGTTAGGCGCGCGGTGGATATACGTTTCAGCTGCTATAGAACTGCGCGAAGGGGTTCAGTGGATGGCGAATTGACAGCACTTCTTGGATCTCGCGTCGATGGTTGTGTGGCGCTGAAGGTGTAATAAAAAAAAAGCAGACATCATGGTTGTTGCTTTTGCGCACGACTGTAATGTTTCTTTGCTCGCCACTTTCTAGACGGCACCCCTCACGGCTAAAATAAAAGGGTTAGCTTAAACGTATGCCGAACACTTGTTATCCCTCCGCAGTCATGAATTCGGTCGACAGAAACTGCACAAAAGGCCGAAACACAATACAATGAGAGTAGCGTGCGGAACCTCTCGCTGCAGGCGCAGCCGTCATCGTCCCCGACAGTTCCAATCGTGTACCCTCTTTGGGCTCGACTTCACCGTCCAATTACCCGCAGCGCAATAATTCCTAGAGCTAAACGCGGCCCATGGCCACGATCGTTCGCATGCGAAAGTTTGTTGGCCGCGTTCGGCTTCCAGCGTTTCTCGAACAGGAATAAAAATTAAAAAAAAAAAAAGAAACTATCCTTAGGCCTTCAGTCGCCCGATGTGACGGATTTGAGGGAGCGCCGAAGCGTTCCAGTTTGTGGCTGCATTTAGCGCAAGCAAAGCCACATGCACATTGTTACGCTTGACTGGAGGAGATTTCCGGCACTGAAAGCAGGCGTATGGATCATGCGATTGCAGTAATAAGACGTTCTGAGAAAAATTAATAGCCTGTTTATGCGCTCGGAACACTCCTTGAGTGTGCCAAGTTGATCGTTTAGCTTTCAGGTTATGGTGAAGTTGGCCAGAAAACGTTCCGCAATTATCGCTCGCTTCCGACTATCCGAAAACATCGGCTCCTTTCACGGGAGGAGATGCGTGGTCGTGACCGGCTGAATGCTTTCGTTGCCACGCGATATCTCTGCTAAAGCGAATCTTTAACCAGTAAGAGTCTGATTTCTCCCACTAGCATGGACAGTCATCCGTTAAAGTTTTAAAACTAATGACGTGACGAGAATTCCGCAGCCGTTCCGGCAGGTACACGCGGCTTTGAGAAAACTTTGAAAAAACGAGAAACTGCAAGGAGTGCTAATTAGCCAAAATAAATTGCAGCACGTTCGTCCCTGAGCACAAAATTACTGTGTGCTTTTTTTCGCTTCACTTTGCGCAAAAGTACGAGACCTCTAACCGGTAAAACGGTCGAACGTAATTCAATTCAACTTCTCGAAAAGCGTGTGGCTACGATCTCGACTACGACGACGGCCACGTCGTCTGGCGGAGACTTTTGATGCCGGGGCTTGAAACGCTTCCTCGTGAAGCCAACTGACCATGACGCCTTCGGGAGTTTCTGCAATCGTTAATGCGTGCTCCGTTACCACAGGTACGCACTTCCTGGGCTTCACGACGAAGCGCATAATTTTTTTACAGCGAAGCTGTTTATGACCGTGGTTTCGTGGACTTTTTATGTTCGTAATGAAAAAATGCAAAGGCTGCACATGTCTTTGAAACGTGAAGCGTTTCATAGCGCAAGGCGTTGGTGTGTACCTTGTTGTTTGCTCGTTTGTTGGGGAGGTTGTTTGCTTTCACTTGGGTTTTTAACTTGCTTCAGCTCGAAAAGTTTCTCAACGATTTGCCGTGTGCGACAGGTATCAGCCATGTCTATGCTCGCACCGCACCTCTCTTTGTCGCCGCTGCAAGCGCTTGCGTGCCGAATTTTCTTTCCTTGCGCTCTCCCGTGGTAGTACGGCACGTCGAAATGCCACGCGTGTCTAGTTTCATCCGGCTCCGCGGGGCGGCGGTGGTCGTCAGCCCCAAGCTGTGAAGCGCCACAAAGACAAGGCCATGAGTGTGTGTGCATACGTTTCACCACGATGGCCACCGATCAAGACAGTAAAATGAACTCTTAACTTTATTCAAAATTCTGCGTCACCTCAGATTCATAGGGTGGAATGGGTGAGGATTTTTCCTTTTGTGTGAAATTTCCGCACCGCCTTGGTTGCAGAACTATCCCGGTCGTTCAAAGATCTTATTACGATCGTGCTCACTTCTGGTCAACTGTAGCCCTAGCTCGGCAGTGAACCGTAGAAGGGATATGGAGTATATCAGCTCGAGGACGACTGCGCATGCGCGACTTTCTCTCTGTTCCGGCGCAGCCTGAAGATTCTGGGCCTGAGCGGCGGCCTGACCGAGGTGCAAGGCATCAAGACCGACGTACTGGTTAGCCTCTTCATCGTCTGGACGCACGTTTTCGCCTTCACGCGCCACAGCATCAGCGCGTACAGAAAGGTGCGGGTGCATCATCATCATCATCATTGATAACCATCATCACCCCGTTGTCTACACTGCAGGACGAACGCCTTTTCCACGTTCCTCCAAGCATACCAGTCTTGTGGGTCTTGTGTGTGTGCGGGGTGCCATGTTCCTGCCTCCAAACTTTCTGATTTTAAAACTTTCTAAAACTTCCTCCACCCAGTCAATGCTCTTCCTGTACTTGAGCCCCGTCTCTCCGCACCCGCTCCGTTCCCGCTGCCAAAATCTTAATTTCGTTGCACGCAAGTTGCAGTTATCACTTTCGATGTACGGTTTCACTCTATCCTTCGCGTCTGGAATCATTGCAAAAGCTATTGTTATCGCCAGCACAGTGATTTGTTCATCAGTGCAGAAGTTTCCACCTGCCGTTTCTGCTTTGCTGTTGTGGCTTTTTTTTAAGTGGCTATCGAATGCGTTTATTACTGCAACAGAAATGAAGCGGCCAATAGCGCCTACATTGCTGTAATGACGTCATCATTCGAGCGCTCAAAGAACGCCAGACTTGGGAAGAGGAAAATATTTTGAGCAGGTTTCCAAGTTATCTGATGGGTATGCAGCAGAAAATTTTGGCTGAGCAAAATTTTGGCTGAGGTACTTTGGGAAGTTATCCCCCTATTGTTTGTTGACTAAGTAATGCATTTGTTTGTTGACTACGTTCTGACTACATTTACCCTTTAACTACCAAAACTTTGAAACTTTTCAGGGTCCCTTTAACTACCAAAACTTTGAAAGACTTTTCACGTTTGCACATGTCCCTTTAACTACCAATGAGACGATGTGTAGCTATCAAGAGCATTTAAAAAGGAGCTGAAATATTTAAACATCCCTGCTACCCGCAATGCGGGTGCGTGGAGGTATCCGTTTGAAACTCAAGACTTATTTTCCACACATTGACGGACACAAACACATATTCGCACGAAGTCAAAACGCGCACACCTGAATATCCTAAGCCGGTGTTACAGAATTATGTCCTCACCTGTGCGCGAAATTCCTCTTTCATCACCTGCTCATTGACAGTGTTTACTTGCACTCCATCACGTATACAGTCGGCAACGAAATATCGCGAACGGTGTGGTGTGAACCTCTATATGCTCGAATGTAAAGTTTTTGTTTTAGTGTAACTAAATAGGGATGTTTGTTCTGTACAGATAAGGACGGGTGTTGAAATACCCGTGAGGAAAGTCAGTATTTTAAGTATTTTATGCGTATCGAAATGTTACCTTTTTTCACGCCATGGCGCTTCATTTATTGCTGGTTTTTGAAGTGCTAAAAGTTACAGATGGGTTTCTTTATCGTTTTGAGGGTGTGTTAGCCCAGCATGTGCTATTTATTTGGACCATTGAAGTGGTATCAGTGCATCAGAAGAAACCGGGGAGTTCGTAACACCTGATCGAATCTCCATTACACGACGGTCGCAACTACATCTGTGCATGCTGTCGCAATTTATGTGGCTGATTAGCTCCCTTGTCTGCGCCCTTTCCGCGCATGCGCAGCTGGTGTATGTGACGGTGCTGACGCCGTACGCCATCCTGCTGGTGATCCTGGCACAGAGCCTGAGCCTGCACGGCGCCATGGAAGGTCTTCGCTACATGTTCGTGCCGGACTGGGCGCGACTTAGTGACTACGAGGTGGCCATGAATTTCGTGCTTGTCTGTCGGATCATTCTTTGAAGGGACCATGGCGACAAAATACAAATTTGTTTAACTTGAAAGAACAAGGCTTTAGTTTCTCATTCAGCTCCATTCCAGCCACGAAAGGCGTTTTTTAACCGACAAAAAGAAAAACGCAAAAAGTATAGAAAAACTTTTAAATTTCGCGCTACAGAGACGTGCTATCGGCACGAGTGACGTCATATGGGTCAGCACTAAAAACACCGTGTGTTAACTGCACGGTAGCATTTTAGTGTTGCGATTAAACAGAACTTGAGGCCCCACTACAATCGTCCAGTCATGTCTTAGCGATTGTCCAGCTCGGCGGCCGCCAATCACATAAGCAATATTCTGTGACGTCATAGAAAAGTTGCCGGAAAGTGGCTAGGGAGTCGCCACTGCTTCGCATGTTTTCTTCGGTATCTCCACCATTTTTTTGAAGTTTGCGATAAAATTGGTGCCATTATTATCGGGAGAAAGTAGTCTTTCTAATGAACTCACTTATATTTTGTCTTCATGGCCCCTATAAAGGTAGTGTTGAAGAAGACTTTGTGACGCTGTCCCCATGAACAAGCTTGTCAATAAAGGTGATTGGGTTGATTTATACGCACAGAGAATGTAAATATCATCATCATCGCCACCATCGTCATTGTCATCGAGGTCGCCGTCGTCACCCATCACACTTCATCAGAATCTTTTACGCCCACTGCGGGCGAGAGCGTTGCCCATTAGCATTTCACACGCTCCCATCCCGTGCTGTCCAATGCGGTGTCAAAGTTTAGAGGAGCAGACGACAAGAAAAGCGAGTAAATGCGGAGGAAGTGTCGTTTAAATGGCCGCGGTTGGATGGCCTGTCCCCGCGGTTGCTGCGACACTACAGCTACTGATGCCCTCCCATGTACGAAAAGAGCTCCGCGATTTCCACTTCACATCTCGCATCTCACCGGGTGGTATCTCTGCTAGAGCAAAGAAAAGCTTAGCCGTAACGCCCACCCATCCGACGCGAGAAGTGTGGCGGAAATCGCGGGACTTTTCTCAGACATGGGAGGGCACCAGCAACAGCGTCGTAGCAACAGCGGCGAAAGGCTACACCGCCGCGGCCCCATGTCACGTTGCCGCCCAAACGGTATCCAAGTTGAAACGAGCAGACGACAGGAGAAGCGTGTAAATGCAAAGGAAGTGGCGCTTACGCGCAAAATACCGGAATTGAGGGAGACTTCTTAAGATAGCGTTTCCGGTTACACGCAATGGGCGATCGAACACTCGAATGCCTCTCCCTTTCCTCCGTGCATGCAACAGGCAGTAGGCTGATGGGCCTCTGGTCTCTACCTCTTCTTGACGTACACCTTCTTGTGAAGTAGAATTACGCTGGCATTGGTCCAGGCTAGTGGCATCTTTAAGGTCCTAATGCATCCTGAGGGCGTTATATATTCCTGGGTTTTTAACGCGGAGGTGTTTTATTACCGGAAACACCAACATTTCACTGACGTCATATCCGTCACGGAAATGACGCCAGTACAACGAAGAAAGCGGCCTGTAAGGGGTGCACCACTGCACACAGGGTATTCTTGCAGGCAAGCAACCTTTAGTACTAAGATGTACGTCATACTTAGGGTTGTTCGTTCTCGGGTTTCATATTTTAACACGAAACTGTTTTCTGCCGGGATACGCACACCAAGATTTCAGTGACGTCATATCCGTCACGGAAATGACGTCAGTACACCTTTGTCGAAGCGAGCCGCCAGCAGGACGTCGCTCGCCAAGCACACCCACAAGACAGCCGCCGACCCGCAAATCATGCTCAGCTGCAGATTTCGCCGCACATTTCACTTTCGTGTTTTACCGATTCCCATGACAGAGGAATCAACCACAGTTTTTGCGTTGATATCGCGCAGCTGTGGGCGAAGGCCGCGTCCCAGGCGCTCATGTCCCTCACCCTGGGCCACGGGGCCTTCCTGGTGCTGTCGAGCTTCAGCGACTTCTCGAACCGCACCCCTCGGGACGTGTCCCTGGTGGCGTTCATCGACGTGGCCACCTGCCTAGTGGCCTGCGCCACCGTTCACGCCCTCATCGGCCACCTGGCCTCGCTGCTCGCCGTTCCGATTGACATGGCCCTTCCGCGATCGGCCCTCATCGGGGTCGCCTTTGTGGCCGTGCCTGAAGCCCTGGTGCACCTCCCCGTGCCCGCGGTCTGGTCAGTTCGCCTTCTTCTTGGCCGTCTACCTACTCGGAATCACTGCATCCGTGAGTGCGACTAGCGTCACTAAATAAAGGCTTTTAGAGTACAAGCACTCTTTTCTCTCATTGTTATATGCCGCCAGGATTTTCATTGGTCGATCGGCATCACGTGATATTTGTTTACATATGGGCGCAGCCATTTTGTTTCTGGGCGTGCCTGCTCTCCCTTTCTCATTGCTACGCGGGCGCTAGAGCGGCCGGTCACACACTGCCCGTCAAAACCGGCGGCGGTTACGTTGGGAGAGATGGCAACACTGGAAGCCAGAAACAAAATGGCCCCCAGATGCTTTCGGGAGCAAGAAGTGGCGGTACTCTTAAGCGTAGCTTATTTAGCACGCTAAGTGCGACCTCTCTCAAGGGATTGATTGTGGGGTTTAACGCGCCGAAGCCGCACCCGGGCTGTGAGGCGCGCCGTAGTGGAGGGCTCCGGACTGATTTTGACCATCTAGGGATCTTTAACGTGCTCCGAAATCTCGAACACACGGGCGTTTTCGCTTCTCGCATCCACCTGAAAGCAGCCACGGTGGACGGGATCAAACCGGCGTTCTTGGGCTTAGCAGAACAACCAATGTTTGTGAAGTGCATGTCCTCTAGCTCACATGAAAGCAAGCGTTTTATATAGTAGGGTAACCGCAAGAAATTTTTAAATTTGGGGAGATAATTCAAATTTGGCACTCAACTTTTTGAAGTATGAGAAGTGGCGCCACGTGGTGTCTAAACGGGACACTACATTACGTGTGCAAACAACTCCGTCGGTTTCGACGCGTGATTCGAAAACCGGGTAAAGCAATAGGACAGACTGCATTTTAGTATTGTTTTAGCTGGAGACAAGTTTCTAAACGCCTCTTTTCGTCTCACGTATAGTTAGAAATATGTTGCTGCGAGCTCACTGGCGTAGTTTTCCAGCATTGCACTTGCGAGCAAACATAAGTCTGGTAAGTCCAAAAATTCCGCTTGTAGCCAGGTAAATCTAAAAATTCCACTTCTGAAGAATCTAGGGCCCTATCAGAGAAACCTTGTCAGTTCAAGGTCTTTTATGTTATGCCCTTTTATTAGATGCAACGCGTCTCATTCACCCGCCTTGTCCCTTCATCCGACGTTGTCGTCATCGGCGTCCGCCCCTCCCCCATTCTCCTCGCCGCGCCAGCTGCGCTCTCCGCCGCTCACCCCCTCTCCGATAGCGAACACTCTTTCGCGAGGGGCATTCGGTTGGATTGGCTTGGCTTGGCTTGGCTTGGATTGGATTGGATTTGGATTGGATTGGATTAAAGTGGATTGTGTTGGATTGTGTTGCGTCATAGCCGCGGCAGACGCACTGGCGTCGGCGCGTCCCCTCACCGTTATGCGCGCTATAAAACGCGGTGCCTGCGCCGCTCCGCTCCATCGTTCCAGCGCCGTTCCTCCGCTGTCCAACTCCACAAAAATCGGTTGTCTGTCCCTTTAAGCTTTCCCTCTCATATTAAACCTAAATAGCTCGGGACAGAGCATTACATTGTAAAAGCATGCCGGCCACGTATATGCGTTTCCTAGTCAGCACAGCCAGACGTGGTCTGAGCTTGTCGTATGGGCGTTATATAACAGCAGAAACCTACCTAAAGCACACAAGACCACCCGAAATGAAATACATGACAGCAAAGATCGTAGCTAAAATTGATGAAACAACGCAATTTTAGTAACTAACGTACATAAACGCTTACCGCAGCTTGTTCAGCCAGCCCTTTGCTGACATATGTGGAGAGGCGAAACCAACCCAAAGCTGACAGACACCCAAATTGAAAAAAAAAAAAAAGTGAACCGAAACCCACCCAACACACAAGCAATCACGGTGTTTTAACTATATTAAACAAAATATCCATAACCAATCAAAAGAGACAAAACCACAAATAGATAACAAATGATGTAGCTGAAACTGATTTAAATGTAATGAAACTAACCGAAATCCCATTTATAATGCATAAAGGTGTCTTAAATACGTGATAAAATTATCTTTAAGCTATGTCAAGCCATTGCCAAAAAAAAAAAAAACTGCGTCAACGGGTTTGGAATTCTGATTTGGGTGATTGCGGTGCAGGAGCAAAACCACTACACTACAAGACCAAGCGATTGTGAGCAAATAAATCGGGGGCCACATCCACGTGGATATAGCCTCAAGCATGTCCCTAGATGGAGCCATGAGTCGTCTGGCTGTGCTGATTTGGAAGCACCTATACGCATCCGGGTCATTGCAGGCCGTGCAGATAAATCACCGCAAAGCCCAACTAGTGCTTAATGGGCACGCTCTCTGACGTGCGCTTTGCACGTCATAGGGATGAACTCAGTGCATGAATAGGTATGGTAAGCCTTCGTGACGTGGTGTGGAAAGGACTCGTTTTCGCTTAGGCAGGCCCCCAATGTGCAGGATGTGACTGGAGATGCGCACAACTGAGAGAAAAAGATAAAAGCAGAAACTGGAAAATGTTGTCCGAAAGAGGCAGGCTCTTTGAACCGTGGGTTTTTGTGATGTCAGCATCTGCTGCTTACTGCGGGCAACCGGAACTGGCAGGGAAGTTTCACAACGGGGTGATAGCTGCGGATCCAAGACACATAGGTGGTTTTGGTTCCAATAATATTTTATCACGGAAATTTTGAAGCGGTGAGGGGGTGAAGCCTTCACGAGGCGGGGGCCTTGGATATACACTCCTGACCTTCCATACTCACCACGGTCTACCTGACTTACCAGAGCGTCGTCATTCTTATATATATAAATCTACAGGTCCTTACAGGGAAGTTAGCAGAAAGATTTGATGTACACGGTAATGTGCAAGACGGAATGCTGCACCTTAAATGCGAGCCATAAAGATAGTTGGCGGTACGTGCTAATATTCTTGCATAATTTGCTATCCCAAGTTGTGGCCCACAGGGTGTCGCTTGATGACCTCCACCTTCCTTTGGAACCTGACAGAATCATTCTTCAAACCTGGCCATTCGGGTAACGCAGTCTTCAGTAATAGCTGCGAGTAACCACGTTGCATGATTCTCCAGAACTTTGAAGTGAACTTGAAATAACTTTCAAGAAACTCTGATGGTCTGGAGAGCTGAGAGACATTAACGACAGTGCCGTCAAAAAAGGCGGGCATTAGTGGTACCAATGGCGTACGCCGTAACCCTAAAGAAGGAATGGAAAAGTAAAAAGAAAGAAAACTAAAAAAACGAAACTCAAAATCAATAAAACAAACTTTGGTATTTATGGGGGTACACTATTGACGACTGTGTAAAAAAATTTTTCTTCTTAACGGCATCGCAAAATGGCTGACCGGGCTGAGAGCACACGTCCAATGCGCAAGTTTTCCAGGTTGTCACTCGCGAACGAACAATAATTTTCAGCTGTCCTAATTGGACAGTAAGCCGAGACAGTGCCAACTTTGTCACATCCGTCTCCCCACCCTCTGCGAACTCCGAAACTTCCCAGGGGGCCCGTGCCCTTTCGCCCCCCCCCCCCCCACCCCCCCCCCCCTTTTGCGTACGCCAGTGAGTGGGTACCCCGAGAGGGCTCTAACGTTTGTATGCCTTGTTCTCGGAGCCGTCAGATCCGCACTGCTTATGTAGAGTTACCGGCCATTCATTACTGGTAAGTGTCGATCCCGCAAAACTGTTGTACGCCTAAAGGCAGAACTGATTCGGGTCGTACAACTCCGCTTTTACGTGGGGCGCAGGTGAATGGACCAACAGGGCAACATGGTATGCAGAATGGTGCAATAAGGATTGTTCTTGGTTGTCCCCCCTTGTCCCCTTATTGTCCCCCCTTCTAAAGGATTGTTCCACCTTCTAAACGATTGAAATTTCACATTTTATGGCTACTTCGAATAACACACGTGACAGGGTGACGTTGAGTTTTATTTGGCATTACTAAATCCCAAAATCCCCCCCCCCCCTCCCCCCAAGTTCAGTTTCCCCGCGCATTAAGCCAAGCGTTCACGCTTTGATCATTGCGTTACTGCTCTATTGAAGGACGTATTTGTGTTTGCCGAGGAAACAGCACTGCTTGCATGGAGGTAATCGCGGGCACACTGCCCCGCTTCCGCCGCAGGTGGTCCTCACCGAAGTGGTGCTGTCCAGCCTGAGTGACCAGTTCAACAGCCTCAGCGAAAGGCGAGCCTTGTGCAGCATGGTCTTCTGTGTCACCTGCTTCGTCATCGCTCTGCCCATCTGCACACACGTACGCCTGCCCTAACCGTTTGTCGCTTGCAACCTGATTTCCCAACGTCCCCAGCAAGTGCGCGCGGGCAGCACAACACTCGGTGCCAATGACAGCGCACCTGTCTTGCGAGGTCGCGCTGTGGCGAAGGTGTCAACGTGGAAAGTTAGCGAGTGTTAAGTTTCATAACCATCACTATTAAAACACTCGCTGTCGTGATAGTAATTAACATTACCATTACGACTTTTATCATCATCATTATCATCGAGAAGATAACTCGTTATGCTATATGCCAACTGCTGGACAAATGTTGGCCCCTAACGTGTCAGCCATAGCCATTCCTGCAAAAGGCGCGCTCCTTGCAACAAGCATGCAGCTGTTACAAATCACTTCGTGAGCTTCGTTATCGATAGGTCGACTTAACGCTGCTTATTCGGGTAGCTAATATTGCCTCAGACAAACGGCCCCGCGATTCTAAGCAGCCTATAGGCACGCGCATCACAGAAGAAACGTCGACGTGCACTCGATCACTCGTTTTCTCTCCCGGCTCACACGTGAGTGTGATGCTGAGCAAGCTCTAAATCAAAGTAAAAACGTGAGAAGCATGGTTGACGACGAACATGTCCGTACTAAGAATAAGAGGGCGGTGATGAGAAAACCCTGACTCGTGAGTGGGGGTTACTCATGGCTGACGAACATAGATACTGGCAATGAGTATTTCTGCACTACATACTGACTCACGTAGGGTCTCTTCAGCGTTTGCTACGCACTATAAGCATGTGCTCAAGAGTGCGTGCTGAACTCACTTGAATATACACTCAAGTGTGTGAAAAGAAATGATCCGGAACCATTGCGCTGGATTCTTTAGAATCACTACGTCGAACCCCCCGTATCGGGTGTAATGCTATTTTAGAGCGAAAGCTCTACTACGCCATGTCTCTCAAGGTGAGTCATCGCGTCGCAATGACCTTGAGTCGCCGCAGCGCAAGTGTGGCAGGTGTGAACTCACGCCACGTGATCCGCTGCGGAGAGGTGTCGTACCTGCGCTTTCTCGGATTCCCCCCCCCCCCCCGCTGCGTTACCATGTGACTAGGAGAGGGTTTCACGGCTGCTTCGCCCGCGCTTGGTCGCTCAGTCTCGTATATGGATGGCGCGCCGCCGCCTGAACGCAATTGTGGCAGGCGTGCCCTAACCCAGCCAAACAGACATTTCGCTCGTGATAACTAGGTTTACAAGTGTTAAACCTTACTGATTTTAATGTGTAGCATTCTTTGCCGAGTACCCCCATTGTCAGGACCGTGTAACACCCGGTATTTCCACAAAAATGCACATATCGCGGAAGTTCCACCTGTAATCGTTATAAAAGCGTAAATGGAATAACTGGTACAACGAATTTTTGAAAAACTAAAAAATAACAAAAATATAAAAAATTACGGAAAAGGGCGAAACGTGTAACGCCCTGCATTTCCACAATAATGCAGATTTCGCGAAAGTTCCACCTGTAATCGTTATAATAGCATAAATGTAGATAATTGGTCGGACAGGATTTAGAAAAACCAAACAATTTGGCTGTGAAAAACTCACACCTAGGACAAGCGGCATAAGAATGCTACGCATTAGTAGACAATTCTCTGAATTTCTGCAGAATGTTTTATTCTGCACTTCGCTGCGTGTTTACGTGATTTTTCAATGCGAAAAGCCTGCAATGCAGGTAAAATGGTGAAGGCCGCCACGACGACACCAGCCACTGCTGGTGTAACCCACTCGCAACGCCTGCAAGCGCACTTTAGAAGTCCGTGGATAATTCTGTTTTCATAGAAACTAAAAATATTCCCAAAATACCCTTTTATTCCCTTCCTAGAACGTATTGCTGTTTTTACACACGTTATTTACTCCGCAAGTTTTCAATACAGCCACTTCCTGTAAACAAGGATGGTGTGCTGACCCGTATACAAAAAAAAAAAAAAAGAAGAAAACTTTCACCATCCCTTCCCTAAACGAAGTTGAGAGAAGTGCAAAAAGCTTCCTCACATCAAAACTGCGTCAAAAGTGCGCCAAAACCTTCGCTAAATGTGCGTCCAACCTTCACGGGAAGTGCGGCCAATCGATCGTCAAAGTTAAGGCAGAAAGTTGGGCTAGTTGGACCCTGACTGCATTTTACTAGCGAAAAAGAGACGTGGACGAAAAAGTAGTACACAAGACACTCGCTAGACTACAACTGTAGTCTAGACTACAACAGTTGTTGTCTAGCGAGTGTCCTGTGTACTTAATTTCTTCTTCAGTCCGCGTCTCTTTTTCGCTAGTAAAATGCAGGCGATCGTCAAACCTCCCAAGACCCCAATCGAAAACGAAGAACGAACGTAAGATTTTTCGCGCACTAAGTTAACTCATACGAACGATCTAAATGTATACCGATACGTCGGTTTATGACTGAATGGTTCGTTTCAGGTTTTCTATTTTTTTATATAGGGATTAAGAATTGGATGCTGTTATTGAAACGGATAATCAGGGGAGAAATCGGGCTTTTTAAAAAAAAACCGTTTCGAATTCTGGTGTTTTTTTTTTCGGATTAAATCTACATATACTAGTAATCCATTTATTTATTTGATCAAACGGTATCACGACCTCGTAACCTAACGCGGAAAATTGCTGTTGTTTCAAGGTAGCGATCCGGGGAACATCGGGGTTTCCTAGCAAATACTCTCGGATTTTTGGCGTTTGTTTGGAAATGAATAAGTAACGATGACAGTAAAGAGCGTTGATAGCGTATCAGAAATGCAACTTTTTATTCACGAAAAGCTGGTCATCCATTTCTTACACATCCTTGTTTACATACATTATCATCTGCATGTGCAACATGTCAGTCTCCATTCGAGACCTGTCCAATCGCTAGACGTATCTCAGCCGGGAGGAAGTTCTCGCGATATCACAGCTTCCATTCGCTAGTCACAACAATGCCAGTGCAACGTTTTCCAGCCTGGCTGGAGTAGAGAGCGGTACAGCCACTCAGTGAGCGGTACTCAATGAGTTCGGAAGCTGTGTTTGTGGGGCTTGCCTCAAGCAACTACTGGTAGAGAACAACACCGTCTGCGCGCGATTGCGCAAATCGCTACTTTGAAAAGGTACATTCGGGGAGAAATCGGGTTTATTTAAAACCCGATTCCCCTGAAACCTTCGGGGTGTAAAAATCGGGTTAAATCGGGTTTTACCCAAAAAGAAGAACTCCATTTATGGCTCATAAGGTAAAGTTATACTATGTTACTCCTTCTTCGCGATCGATGCGTTATTTTCACAACTGGAAGCGTTTCTTTTTGGCGATTTTCAAGTAACCCACGCGCCGTGTGTTCAGAGATCTTATCAGAGCTTTTCGGTCGACCAACCGGTCTATGGGGAAATAAATTAGTTTTCGGACGGGACGCCATCGGTACCACTAAGAAAGCTTTCGCTTTAAAATAAAAGCCTCTCCCGCGTGACTTCCTGGCTTCAGCCGCTTGCAATCGGAACGCGCAGGCGGGGCCGTACCTCTTCTACCTGTTGGAGTGGTTCATCAGCCCCACCAATACGATCCTCATTTGCACGCTGGAGCTCGTCGTCATCAACTGCGGATACGGTAAGGGTACAGCCGTTGCCGCTATACACATACACGAACGGTCACGCTATGCGTGCTTGAATAGGCGAGTATAAAATCTGATTTGCGCTGTTGCGGAAAGTACGCGTGAGTTGGCTTGCAACCTGATCCTGCGTCAGAAAAATTGAGGGCGAATGGCAACTAGGTCATCATGTTGCTTATACGTGAAGCGTATCCAACACAGTCCAATCAACACATGTGTCTTAAGTCGTTCGTAACTTCCAGTTTCTACGCGACGTCATACCTCCTGCCACTACAGTTACACTCCAATCCAATCCGATCCAATCCAATCCAAGCCAATTTAATCTCATAGAAGTAAATTACACTGTCATGCTCCAGCATGTAGTGCGTTTTAGCGACCGCGTCGCCCACAGCAACTAGTGACGCGCAGACATCACCTAGTGGCGACGGTATCTACAGCAGCCAAGCGCATTTGTCCGAATGGTTTGATTATTGCTTGAAAAACAGCGCAGAAAACTTGAACGAAGTAAAGGACAACCACAAGCGCCGCTTGTGGTTCTCTTCTAGTTCATCCAAGTTTTCTGCGCTACTTTTGAAGCAATAGCATGTACCCAACTATGCCGATGTAAGACTTTAGTTATTTCAAATTACGCGCTCATCCCCAGTGTGCAATGCGGTGTAGCAACCGAAGCGTCTACAGCAACGCGCGATGCGCAGTCGCCATCCCCATCCATCTCTTGGCACACCATAAACAGCTTGCTTCCGTGCTACAATTGATACTCTGCTTGCTTGTCGGTTAGAAATCACGCATCGGTGACTCCACATTCACTCATGGTCACAAACCAACCCAGAAAAGCGTGGCATTTTCAAATGCGTAGTTCTGCGTAGACTCGACGAGCGAACCCGTCCGTCCGTCCCTAACGCTTGACGTTCCACACTTTCGCTCCGTATGAAGATGGTATTCATAGAAGCCGTTAAGCTTTTTATGCTTCGTTATATCAGTCTATTTATACTGCTCGTTAAAAGTGTCTTCTCCGCAATCTATTTGTGCACAGTAATGAAGCCGAATGTAATGGGGCCTGGTGTATATAATACTCCATGGGGATATACGGTGTCTAGAGGAAGCTATTCACGGAAAGCCCCAGGGCCTTCACGATTTGAAATAGGGCTGCTTTTACTGCCCCTGAGAAAATCTTTTCTTATCAATGCATTTAGGTGCAGTAGTGAAACCAACTTTGAACGGACTCTTTGTGCAGTAAAGCGGCGTATGCTTACGCAATATCCGATAATTCTCATTTGGGAGTACCCGACATTGTTTTAACACGGAAGTGTTTTATTCCGGGATACACGAAGATTTCACTGACGTCATATCGTCACGGAAATGACGCCAGCACAACGAAGCAAGGGCCTGTAAAGGGTGCACCCTGCACACAGGGTCTTCTTGCGGGGAAGCAACCTTTAGTACTAAGAGTACGTTATACTTAGGGTTGTTGGTTTTCGGGTTTTATGTTTTAACACGAAAGTGTTTTATGCCGGGTTACACCAAGATTTCACTGACGTCATATCCGTCACGGAAATGACGCCAGTACACCTTTGCCGAAGCGACCCGCCAGCAGGGAGGTCCCTCGCCAAGCACACCCACAAGACAGCCGCAAACCCCAAATCATGCTCAGCTGCAGATTTCGCTGCACATTCACTTTCGTGTTTTACTATTCCTATGAAAGAGAAATCAACCACAGTTGTTTTTTGTTCTTCGGACTGCCGTCCACTTATTTACCTGTCTTCGGGCAAGCCGAGCACGACCACCACCAAAATTGAAAGACGAATAGCCTCACAGTGATTCACATTAACAATTCAGCTGATGACTTCACGTTCAACGAAAATATAAAGCTGGGCCAGTTGGTTTATAGCATACCGCGGCAAAGTTGGCGCGGCTCACTCAAACTCACTCACAATTTTTTTTTCGAATCACCACTCACTCAAACTCAGACTCAATGCTGAGCAGCACATCTGCGCTCACTCAAACTCAAACTCACACTAAGTGCAGAACTCAGAACTCACTCGGACTCAAAACTCAAAATGTTCTCAGAACTCAAAATGTACTCAAACTCAAAATGTACTCAGTACTCAAAATGAACTCAGTATTCAAAATGTACTCAAACTCAAAATGTACTCAGAACTCACTAGGTCTCAGGCGTACTCAAACTCAATCGGCCTCAAACTCAATCGGGCTCACTAGGCTCAAACTCACTCAAGCTCAAACTTACCATGCCACACTAGCCTTGCGCTCACTCAAATTCAAATTCACGCGTGAGTTTGAGACCAAATGAGTGTGAGTGAGTGGACTCGTGAGTGAGTTCGCCGACCTCTGGTTTATAGTCTTTGAAGTGGGAACCAGTGTTAAGGCGCTACCTAAGGGGAGAAGACTATGAACCAACTGGCCCAGCTTTATACCTTAGTCAACTATTATTTTTTTACTTTGGGCCTCCTTTCTACGTGTTAAAAGAAAAAGAAGAAAAACCAGTGTCGTCCACGTCTGTATTATCCCCTTGTGTAGCGTCTTAACACTGGTTCCCACTTAAAAGTTCACGTTCAAGACGTGGTCACGAAGATCTTACTTTTCCAAATGAACTTATTTCTTAAAGTGACTAGAAATTAAATACAAATTGTTGCTCCCTTAGAAGATGATTTCTCCTTAAGCTCCTTTACGAGTTTCCGCCACGTTGGGTTCAAAGCCCATTCACCTTTCGCCAACTCTCTGTACCTTAGCAGAGCAGCTAAAGCGTCTCTCAAGCACCGCGCAACTTGACTCAATTTTGACTACGCCCGAACGAGTCGCAGGTGTCAAGCAGTTGACGTTCGACCTGACCTTTATGCTGAAGCGGCCTCTGAGTAAATTCTGGGTCATCTGCTGGAAGTACATCGTCTGGCCCGTGCTTTTGGTGAGTACTACACGGAGCCGACGACGGCACCGCGCAGGTGCGACGTCCCCATTAAAAGCAGCCGCATCGAATGCATGCGCGCGACCGCCCAACGTCGCTCTTTAAACGAATAAGTGAGTGCTAAAGGCAACTCAATGATTTTTGGTAGGAAAATCGAAGCAGGCACTTCGAATACAGCGCGGTTCATCCGCAACCTAAAATGTCAGACTGTGCATGCTGACGTGTGCGCAGACGTTAGCACACATTTGCCTACACGAGGAACTGGCCAAAATGCCAATCCCCTAATAGCATATCTTATTGATCGATTGATTGTTAATGATATCTCCTTTGTACGGTGCGGATGGCGTGTATCTCACCAAAGAATCTTATATAGCTGTCTTGTACTACTAGTTTGATTCCAACGCTGCTATTAAAGGGGCCCTGCAACACTTTTTCTTAATTTTTTTCTGAACCCTAAATGCTTTCAGAACGTAGTCAACAAACACATCCAGTACTCAGAATAGGAAGTCACAAGGTACGTCAGTGATAAATTATTGTCCTTGCCCATCAGATAACTTAGAAACTTGCTCAAAATATTTTTCTCTTTCCCAGTATTGCCGTTCTTCTGGCGCTCTAATGACGTCATTAGAGCGGTGTGGCAGCTATTGGCCGGCTTCCTTTCAGTTGCAGAAACAAACGCATTCGATAACCACTTAAAAGCCACAAAAGCAAAGCAGAAGCGGAATGCGGCTCTGCTGCAAAGAGCAAATCACAAAGAGCCATCCCGGGCTGTTGAAAACTATGGCTTTCGCAATGCTTTCAGACGCGGAGGAAAAAGTAAAAGCGTTAAGCCTAATTGTTGCAGAGTCCTTTTTAGGGCAGGCTCAAATTTCTGTTACAAGTGATCCGTTTCAGGTTGCCCCAGGGCTCCCCCCCCCCCTCCCCCCCCCCCTTCCTGGTTCTTATTCTACTCGCATTCTAATCTTCAGTGACTTTACAGCCTTGAAGTTTACCTCTTACTTTACCAACTGCAAGATCTGCTTTACCAACCAGCCCACCTTGCAGTTTTGCCTTGAAGTTTACTTTATCTAGATCTAACGAAGCGAAACAAACGATTTACAGGTAGTGCAGCTGCGCTACCAGGTAAATCGTTGGTTTTCCTTTCTTCAGGCTACGCACACCTTCAAAGCTCTTCGTTCTCAAAAAATCCACTCTAACCTCAAAAAGCAAAGAACTCCCTTAGAATTGCTGGACTACATTTTCCTTTCTTATGTCAAATTTTTCTTTTCTGTACACCTCGAACGTTGTTTTGATTCGTCTTTTTCGCCGTTTATTCGTTTCTGTCAATTTTGCTTCTTCATTACCTCCTCTGCCTTCGTTTCTCACTGTTCTTTGCACATTTCAGCGTTAGCCTCCCAGTTTTAATCAGCCATTGCGTGCCCCTGCTTTTCACGTATAGGAACCCAAAAAACTTTCGTTGTCGACTTACCGGGATGAATTGTTCGTTGCTACCCAAAAACCTCTGAGCTACCGGCACGCTACCAACACAACACATACAACACTACATAGGCGGGCTTCCAGGCACACCAAAATGCTCACACTGCGACCAATACCCAACAATGAACACACCCTCTGGACATGCCCAAACATACAAAGCACCCTGAGAACTTCCCTGCAACCAATTCCTGCCACAAAGCGCCCTTCTTGCTGGGAGGCATGGGTCACACCCGACACCCCCCTAAGGAGCTTGAAGAGCTATGTTGGACCACGCTTGTGAACCACATTAAAAACACGCCAGGACTATAGACGGCCAGGACTATAGCCAGGACTATAGTCCCTGTAACCCAACCAAGAAGCCGAGCAGTCCTTTTTCAAAATGGACACAGGTCTCTCATATCTCTCTCTCTCTCTCTCTCTCTCTCTCTCTCTCTCTCTCTCTCTCTCTCTCTCTCTCTGAGCTTCTCGAACTTCCAACGACGCCCAGACTTCAGCTCCCACCGCTTCAACAGTTGTTTTACTATGCGCCACTAGGACAAAATGCACTACCGTTCTCTAATTTACTTCTGGGCATGCATGATAGGCCGTATGATTTTAAGCGAAGCCCTGCATTCTCAAAGGTGAGGCCCGGAACCATTATTCTTCCAAATTCCTGCTAATATTTGGTATTTGTTATACCCCTACAGAGCCCTATACTTCATTAAAGCTGGGTTTCGCTTTCCTTGTAGGTAAATTGTTTCTCGCGAGCTCTTAAGTTGTTTTCCCCTTTGCACACTCCCAAATATTTATATTTCTTGACTCTAGGAAATTTAGCATGCTGCATTGACACCACGTAAGTGCTAGGTGTCATTGGAAACTATTACAGTAGCCGAATGATTTTTCGGACCCGGAGAGGAACGAAAAATAGTAGCGAATAAGAGACCAGTCCGAAGAAATCCGTGAGTCAATACTCCTATAGAGCAACTGGAGGTTCCTCGGGAAAGTCCGAAATATCCAGCAAGTACCAATTTCCCAGAGTCCGAAAAAGCGGTCGGCTACTGTATTCCCCGTTTTTAAGTGCAAAAATTTAACCCGAGGTCTTTGGCTTCCTGGCAACTAATATTTCTCCCTCAACAAAGGCGCTAGCTGCCCCTCTGTCCGCGCTACAGTGACGTGCGTGGCTTCTTTTCTCCGGCTCCTCCGTGTTAATGGCCCGACCTTGTAAGTGCAGAGTCGTACAATGAAATAGATGGCTATCTCGCAGATTGCTAATTTATCTGCTGCATATTGTTACGCTTCAACATGATTTAGCATCCACGTCTTCCGCTGCATCATCTTCGTCTTCGTTTCTTGTCCACACCCCCTCACATCCTTTTCTCAGAATATTTTCTCCTCCGTACCTTCACTACACCAAAATCTTTTCTGCTTAATTTAACAGCTCATGCCAACTGACCAATTCCTTTGCCTGTCCTTTCCTCCTGCTTGTCTCCTCAACTTCGCCTGTCGGCGCAGGTTCTGTGCGTGCAACGGCTGGTAGTGGTTCCACTGGAGGGGCTGAGACTCTTCCGCTACACATATCCGTGGCCCGCCATCGCCTGCACCCACCTCTTACTGGTGCTGGTCTTCCTGCCAGTGCTCATCTGGGCCCTGGAGCTCATCCATACATTGGTAAGTGGCGCCCTCTCGCGGCCGCTCACGACTCCACCGCAGCGCCACCTACCTTTTGGACGTCGGTACCATAGTTTCACATTAATATATACTAGAGGGAACTCTGTCGCTGCAATCGCGTGCCGCAGGGGCGCCGCCATAGCGTTGCTCTCCTACTTGGCTTGGCTTGCCTCATGGCTTCTTTTTTGCCCCTGAAGCCGAAATCAGCAAAAAGGGTAACATTTTTGCTCCTCTTGCATGGAGCTTCTAAAATATCCGTGACAAATATATCTCTTGTAGCTGGAATATTTTATTGATGAATATATTTTGATAATCTTTTACGATAGTTTCCTTTCTGCAGTCGCAGGCAACTTTTGAGCCTGTTGGCGAGCTATGCCAAGTAACGTTGCGTATCGCTTCTCCGCGATACACAACGGTCCGCTCGCTGAAGCGTGGCTCGCCTAGACACTGGCGTCAGATTTCCCTCTAGTGCGTATCAGCATGAAATCAATTGTCGCGAGTGCACATTACTCCTCCAGCGTAAAAGTTTGCTCGGAGTAGTCAAGAGCGCTTGTCGAGACGTCTTCGGGAGTCCACCTCGCTGGTTTGCGCGGACGTCCGACTAAGCATGACAAAGAATTACTGGCGTTAAAGGATGCATACTGAGGATGTCGATCAACCGGCGGGAAAATACAACTAGGTTGATTGTGAACGCTGTATTGGGAGGCTAAAATCGAACTATGGGGGATATTTTATTGTTAGACTGTCCGGAAAGGCAATGATGTAGGGTGGTGCAGCACTGAAAGAATGCGAGGGCGTCATGACGTTCATAGTAGGGAAGAGAATGCGGGAGAGGGTCCATGATTAAACAGCGCAATGGGCAGGACGAGAAAAGCTGACAAGGACCTGTCCTGTCCCTTGCGCTATTTTAATCATGGATCCTTACCGACTCGCCCAGGTTCGCACTCTTGTTCAATATGCAGAGAGGGACACGGCAAGACATTTCGGCGTCAAAGAACGGGATAGGCTAATGTGAGATGTCAGCGCTTGAAACATATTTAAAAAAAAGCCTGCTCTGTAGCTTTGGAGAAACGTGAAGTCATTGGTATTGTGTACAATACAAGATTCCTCGCATACAGTATACACAACAGCTTGCGATGAGATTGACGGCAACTGAGAAACAAAGTTCTGCTAATGTTATTCTGGGTATGATGATCGAGAACGATCGAGGGTGACGTGTGATGGTAATGGCGGCCTTCCGGGCTTGAGGGATGCCTTCGTCCCAGGGTATTTCGACAAGAAAACGCAAAATCACTACGGAGACAAGAGAACGGGAAACACGACACAAAGCGTTGCTATCAACTACAAATTTATTTCGAGACGCGCACATATGAACACTTGCGTGGTTACTGGAAGCGCTAAACAATCCAGAAATCGAGAAACCAAGATTTTGTCGTGTCGTACCAGGGCTTCGCCGGCGCGCTCTCTCCGAACCCGCACTGGGGTCCCGCCGAGCCGGAGAACTTCAACGCCTACCAGGCAGCCCTCGGCAGGTCTCGGCACCCGTCAGTAAACGTGGAGGGGCGCCTGGGATTCCCTCCGGAGGCCCCGCTGCGGATCGTGGGACAGCCCGACTCGGAAAGGCTCCGCCGAGAAGAGGCTGCGGAGCTGGAAAAGGCGCTGACGGCATCGGCAGCGGTCGACAGGGCCCCTAGCGGATCGTAGCCGCCATATTGGCGCCCAACGTCCGCCCTCCAGGGCACGCAAAATAAGAGCCTGCACCGCTACAGTCCTTGTGGGAACGACGGAGGACGATGATGATCAGTGCGTCGCCGGGACCTGTATTGGTCGTGTACATTGTTAGTTTCTTTTTGTATGTAGCATTATAATTTATTGATAACGCACTCAATCGATTAGGAACTTGTGTAGATATGCGTGTAGTTTGTGCTTTCCTGCGCGAGTCGTTCTTCACCTTATCCACGCTTTTTGAAATCACCAGCGCCGCTTTCGCATAAACTTTCGAATCGGCGTTCGAGTATGCGTTCGACTAAGCATCATTCCACGATGACTTTCAACACAGGAGTCATTCTTGTGTCCGTGCACATCCCCCCGTTTTCTTCGGAACGTCACAGCACTCCTTTTATATCTTCCCTTTTCGTGCGCATCGAATAACGCGATATTCAAGCCCGGGTACCTGCCCGAAATTGATGGCCTATACACTAATGTAGAACGCGGGGCTTTGCTGTACGTTGTCCTATAGTGCAGAACTCCTTCACCACTCTGTTAGGGCTCAAAATGCCACTCATATATGTTTAACGCTTGAGCTATTTCGAAGTGTCTGCTTCTCTGCTTCACAGCGCAAAAGACAGAACGGACCATTGGAAAGTGTTAAGGCGAATCGCAAAGCAGTCTCAAAGTGGCAAAGATTACGAAGCCCTGACACAGAGAGGAGGGCAGCAAGGCCTTCTCAGGCGCTCTACTCCGGGCCGCTCTACTATTCCATGGCTTTCGCCTTCCACAAACTGAATTGCTTAGGTGCACACAGCCGTAATACTTTTGCATTCAAAGCACGTAGGCATACTAAGTTCTGCCGAGGGAGTTTATCCGCCATCGGCACTGGTGCTTTTTTTTTTTAACCTTGCCAATTGCCATCAGCAAAGTAGCATAGCGAGTGATGACACGGTTGATAGGCTTTATTCCGCTCATTAACTAGCCGTCGGCTCGGACATGCACCCCGAATCAGCAGGCTTAAAGAAGGCGGGCACGGGTCGTTTTGACTCTATGACAGACCCAACCACTTCTGAAGATTTTAAAGCAAAGCTTCCTGCCTCTACCTGCCAACGGTTCTTTCGTGGCGTGCGGGACAGAAAACTCCCAACGCGGCTGGGGATGGGAGGGGCGCTTTTCCCTACATGGAGCACAGTGTAGATGGCGCGGCGATAGGGCGCTATACCCAGGAGTTCCCCGCACGCAGGTGACTGCTCGCACTGGCGGGCGCGTCGGCGTGCCGGCTTTGTCGTCTGCTTTAGCGAGAATTATTTTGGGCCTGTTTTGGCGCTGCTTCGCGTCCATTGCCTGCTTCCTTCGTTGATTAAATTGTTCGACAGCACCTTCTGGGTAACCCAGACACGACGGAATTAAGTGATCGTACGGCAAAGATACGTTAAGGATTGGTTTGAAGGGCGGGAAAACAAAATGAAGAGACCATGTACAGACATCTAGCCGCTAAACAAACATTACCTTTTGCGCACTCCTTGCCACAAATGGGACTCCTTTTTCTAAATTGGTGAATACCAATTCGGTTGTGTTTTAAGAGGTATTACAAAATGCGAAAGGAGCAACTGGATGTGACAAATAGCGATTATAAAAGTTCCTCAGCTTTCTCGCAATTCTCAAACTTACAAAACTAACTAGTTTAAATCGGTATAAATGGGAATCACTAAGCTCCCACGCCGAATGGTTTCGGTTTCGCGCTTGTGTCGCGCGGTGGTGTAGCCCCGAGCTAGCACAACAGGATGGCTAGGTTCCGCTGTCTCACCCTTCGAAAGACCCTCCTCTCCGTTTTCTTTCCGCCAAAGGACAGGCGGGCTGCGAAACCATCGGCCGCCCGCAAAGCAGCGGAAAACGAGGGGGAAAAAAAATTCACGCATCTCCACGAAGTGAATCATGACGAGTGGGCGAAACACTGGGGATCGTTCTTACCGTAAATCAATTGCCCACTCGCGCATGTAAATGAGTGACAACGCGTGTGTACAGTATATACAATTCCGATCCAATCCAATCCGATACAATCCAATGCTCCTTGCGCATGCGCAACACTGTCTACACGGACAACAAGGGACAAGCCACGGACAAAGGGAGATCCTAAGGTAGTTCGCCCCTAAAAATCCACGTCGCATCAAGTCGCGCACATAGAGCAAGTGACGTCACGGTGCTGCGTCGCTGCTTCGGGGGTGCGGGGGTGGGGTGGTCGGCCTGGTCTTCTACGGTATATCGTTTGTGAATAGGCAGCCCGGCCGTGGCCGACCCTGCTGCTGCGTTCGGGACGCCGCCCCCGCGAATCCCAGGTAACTTCAGGCAGAATCTCTGATAGAGCCACGCCCGTGAAATTAAGTGACCGCCGATTTGGCAATTGTTGTGGGTATTGTTTAAAGCTTTGCTTTCAAACCACCTTTACAGCGTGGATTGGAGCCAATTTTTTTGCGTGCTAACCCATTTTCTTCCGCCGAAACGGCCTCGGAACTGGTATCAACTATCCGTTGATAGAAACAACGACCATAGCTTAATTTCACCTGCGTTCGTTTCGGGTTAAGGGTCGCGTAGCCTTCCTTTACCCAGGGTGGTTTATTTTTAACTGCCAATAAGGTTTTAAAGGAGAACTACGCCGATAACAGATATACCAATTTGTGGGTTGGTTTGTTGGTGCTAGACAGATACCACTGGCGATCGAATAAGCAGCTTTCAAATGATTAATTGCCTGACAATAGAAAGTCACGTGAACTATAGTAGTGATTACCAACACTAGCTCATCTCAAAAATATTCAGAACATTACTTTTAATTATGGGTCCATGCATGTACAGCGCGCAACACCCTTGTCTATAACACTGAGTTCAACTTCAACTAGTCACCTCTCAAAACTGCTGACTCAAACTTTTCACAAAAACGTTGAGGTCCAAAATAGTATATGGTTAAGACTTCAGAATGACACAATAGTTTTCTCCAATGCTTTTCGGCCGAGGCAAGATAAGGCTATAAGCACCAAACCTTTGTTTAGACAAGTGTGTTACCCTCTGTACATTCGTTGTCAAAATTTCTAGGCCAAACCTAAGCCTTCTGGACCACAAATAATTCAAAAAATAAGCGTACCCTTAACTGTGACAAATCATTTTATGACAGTAAAAAAGAAATTAGTGTTCTCTAGCTTTCTGGCATAAAACGTTTCAGCCTCGCTCTCGACGTTAGCTTGTACATTGAATGTTTTGTGGCCTGCGCTCTTCCGAGTTGGCCTAGAAAAATTTGACGAAGACTGTACCTCGCTGAACGGCGTACGTTGGACGAATGAGTGTCCGAATCATTTGAAGGTTACCTACGGGCTCAAGTCACGGACAGAAGTAACCTGTGATCCCAGAGGTACCTGTGATCTGATGGGAGTAGAGCAGTAATATTTGGCTCCGGTACTTTGTGACCCTGATCCAAGTAGTATTGGATGCGCCTGTTCACTTCATTAAGAAAGCATTTCAGAATGTTAAAAGTTGAAAGGAGTGTTGCAGGGTCCCTTTAAAGGGACCTTGCAACGCTTTCGATAAGCGCTTTCACTCTTTCCTTCGCGTCTGGAAGCACTGCGAAAGCTACAGTTATCGCAAGCACGGAGCGGCACGGCGTGATTTGCTCGTCGCACCAGATACGCCTTCCATTTCTGCTTTGTTTTTGTGGCTTTTTTTTGTTGCTATCGAAAAGCGTTCATTGCTGTAACTAAGGAAAACCAGCCAACAGCCGCTACCTTAGTGACGTAATTCGAGTCGTCGAAGAACGTCAAGACCGCGAAAGAGGGAAAAATCTTTTGAGCGAGTTTACAATTATTCTAATGGGCATAGAGCAGTAATTTTTGGCTGAGACGTACTTTTGCGACCCCCTAATCTAAGTACTCGGTGTGCTGGGTGACTACGTTCTGTAAGCATTTAGGATTTCAAAAAGAGTTGAAAAAAAGTGTTTCAGGGTCCCTTTAAGGCATTTAGACCATAAGCGAGCGTCAGTGCTGTACTGCCTCAGCGCGCGGAGAAACCACATGCCGCGCACATCGTCGTGCCGAGGCTCCTTCGCCACAGGGTTTCTTCGACCTTGACCGTCGGCCGAAGCAGCGGCCGCTGTATCGCGCTTTCGCGTGCCAGCTGCAACTTTCTTCGCCGTCATTGCGCCACCAATTGGCCGCGGCCTGTGTGTACTATACACTGGGCGGTAGTAAACAATCATCGACTCGGTCCCACGTGACCGATGATCGCCGGGCCAGCGGCCGAGGCCAAGGCGCGACGCCCGTCTGGTCCGGGCACGTCATGCGAGCCAACGATCGGGTAACGGGCATGCGATGGCCACGTGTAAACTTTCTTCCAGAGAGGCGAGGGTGGTTGAAAGATTGCTCATGCCGTGGCCGGCGCGCCGTACGTTCCCCCCTCATTCGAAGAACCACGCTCCCTGAACGCTCTTGACTTCTGAACCAGCCCCCGCCATTCTTCAGAGGTCGCAAAGCCGGGTGGCGCAGGTGCTTTTCGAACGTCGCGTACTCGCTCCTACCAGTTGGAAAAGATGTCTAGACGAAGTGGTGTTTGTAAACGGAATGTCGAGCACGCTTTTTCTTTTGCGCCGTTACGACACCTTCAGATATCGAAACAACTCAGGCATGTCGTGCGCACTTTCTTTGTGTTACGATACTTTCAGGAAAAATTGAGAGGTTAGGAAGCTCTCAAGAGCAAAACTTGGACAGGAACTTGCGGGTTTCTCGGCACCGATCTTTTGAAATCAAACCGGATTGGGTTGATCCGTTTCAAAGGATACCGCACGGTTGCGAAACACTGCATCACCACGCTGTCAATGTAAAATTTTTAATAAACGATCCTACCGATGAAGAAGTTTATACGGAAGAACTGTTTCACAGCGCAAGCTGTGCAGGGGTGTTGTCGCCTTGGTGGAACCGATATTGGTGACATTAATCGTGCGTGTCCACGATCCCACGCAGGTCGAATCGGTTGCTGGCTTCGAACAGGTGACCCGTAGATCGTGAAACATGTAGTTTAAGCAAATGAGCTATGGTCGCACGCTTCCGTGCATTGCTTGCAGGCTTTTATAAAGAAGCAGAGATCATAGCACTGGTAGTGGCTACATGGGAGACCATAATGGAGGAAGACTTTAAAGCAGGTGGCGAGCGTTCACGGCGTGGGGTTTACCTGAAGTACTTAGGGACACTAGCTAGCATCTTCCGAAGCTTTCCTGGCGCCGAAGTCCGCTTATAAGGATGTGGAAACGTATGATCTGTGGAGAAGAACTGTAACTGCTATATTAACACAGATAAGATGACATTAATTAAACATTTGTCCGCTATAACTCCGTTAGATGACGTATCCACAGGAGAGGATTGAAAACACGCCATTCTATTCTGCTCCCTACTTGCACAACCCTAGTCTCGCAAGAGTGCCCGGTCGGGGTGTAGCAAGTAGGCCACGATGATGGTGATATTAATACATGATTGTGCACATACGTATGAATTCCGAGCAGACACTAAATTCCGGCGGCTACTCACTAAGGGCTAGATATCCGTGGCGTTCTCCGATGAAGTCGACGTCAATTGTTTTTTCGACTTCCTTTGAAAAGTTTCGATGCCTTTCTAGTACCTAGTGGTTGGCCTCAATATGACCAGGCAGGACCACACAAATGAAGAAAAGCTGAGAGAGGGGAATAAAGCGATATAGCGGCACTATGTACGTATGACAGACAGACAGACAGACAGACAGACAGACAGACAGACAGACAGACAGACAGATAGATAGATAGATAGATAGATAGATAGATAGATAGATAGATAGATAGATAGATAGATAGATAGATAGATAGATAGATAGATAGATAGATAGATAGACAGAGAGAGACAGAGAGAGAGAGCAGAGAGAGAGACAGAGAGAGACAGAGAGATAGATAGAGAGAGAGAGAGAGAGAGAGAGAGAGAGAGAGAGAGAGAGAGAGAGAGAGAGAGAGACGACGGCTTCTTAGTTTGATTTCACCGAACTCTGGTTGAGCGGGCTGGGAAGAAATGCAACCTAGGAGACGTGCGCATGCATACCCAACGCGTATGGCGCGCACATAGATCAGTGCCGCCGACGCAAGCATGCACCGACCGCACTCCGGACATGCCGCAGCGGGGCCGCCGTCGCCGCGCTTTCCGAGCGAAAAGGATGCGACGGGGTGAATACACCGAGTAGACCGCTGCTGGCCGGCGGGAAAAAACAGCAGCCTCGGACGTCGTCGCCCCCTAGAGAGAGGGAGAACTCCAAGGGGAGCAGCAGTAGTGGAAGGGATCCACGTGTTTTCGTCGGCGTCGTCTTCGAGGAACCATCGCCGCCGCCGCCGCCACCGCGGGCGGTCACCGCCGCCAACGTGAGCCGGCGCGAACTCTCACGAGGCCGCTTCGAAGGAGCGAGAACCATTTCCGAGACACTCCCAGCGTGGAGCCTTATTATTACTGAGCCGAGCCCAGTGTTCGCGACTCGTGGGACGCTCGCTACCGTCGATTAGTCTTTTTTCCACAGCGATGCGGCTTGGGGGAGATGTGTGTTGTGCATACGCGGCGCGGCATGTTTACCTTTTAAAGCGAACGCTTCCTTGGTGGGACCGGTGGCGTCCTGTCAAAAAACGGATGCTTTTCCGCGTAGACCGGTTGGTCGACCGAAAAGCTCTGACGAGATCTTTGGACACACGGCGCGTGCGTGAAAGCGGGATTCCATTATGTCGACATGGTTACTTGAAAATTGCGAGAAAGCGAACGGTTCTAGATAAGACAATACACGCCTCCATCTTGAAGGAGTATAATAGCTTATCTTTATCTCATAAACCACGTATCGGCATACATTAAATCGTTCGTAGATGCGGTTACTTGGTGCATGAAAAATGGTGTAATGAGTTCGTTCTTCGTTAACGATTTGGGTTTTCGAAGGTTTGACGATCGTTTGGACGCACTTTCAGCGAAGGTGGGATGCATTCTTAGCTTTCCCGCTTCTGTCAACTTTTTTTTTAGAAGGGGTGATATTTTTTTTATCATTTCAAATGCTTACGTATTTCTATGCGGGCTCAACGAGGAGACCACCCGTCTGTCCATCACACTTCTGCAGCATTGGATAAAGCTGTTAATCAGAGGCCCTACGGCTTTCACGTTTTCAATCTTAAGACCGCTTCTGCGGCCCCCGAGAGACCGCCTTTCAAGCACTGCACTCGTGCAATGTTGTGAATGTGACTTCAAAGGGACTCAGTGTGTGTATGTATGTATGTATTGTTCTTAGTAAAGGAAGATCCACCAACAGGCGTAAATTGTCTCGCCTAGGGGACGGACACCGGAACGGCTGCTGGTGTAGGATAGGGAGAAAAGAATACATTCCCTAGAGAACATAAGGTTTTATAGATGCATTAAATATAAGGCCATAGGGACATCCACACTTCGAAATCAGACACCTTATATTCCCCTAAAAAACGTTTTCTCGGCAATGCATTCGTGCATAGTAGTGAAGCCTACTTTTAACGGGCTAAGTGTACATATTTCTGGAGCGATACGCGGAGTTTAAAAGACCCTTGGACCATCATACGTTAATATGAGGCTCGTTACGCTGCCGCTAGAAAAATTGTCTTCCAGAATCATTTGTGTAAAATGTAAAACGAAGTTATAGAGGCTTTATATGTAGTGCTTCATGGGGATGCACGGGGTCTTACGATGGTATTTAACAGCGGGCCCTTGGGCCTTCCTACATGGGTGCAAGGCTAAATAACATTGTTTTAAATGAAAGGTCATACGTTTCGTAGCTCTCTCGGCTTTTGTTCGACGAGCAACGAGGCGTTCTTTGCTGGGAAATGCGCTAAATAATGCGGGCAAATAATATGTAAATAAAGCAGAGATCTTCACTCGCTGAGCACTGCATAAGGTTCGATGCGCTGATCGCGCATCAACCATGGTCACCTTCCCCGACCATTATGACCCATCTTTAGATATTAAATTAAGGGCCCTCATAAGGGTATATACAACACCATTAGTAACTACCTCACCGGTTCCACGCACATTTTAACCAACACGACACACCGAATTACCATTCCACAGTTTTTCGGCGCTCTTTGCCGCAGGCGCCATAAACGCCGACGTGCTACTGCTACCGCAGCGCCATCTTGCGGCCTTGCAAGTAAGGCGCCCGTTATGGTCCGTGTAAACAGCGCTCGCCTGCCACTCCCACGGGACGCAGTGCAATCGGGGCGACGATCCGTGATTCCCGCGTGCCGCTTCGCATGCGTCGGCGCGGAGGAATCTCCCTCGTGACCGCAAAACACCGCCCAGTTAAATAGGCTTCCGTCACCGCTGCGTCGATATCCAACTTGTGCCACGAAGAGAAACTCCGATGAAGAGTAAGTGAACGTGGTACAAGTACCCCTAGCCAAAAACTGCTCGGTGTAGAAGCGAACGGGATGCTTTCCTCCGCTGAGAAGGCATTCATTCGTAGAGGGTGTTTTGCGTGTTTGTGTATATGCGGTTGAGTCCGTTGCCCGACGATCGAGAGGACCTCCTCCTTCCATCTTCTATGTAGGCGCGACGACGTCGACGTCGTCGGAGGCAACGAGCGCGTTTTTCGTCGTAAGAATGAATCCCCCGGCGCAATTACTGCGCAGGGGCGGGGGCGAGACTGCGAGTGGCGTGCTGTTGGCCTTCAACGTCGGCGACCTCGTCCGGGGAAGATCGACCCCGCGGGTAGCGAGCAGTTGTGGCGGTCGGCCTGTTGAAAGGCGCGCTTCTCAGTGGAGCTGGCGAAGTTACTCTGATGTGGCTATGGGAAATTCCGAGCGGGACTTTGTGGGGCTTCATTACAAGTTACAACACGATATGGAAATGTTTGGTTTCCCCAAGCTTTGTACACCCGCTCCTCTCTGTAATGGTTGTGTCTGAGAGTAAATAAATAAATAAATAAATAAATAAATAAATAAATAAATAAATAAATAAACGCGATTGCCCTGGCAACGGAAGAGACCGGAATGAAGCAAACACGCCTTCTGTAGCATTAACAAAATGTAACAGAACGGGTATAAAATAAAAGCCCGCGCCACGTTTAGTGACAGAGGAAACGAAAGAAGAGCCACTCCACCCTGTGAAAGTATGAACTCTTCACGGGAGTCGTGCTGCGACTGGCCGTTCTTCGATGTCACTCATTCAATCTCGGTACATGGTCTGGAGAAGCAAGCGAGAAGCAAGCACGCAAACAAGTGCTCACACACGCGCGCGCGTGCGCGCACGCACACGCACACGCACACACACACGCACACGCACGCGCGCGCACACGAACGTTCGCTCTACGGAACATGTTGCGCTTCAGAAAGATATGGGTAAAGTTGGCTTCACCGCAAGGCGTTTTTTGAGGACGCAAAACAAAAATGCACGGAAACCGTAGCCAGAAACGGCTCCGCTGTGAAATAACGAGGTAGTATGGTGAATTCGTTATAGGTGTATGAACTCGAACATGCCCCTCTGCCTGACGCGTCGACGCCAGGACTCGAGGCCCAGCCACACAGAGGCGTACGCACGTGTCCGGCGAGCGTCGGCGTCGTTCGGCGGAACCGTGCCGGCACCTTCAGTATAGGGCGAGTAACCATACGAGTCCTACGAAGTCAGGCGCCTGCCGCTGTGTTGATGTTTATTGCTAGTGGTTGTTAGACTTGCTGGTCTGATCTCTCTGACATCCTTTACAGGATATACTGATGCGAACGTGTTGTATGACTGATGAGTGGAAAAAAGTTTTCGTCGTCGTCGTCTGATCGCACTGGACATGTCTGCGACGCAAGAGCGGAAAAAAAAAGATAGACTTACGATTGCTTACTAGCTACCCAGGGCAGTGACTGTTGTGTGGCGGGTATTCCGCGTGTTTTAACACGATTGATTGATTGTAAGGTTTAACGCGCCGACGCAACGCAGGCGATAAGGCGCACCGTAGTGGAGGGCTCCGGATTAATTTTGACCGCCTGGAGATCTTTAACGTGCGCCGAAATCTGTTTTAGCGCGAGCACCTCACAAGCGGCACATCTAACTCTGTGGCACCCTCGGGGAAGTTAAGCTGCTTACGTGCTCGCGAAAGCATTACGGCGCCCCCCAGCGATACAGATTGAAGACTTCTAGGCTGCTTTGCATCTTTCCTCGCTTGAGTTTCTTCGTCTTTTGCCTGACAGGCAGGCTGGCGCCAGTTCTCGCCACGACTTGCCCAGGAGCAGAGCTAGCGGTGGCTGCGGTGCACCTGTTCCGCTCATGTGCCGTTACTTTCACCTTACACACGACGTGACGTCAGCGCCGAGGATAACTTTTGTTCCTCCGCTGGCATCGTGCTGATGTGGCGTTGGGGCAACGCACAAAAACTTACTCCGGAGGTACCCGTGTTCTATTAGCTTACAAACTCCAATATGTAAACAATTTTCTTTTCAAACTAACTCATTCGATCAGCCAAATTAATCCCCCGTACGCCCTTTTCGCGCTCCCATGTGCCTCCTTGTTTTTCGCATTCTGACTTAGTGCTACGAACGGATCAAAGTGTACAACCATGTGTAGTCGAACCGAAATGGCCGCTCCTACGCAGCGGAAGCCGAGCCAAGCCAAGCCAAGCCGGCTCCCGAGCGGGCCCGTCTTATCGCATCATTCGCCGACTCGCTAGCCCTTTTAGCGGCACATTAGACAAGACATTAAGCGGTGCGGAACAAAGGGGCGCTGTTAAGGACGTGCCAAAGACTTCATTACAAAACCCGGCGCGCGTCGAAGGCGACGCGCACTCAGGTAACGAGATGGGAGCAGCCTTTTTTCCATTGTGTTTGCTGGCACGGGCCGCGAACAGAAGACCTTACCGACGTCCTTCCAAGGCCCTCTACTTGGCTTTCACGAAGCCCGACTTGGGCGGCTACACTATCCGATGGAGACCACGCAGGCGCCTCAACCCCTGCAGCTTTCATTCGTCTTTACGCGACTGCGAACTTTGCCCGCGCAAAGATATCCGGAGAGAGAAAAAAGAAAAGAGAAAATATAATGACGAGGTTGCGTAGCTGAGAAAATAGAAATAGAAATACACATTAAAATGCTACGAGTGTTTCTAGATCACGAGCGGCGATAATCGGGCATCGAGTGCGCCGGCCAAACGAACAAAAGGTCCTCGAAGCGGAATACTTGATGCGTTCTGAAGAGCGGGTATACACGCCGAGTGAGTGGATAAGGGCCGGCGTGTGGCGCCACATCGTCGTCTTACTAACTCTGCGCGGGCAGTGGCTGAAAACGAGGACCGAACTCGAGCCTTTACACTTCGCTGTCTAGCCGATCGACAAAAAAGCGTTAAGAAGAATCCAAATTGTAAGAAGGGTAGGCAAGATGGCGGTTAGCATGGCAAGTGCAATTAGAAACATTGTCTCTCACCTATTCGTTTCGTACTATTTTTGATTATTATTATTACGTAATTGTCATTTCTTCTGCAGATCGTTTGCTACCTTTTGAAACGTGCATTCGTTTACTTTGCTTGATTATTGCGTATTTATTACGTACTGGGCTCTTAGTATATTCGCAATATGTCCACCTGTTTGTTATTTCGATTGTCGTATGTAGTACAACACAATACAATACAATAAATGTGTCTAACCTAACATAACATAACATAGGGGCTCTTTGAATCATTTTTTAGCATGAAGGCAGGAGCAAATAGCGCGGCGTGTTTTTTAAAAGCATTACATGAATGTGCGCGGTCGGCATAATCTACTTTACTGCTTAGCCTTGAAGTTTCTGAATTACGTATAAACAGTCGTTTGCAAACTGTGATCGTCCGACGGGGCGTCGTTGATTAGCAGCCGATCTCTGGCGCACGTGAACGTGAACAACAGCAACAATAACGACGACGACGGCGACGACAGCAACAATAACAGAGTCATGATGCCTGTGGCACGGCTACGGGATGAAGGAGTGGCCGTGCCGATGCGAACGCCATATCTAACGCGCCCCGTCCCTAACACGCTTGAGTCCATGCGGTAGCACTCAGTGACTAACGCAAAGTATTTATCTTGAGAGATGCAGGTTAATTAACACGAGACATTCATTAGAGAACATTGATGCGCGTTCCACGCATTTGTCGATTTGGTATTATACGTAGTTCTAACTTCTGGCAAAAACAGCCCATGATGAAAGTGACTTCGCTTTCACCCGCTGTGAAAATGTCAAGGCGCGGCTTACTAAACGAGGCTGTTCGGCTAATTTGTATTCAGTCCACGGAAAATTGCTGTAGCCCATGTCAGCTCCCCCCTAGCGGCGACTTATCAATAAGCTCCAAAATCTGGCACGGCGCGTGCAAGGCATTTGCATATCCTGGACGAGTTAATTACTCCCCTCCATCAATAACTGTAATGACGGCATGCGTAGGTCACACTTCGGTGGTTTCCTTAGTTGGGAAGGAGGGGGGTTGGAAGCAGATAAAAAAAATCGTCAGCGTTCGTAACTAATCGTTACAACCGTTTCAGAAGGAACCAAAGGTAGTTAAGAGCCAGTAACGTGTAAGTTAAAAGCACTTTTTCGTAGAAAACACTTATATTACCAAGCGTTATTCCGGCGTTTCGGCCGGCAACCGGCCTTGCTCAACGGCTTTTTTGATTATCTCCCAGTAAAGCAACCGTAACAGTTATACTCTATAGTCTGTCCTTGCAGTTCCTATTCCATTCATTAACTGCATCCCACTTTGGCTAATGATATTACCCGATTGCATCACACAACAAAAAACAACAAAACGATGAAGTTCCTGCGAAGATATACGCTGTGCCCCTGTCTCCTTCGCTGCGCAGTTTTATTTTCCCTTCCGAAAATTTATTTCTGGGAAGCCGCCGTATTGAGTTACGTTATTTCCCTTCCTCCACTCGTATTACTTGTGGTCCCGCACTTGGGTAATCACCCAGCGCCAGTATCCGATCATGAGCCTTTAGTTTTGTTTTCTTTATTGTTATCTTTGTCCCATCTAGGTACTTGGATGGATGAAGCCTCGTCATGCCACGTGCCATGCCCGGGCACTCTTTGTGTAGCGATTAGAAGACGCACAGTGAACACGTCTCTAGCGGTATCGTCGGTCAAGAATTTCCGCAGGGATTGCTGTGGAGACAAACAGCAAAAAAAAAAAAAGTCATCCGTACGTGAACGCGCAAAGTGAGCGCACATCCAGCACCCACGCAGTGACCGCGAACAGATTGCTCAAATCATAATTCTCGACGCAGCGAAACCGGCAATTTCAAAGGAAGAACCCAAAACGACAGTGAAGAGGCCACAGCGCGGAGGGCCGCTACTCCGCTCAAACCGAAACGGCTCCACGCCCGCAGATATACTGCTTTGCGAAAGCCGTTATTCAATCGGAAAACAGGCGCCGAGAGACGAGTGAACGTGGCAATCCACCGCCTTTCCGTCGCCGCCGCGATGCGGTGAGTAGCCGTTCTGAAGGCCGTCAGCGCAATGAGCTCTCAGAGTATCCGACGCACGGAACGGCTGTCGCCATCTCGCGGTAGATTGCGGGCGAAGTAACCACGGAGAAACAGACGGAACAACTCAGCGTGCAGCCACCGCTGCCGCGTAGTAGATACTGCCTCCTTGGAATCGGCGGAGGAGCGGGCCCGTTGGTCTAGGGGTATGATTCTCGCTTTGGGTGCGAGAGGTCCCGGGTTCAAATCCCGGACGGGCCCTCAAGTTTTTTTTTTTGTTATACCGTCCGAAATATTACGTGCACGCAATGAAAAAAACCCGCCTGCCACGCTTTCACCGCTTACGAAACGCTCTTAATAAAGGCCCTAGGGCGTTGATATTTTTATACAAGACCGGTGTTATCGTCCCTGGAAAAATGTGTTCCTAGCAATGCATTTGTGTGCAGTAGTGAAACATACTTTAAAGGTTTTCGTATACCGCGCACCATAGGGGTACGTGGAGTTTTATGAAAGTATTAAACAAAAAGCGCAAGCCTCTTCATGCGTTCATAGCAGACACTTAGTATTGCTCTTGAAAAAAAAAAATGTCACATTTTTTTTTTTTTTGCGAAACTGAGTTTCGACAATTCATCTCTGCATAGCAGTGAAGACGACTTTATCTGCGCTCTGCGTGTAGCGCTACTCGAAGGTGCACGGCTCCTTAGGGATGTACTTAATAAAAAGCCCTCGCACCATCATACTTTGCCATCTATTGCCTCTGAAAAATATTGCCTCTGAAAAAATCTCTTCCCGGGAACCCACGTATAAATAGCAGTGAAGGAGACCCCGAAGGGGCTGGTGTAAAGCACAGCCGCTTACTAAGCCTTTATCGGACAATTTTTATGTCTAGAAAATATTTGTTTTTAGGTATACGACATGAACCTCCGTTATCGTGCAGTAAGAGAAAAACCAAGCACGATAGCGGTGGTCACTGGGATAGCTTTGCGTACGCAATGGTGTTTGAAGCGCCAAAGCTGCATCTAGGGCCATGGTTCAGTGGCTAAGCTCAGTGGCTAACGCGCGCGCCGTAGTGGAGAGCTCTGGATTACTTTTGACTGATGTTGGAATCACAGACTGACGGAGAATCACTGCAACGTTCCAAAAACGTTCAGTGGTCATCTCTCCCAGCATTGTCGCGATTGCGGTAGCAAATGCCAGCTGCTCCTGGACCAGAGCGTTGTGATAGGGGAGCACGCCAACCAAATCGTGTGAGAAATCTTAGACGCCACGGAAATAAAAAAGTTAGGCGACCAATGCGCAAGCACCCCTTCTATTGTCCCCTTACACAAGGAGTGTCGATACTTGTGGCAGAAAATCCTAATCTGTTATTTAATGTTTGGTTTCGAAACAGCTCTTGGGGTTTATAAAAAATAGATTGCCTGTTGTATTGTTTGTACATCTTGCTCCGTAAGTAGATCATCCAGTGTCAACTCATTATCACACTACGCTCACGCCACCTCAAGTGTTCACGTGCTGAATTAGTGTTTCCTTCTTTTTTCCTTTTGTTGTTTTTGCTTATGCCGTGTATAAAAACGTTTCACTGGCATGAGCAATAAAAATCAAGTTGTTAGTCAGCGCTGTGCTTGTGCCCGCTTCTTTTTGTCTCGTATTGGCGACGTTACTATGAATATGAGTAATTTGGACCAGCTGGAGATGTTTAACGTGCGCCGTAATTTCGATACACGAGCGTTTGAGCGTTTCGCCTTCCCCTGAAAGTTTGACCAATCCGCGTTCAGGATCAGCAGCCAGTTAGCAATGAGCCACAATGCCCCACCGGGCTTTAACCACCGCGGCAACGCGGCCGTCACCCACGCACATTCCACCACGGAACAACACGACGAGAGACACGCGACCGAACACCCGCTGTGGTGGCACCTGGTGCATTCATTCGTGACAAGAACCGTGCAACGGAGTGCGGACGACACGTTTTGGCCCTGCCGATGCTAGCCACAGGAGTACGACACACCACTCACAGGGGACGAATACTTCAGACGACATACTCTTTGAATGGTGGGGAACTATCTCGAGGCCAGCTTGTACAGGATACTAGTTGAGTAGCATATACGTCTACCAGTGTCAGTGTTGCCTCGTCAAAATTGCCATTCCATCTCCACCGAATCACCATCATCATCATCATCATCATCATCATCATCGGCTCACATCGCTATCGTCACCCCACAATCCCGATCGCCATCATCATCATCACATACACTGCAGGATGGCGGCATGTCAGCTGCGCGCTCTGAGTACATTTTTTGCCACAAAACGTCGCCTTATTCCTCCAATGAGTTATCAATCGACTGAGCTATCTACTGAATCACTGTACATTACAAAATATTTTAGTGCTTTAAGTTTCATTTAGCTCGTTTTGGCGCTTGAAGCTTCATGTTTTTTTTTTTTTTTTTTTTTGCCAACGCAGCCGTTTTCTAGAGTCCAGCTAGACACCGCATTTTCTTTCCGTTATCTTTATCCTCCTCCTTATACTTTGTTTTTCTCATCAGGTACGAGTTATGGCTACGGGGTTCCAACATCCAACCGCGGCTACCAGGGCAGAAACCAAGAGCCGCCTGAGGAAGAGAGTTTACTTGCGTGACTCAAGTCCGGCCTAGCTTACCGCCTGTCCCTTCCCACTGTAGTAATCCTCTATGTTGTTGTTATTGTTATTGTTGGTGTTGTTATTCATGATGCTTTTATTTTGGAACATACCCACCCGGGGTATTCGCCAGGATCGGGAGCTTTGAGGGGCTGGCTATTATGTCCGCCTCACAAAACTATAATGGGGAAACAAAAAAATTTGGACGAAGAAAAAAGTGCATATGAAATATGAGAATTGGTAAAGAAAAGGTCGATCGACGCGAAAAGTTGGAAGAAAAAGAAAAGTGAAATTTTTTGTACAGTCCTCAGGAAGAGCAGCCAATTAATAGCTAAGGCGCCTGCTCTCGGAAACGTATGCGTGGACGGCTGCAACCACATTTCTGTCAGTGAATCCCCGTCCCGGCCATCTCACGTCCCGGGCGTCATGTGCTATTCATCGTAGTCCTCACTTGGTGCGCGGTAAAGTAAATGCCCACCGCGTACGGATACCGGTGCTCCCCTGGGTTGCAGCCCATTGCGAGCACCAAATCCTCCGCTGTGTAACTATAGTCCGCATCAGGCAAACTTGAAACAAAAGGAAACAGAACAACACCTAGGAGGTCTATGACTCCCTTAGGAATTAACGTGCCGCTTTTTATAAAAGGCTTTTGAGGCACGGTGCTTGTTTAGGTGCACCAATAACAGAATGTAGAAGGCTTAACTGTGAACCGAAACTGAGAATCTCCCAATCGTTGAAGTTAGCTGGGATTAATTGATGGGTTTAGAATTCTCTTTTGCATCAAATGGTAGAATACCGAGGTTTGAAACATTTGGCTAGAATTCGTGCATTATCTAAAGAAATAGTGCACCCTTTTTTTTTTGCCTGAAAGTACCATCAGGGCACATGGGCAAAAAACTTCAGGATAACTCAGAAAAGGAAAGGTCTGTGTGTCTCATTCCCGCTTTCTGAATCTTTTAAGGGCCAATGTTTCAATGTTTTCACTGAGTATTTAAAAAAAATAAGGAGTTTAGAATAATGCAGTAGAGCTTTCGAATAGAAATATAGTTAAAGAGCAAATCCGTTGATTTAAAGAAAAAATTCGGGATCGCTCCTGTTAGTATAAACGAATAACAAAACAACAACAGCAGCAACAGCGACAAGGACAACGACGATGACGACAACAAACATACTGGTCAGTGGTCCAAACGCACATTATTCAAGACAGTAAACCCCAATCTGCCGCTATACAGACTAAAAATACTGCGCTAAACAAAGCATCGATTCGCCACAAGAAAAAAGAGAAGCAGAGAAGAAAATATCGCGCCGCACTCGTCCTGAGAGTTACGCAACGGAGCGTCGATTCCTTTGTTTTGGTCGAGCTCGAGTTTTTCCCCTGTGTTGCCATGTGAACGCATTAAGACCTCGGCGGTGTGTTTACCAACAACAGGCGCTCTTTCCTTCTGCATCGGTGAACTTCCTGCTTCAAGGACGCCGAGCAGCCGCGGTAACAGGCCTACCTGGGCGCTGCGTGACAAGCTCGCTGAGGAGCTCTAACGGCTGTCGATGAAGGCAGCTTTGATTTCTGCTGGGGCTCTTTGCTTATTGTAGTAACAGTTGAGTTGTAACAGTAGTGTTACTACTGCTCTTAGTACTGAAATCAATCAATCAATCAATCAATCAATCAATCAATCAATCAATCAATCAATCAATCAATCAATCAATCAATCAATCAATCAATCATCAAGCAATCAATCAATGTATATACATTGTCCAAGGCAACAGTGATGTTCAAGTGCTGGTACATTTATAAACGAATGGGCGACAATAATTGCAGTTACATGACGCATAAAGAGTACTAAAACGATTACACAGGGTTTGCTATACGAAATTGATGATAAGATGACAATATAGAGAGTGACACAATACACAAAATAGCAAGAGGCAAATCATGCACTCTGTAAGAGAAGATACATGAACGACCAAGTGAGGACACAAGTGTTTAGGAACAAAAAGCTAAGAGGAGTGAGGAGAGCGAACGAGGAACAATGGAGAGCGTTGCAGTTATCGGTGTATGTAACGAAAGAGCATGTGCAGTGGGAGAACATACAAGGATAGCTAAAGGATAACCCTGTCCAGCACAGCCGAAACTGCGAGAGCGAACCATTAAAAACGTCCAGTTTGGCACAAAACAAGTTATACAGTTTTGCAGTCGGCGGGCAGGCGAATGGCGGCTATCGGATGCACCACTGTAAAAGGGATAGTGTGATCCGCGTACACTTCAGGGGAACTCGGAGCACGCCCTGGTACAGCATTAAAACAAAAAAATGATTCCGTGAAGCAGAGTGTACGAACAAGATCAGCGCGATCACGTCGGCAATAAAGGAAGAAGGGTTGGTAGGATTGAGTGGGGGTTGAGGCAGAACTGCGTCTGAGCGGGTTTTTATATATTTAAAAAAAGCTTTCTCTGTACTCTTTCAAGCTATTGCTCGTTGGAGCCGTTCCAAACAACAGATGAATATTCCGGGTGAGGGAGGCAAATAGATTTATAAAGCTTCAGGAAGAGAGCAGAACATAAAGTCTCTGGAAAATTCGTACACGGCTCCCAGAGAGCGGAGTGCCCCGTGCAACCATCTGCCTGATATGGGGAGTAAAGCTGAGCGGCTGTAGAAAAAGTACACCAAGGTTCCTGATCTCGTTAACCGCAGGAAGAAGAGCATTATTCATCGTGTATGGAAATCGGAATGGGTGTGCTTTCCGGCTGTACGAGATGACTTTGGTTTTTGATGGGTTTAGAATTAGGCTCTGCTCAGTGCTCAGCGTGCGAACGACGAGATAACAAGCTAAAGAGTGAATGATTGCTCTACAGAATTAATTATTTTGTATACCTTTATATCATCAGCCTACAGAAGGAAAAATGAGTGCTCAATACCAGTGGATACGCCATTAATTAAAGCGGAAAATAGAAGGAGACCCAACACAGGCCCCTGAGGCACACCACTGGTTGGATGATGATGATGATGATGATGACAGCAGCAGCAGCAGGAAGTGCGGATTCTCGACGCAGATAAAATTATAAGCACGAGGTGCGTCTAGTAGGCGTTCACGTAACGACAGCCGCTGCTCACCACGGTTTGTTGCGATTCGAGTGCCGCATTTGCTATAATACAACTAGCACAAATCTGGTTTCATTTTTTAAGGTACCATACAAATCACCGGTTTCAATCTACAACAAAGGGCAAATATGCGGGGCATATAAAAAATAGGAAAAAAAAAGTGAGCTAAGAACAAGAGACACGAAGAGGGCAGGAAGGACAACCTAAGCCTGCCAGAGTTGACCGACTTGATTGATTGTAGGGTTTAACGCGTCGACCCAGCGCAGGCGATGAGGCGCGCCATAGTAGAGGGCTCCGATTAATTTTGATCACCTGGAGATCTTTAACGTGCACTGAAATCTCGTACACACCGCGTTTTGCTTTTCGCCTTCTCCATCATAAAAGCTGCCGCTGCAGCCGGGAATCGAACCCGCATCCTCGTGCTCAGCAGCACCACTGAGCCACCGCGGCGGGTGCCGCCGCTGGGAAAGTAATTCGGGATGCGGGAATCCTAAATCTCCACGAATACGACGTATAGTGGTTGAAGAAAAACAGGTTCTATCTACTGCACCCCGATATAAAAGCGTAGTTAATCATCGAATGCAACGTTGATATCGAGGCTGGTGCACAGGACGTAACCACAGTATCCACAACAAACTCACCAATCCACCGGACCCTACCCAACGCCCCTTCGTCCCCTCCCTCTTCAAGTGAAAAAAAAAAAAAAAAGCGAGAGAATACAACCATCAGATCACAGGGTATACAGCCTGCGGACCGCAGGGAATGACAACTTCATTTCGCATCGCTTTATCGTCGAAAAGAGTGAAGACTGTGCAATATTGCTGCATGCCCCGTAAGACACAAAGCCGCGTCACGTTAGCAAACAGCTTTTTCACCTGGAGCGTTCCCCACACTTTTAGGCGTTTGCCGTGGTCCCGGAGAAACCAGCGAGAAATCTCGTAAACTCCCAGTTATTCGCCTCTTCTGGAAGGAGCGGCCAAAGCTGAAGCTGCTCTCAAACACGCCGCACGCCTTGGCGGGGATAACCGAGCCGGCGCCGTGGCTGCGACCACGCAGACTTCCTCCTTTTCGACGGCGAATTCGCCTCCGCCGTTGGCGCCATTGTGCAAGGCCACGAAGACAAGCGGAAAAGCCACCGGATCACCCCCTCGCCTCTATTTGTCTCGTAAAGTTAATCACCGGTTTCATGGTACACCAGTGACGCTTCGTTAACTTCGTTTGTTAAGGAAAGTCGAAAGTTAGTCGTTCGTCCGACGTAAATGAAGTGGTGTGGAGGCTTTCTGATTACCTGGGCGGTGTTGCGCAAAGCCGGTGTCAAGGAGGAAGGCGCGAATTGAGACTGACGGACGACAATATGACGTGCCGCGCAGTCGCTCCTGGCGGGCGAGCAGGGAGAAACGTTCCGGCCACAGACGTCGCCATTTTGTAGCATTCTGTACTTTCGAACGTCGACTGCGTATACTTGTATTCGGAAGGAATCACTTTCGGGATGGCGAATGTCGGGAAAAAGATTCGGACATAAGAGACACTCCCGCGTGTGAAATGACCGGAGCTTGACGGGGAAAAAAGGTGCGGACATAAAAAAAACACTCGTTCGTATGAAATGGCCCGCGCTTGAAGAAAAATCGGGGGCACCCGCACAAACGCCAGCAGGGGGCTTTAAAGTGAATGTGTGTAGCTTTACAAGAACCTCGCTTTTGAAAGAGGCTTTGTGCTGTTCCGGGAAATCAGAACAAAAGCTAGTGTTCAATTAGGACAACCGCCGTAGGGAAGGAACTAACCGAAACAAACTTCACCACGGTCATACCCGAAGATGCATTTGACAGATTTTTTTCTGTCCCTGTTAATGTATTTTTCAGTGATGCGATTTTATCTATTTCTTCGTGTGCATGCGTTGCATGCCTGCTGCGTGTGTGTGCTTGTAAGTGCGTGCGTGCGCGTACGCACGCACGTACGCATGCATCTTCCTACCCACAACTCACGTGTGCTCTTCCAGTAATGCCCGCCTTCGCTCCTAATTCGCTTCGTAACTTCCATTTCCGGGTCCCTTCATACTGAAAGGAATCCAACCACCCGAGAACAATGGATAACTCCCACGCCCTTTTCGCCCGCGGCGATCCTTCAGCTGCCCCCCTTTCGAGGTCCACCACAGATTTGTACGGAGGAGGACATTCAAAGCGTCAGCACATCAAACGAGCGCAGAATTTTCTACGCAACTTTTTTTTTTCTGTCATGAAATACTTACACCGGTGGCTCGTTTTCCTAAAGCGTATTTGTTTACGGGCCTACTTATATCGGAACGGTTAAACAACTTTATCCGGCGGCCATTTGGCGCCTTTTGAAGACGTGTGGGGACTCAGCGATGATCATTTTGTTAATTTTTTTTTTCAGCTTTCAATAAAGTTTTGAATCCAGTAAGCATTTAGAGATCCTACCACCGGTTCACTGCAACGCTATTCGAGGCCACTAAAAGTCACCGGCGGGAGAAGTGTCCGTCACGGGAGAAGCGGCTGATGCCTTAACGCACACGTGACGCTGTGACGTGATGTGGCGTCATATCGAAAGGGACGTATAATTAAGAGTACGTGAACAGAAAAGATGTCACTTTTGATTAGGACATCACTACTTTTTACCTCACAACGCCCATCAAGATCATGCGAATCATCCAGCCTTCACGGATCGCGCGGATATAGCCGCAAGCGACAGACGCGCGGGGAACTCTTATATATGCGCTTGGCAGCAAGACGTTGCGTCGGATGATTTTGCTGCATGTACTCGAAAACGCCGCGTTTTTCTTTCGCCTAGACATATACGAGGTCTGTTAGAAAAAGTATCCGATCTTTGGCCGAAGAAAAAAAAGCTGGCATAACTGGAGCGTTGCAAACCTAATCACCCACAAAGTAGTCTCCTTGGGACTCCCCAGATTCTCCCAGCGGTGCTGCCATTGTTGGAAGCATTACGAGAAGGCCTCTTCGGAATGGAGTTTAGCTCAGCTGTCATTGCAGCCGTAATGTCCTCTCTTGTCTGAAATCGCGCGCCTTTCAATGACCTCTTGATTTTGGGAAACAGCCAGAAGTCGCACGGGGCCATATCAGGGGAGTAAGGAGCCTGTGGAACTACAGGAGTCTGGTTTTTCGCCAAAAAAGTCTGAATCAAGTGCGAGAATGTGCGAGAGCATTGTCGCGATGGATGCGCCAATTTTCTGTTGACAACAACCCCGGTCTCTTGCGCCGCAGAGCTTAACGTAGGCGACGGAGGACAGCCATGTAGTACTCTTTGGTTATTGTTTGACCCTGTGGTGCGTACTCGTGGTGTACCACACTGCGGGGGTCGAAGAGAGCAGTCAGCATCACTTTGACGTTGCTGCACACTTGGCGGGCCTCCTTTGTTCTCGGTGACGTGGGATGCTTCCACTGTGACGACTGGGATTTGGTTGTTACGGGTGAACCAAGGATTTGGTGTACTTGTCACCAGTGATTATGGTGTTCATTAAGTCGGGGTCACTGTTTGTGGAATCCAGCATGCCCTTTGAGACTTCATCACGAAGTTGATTTTGCTCCACCGTGAGCAGGCTTTGGCACGAATTTCGACGCAACTCTCTTCGCGGCCAAATCTTCGGTCATAATGGAATGTGCAGAAAAAGTGCTGATACCCACCTCTTCCGCAATTCCTCGGATAGTCATACGACAGTCCCGCATGAACACAGCGTTCACTTTGGCAATGACTTGGTCATTTCGGCATGTTGACGGCCGACCGGAGCGTGGCTCGCTCTCCACCGATGTGCGGCCGTCTTTAAGCCAGTTGTACCACTCCTTAATCTGTTTAGAATCGTCACCGAAAGCCGTCTGAATCTTCCGAATGGTTTCCACTTGGCTGTCGCCCAGTTTCTGGCAAAATTTGATGCAGTAGCACTGCTCCAGACGGTCCGGCATTTTCCTTGCAATAATAATTAAAAAAAAAACGCCGAGAGCACTCCGCACTACCTCACTGAAACGCTGCGTCCCAGCGACTGACGCTATCGGCAGGCAGAAAAAAATTCGCGCACGCGCACGAAGGTTCAAGGTCCGCTCATGCAAGCGCGCTTGTTTTATATCCATCAGGTATTCGCAAAAAAACAGGTCGGATACTTTTCTACCACACCTCGTAAAGCTTCACTTTAAAACACGGCTGAAAGAATGGGCAAAAAGTCGAGAAAGTAATCAGTTGTCGCCAATCAACCACCAGGACGCATGCGGAAAGAAAGCACTGGGCGTCACAGAGAACGCCCTCAAATTGAGCGCGGAATAATCTCTAGCCCGTGGTAAACACAGATAGCACTACCGAAAACAAGCCAACCAACTCCGAATTTCCGTCGTCCGAGGGACAGATCCGCACGGTCTCTCGTGTCGTCTGCAGCTGACACGCATGCCTTATGTAACGACGGATGGGGCACGGAAATTGGCTGTCTTTGGAATATAGTCAACCAAAGTTGGCGCCTGTTAGGTCGGGACCGAAGCGTAATCGTCCGCGACCGAACAACAGCGCAAGAAAAACGGCGCCGAGAACGCAAAAACGAAATACAAGAGAGCTCAGAAGGAATGAAAGCAGCAGACGCCCACGGTGTCCACTCGGCCAGATTGATGCAGGTGGAAATCGTCTGCTCGACGGTGGTGCGACCTCGCTGCTAGCGTCGTCTGCTGCGAAGACAATTGCTTGCCGCTTGCTCCAGCGGACACGGGCGCCATGTTGGAAGGAACTTGACGCGAGACTCCGACGCAAGCTCTCACTCACCGAGAGGTAGACCTGGCGCCACTTGGAAAGAGAGAGAGAGAGAGACCTCGCGTCAAACCGATTGTACCACACCACGTTAACCCGATAGAGTTGCCTACTATGTCAGAAAAAAAAAATAGCGGATCTCACGCACATGTGGAAATCGACGTAAAGCGACGCCCTGGCGAGCACTTCGATAAATACGAGACGTAACAAGAAGCGTTCAAAGTCTCAATCCTCCTGACGAACATGTGGTCAGTCGCACCGGTGGAAAGCAAAGAAGACGGACGTCGTAGACACCCACCAACAAGGTCGGTATCGTATCCACCAGTTTGCAGTTTTTCGAACCTCGACGTTACGCTCTCCGGCGAAAGCCAGCGCTGTAGACTCCTCGTGGATGTTGTCCTAACAAGGAATCACAGGTCCTGGTGCGTGCTCAATGAAGCGCAGGGCGAGGAAGTCTTTATTTTGGGTTTGCGTTGGTGCCGCATTGGTATGAATGGTGGTCAAAGCGATGTTTGCGCCCCCACACTTGGCTCAAGCAGAGCAGCGGTCCCCAGAGCGAGGATGTGCTCCAGTTCTCTTTCGGCTAGCAGCGACAAATTATATCAAGCTGACCTAGAGATGCATGGGTGCCTTTTTGAAACACCGCCGCCGCGGTGCCAAGGGGCCTCGGTGATGATGATGATGATGATGATGATGATTGCTATTGGTTTCCACTTTGCAGCGGGGTGATGACATGTCATCTTACCAAAAAGGACTAATATACCTATGTTTTATACTCTTGGTTTGATACTAGCGCTGCTTAGAGCAGGCACAAAAAGCCTATTAGGCACAAAACACTTTTTTTTGCAGTTACAAGTGCTAACTGTCCTAGGCAATATTCCCCGCTCTGCTTTTCGTCTACCAGCATTCTAACATTGTTTTCGTCGCCTCGACAGCCTCGAAGTTAACTTCCTCTGTGCTACCCTTAAATCCAAAGGCTTCTGGAAGCCGAATATTTCCCTCATGTAGATTTGGATGGATACCCTCGCATTCTAACACTATGTGCCGCATAGTTCATCTTTCTTTTCCGCAGACCACGCGAAACGTAGGGTGCCTCGATTCACGCGTCCGCCGTACAGGGTGAAGACACGTATACGCTGGCGCCGCCATTTTGGGTCACTCTCTCGCCGCCAAAGAAAGTCATCGTATCAAAACCGCGCTAAAATTATCGCTGCAACGCGATTTACTAGCGAAGTTCGAATCATCTTATCTGTTTCGCGTTACTCGGTCTCGTGGGAAACGAGAATAACAACGCGTTGAGCACGTTGACCCGATTGCGGCGGCACGGGACGGTTCAAAGGGTGTCTCCACCTTGTCTCCACCCTGTACGGCGGCGTTGTCATCGAGGCACCCTACGCGAAACGCGGAGGCGCGAGCCATCTGGTGGTGCTGTAAGAAACCGGTGACGGGTAAGACCACAGCAGCACGACGCAAAGGAAGCTTTGCTCTAAAACGTGTTTTTGCTCTAAAACGTAACCATTTTCACGCCGGACTGGTTCATGCGGCTTGCACCGTCCGGTTTTTTAAAGACGATAGTCTTTCTTGTGCTACTTAAACCCAGAAATTTTGGTCTGTCTGTCTGTCTGTCTGTCTCGCCCGCGATACGTATGTGGTGCGGGTTGGGCTTTTATTTTATTCTATAGCCCTTTACCTTTGTCTGTCTGTCTGTAACTCGATTCAGCAGCCTGGCCAAAATAGAATGCTTACTGCGCAATAGTCTTATATACTCACAGCCAAATGTAAACGTCTAAGCCCAGTTTATATGTTCATACTTGTCAACTTTGTTGGACAAGAACAAGACATTACGCAAATATAAGACAGGAAATTAGTACACAAGCGATATTTACAGTGTTGCTTTATTAAAAAAATTCCTGGATGCTTGGATTTCGATAGCAAATGATATTTTACATCTACTGCAGAACAGCGCGTACCGCCTGCTGTTGCCCGCGCCACCTCCGGGCGGCATATGAGAAATCACGGGGCAACAGAAACGAAAGGTTCCACTAGCTAGGTTCGACGTTCTGCTTGGAACGCACGTAGAGCACGGATAGGGTGAACTAGAATACTATTCTAGTTCACTCTAGCACGGAAACGTGGTTCTATAAACCTTGAAGTCGGCCGCCTCGATTCACGCGCGTCTCCGCCGTACTGCAGTGCTGGCATCGAGGAACCCCGCCTGTCGCAGTAGAACGCGGTAAATTCAAATCTCCTTGAGCAAACCTTTAGTGTGTTTACCTTTGGATGAGCGTGACGGAACAGAAACAGCATGAGAGGTGAGCGGGAAAGCAAATAGGGGCATTTCCTCGGCAAATGTGTACAAAGACTATCGTCTTTTGACGACATTTGCAACGTAAGGTGCAGATACGCGGCCAATTTTTTTTTTTTTGCTATAAAATGCTATTTATGCGTTGCTCCGCAAACAATGTTTTCTTCGTATACGCTCATACGTATGGCAGTAGGTTTACTCGTTTCTCGTTAGTGTGACCACTCGTGTTCCCACGCAATGATGTGCACGAAGCTAGTGGCCCACATTAACCGATCTCGAAGAAGAGAAATTGGCTTGTGTTTAGAAAAATGCGTAGTAATTGCAAGTTTTTTTTGCGCTGCAGCACGCAAGCAAGTGGTGATAAGCCAGAATTGGCCCCACTTCATGAGCGTTCTTCCTGTCCCCATTGCCTCCACAAAACTGCAGCGCTTGTAACTTCAAGCGCTTTGCAGCCCATTAAGAATGGGGATGCGGAGGATGTTAAGACGGTTAATGCGGGGCGATTTCTCAATTATCGAACGTTAACTGGCCGAAAGGTTGTAAGCACTGGTTTTCGCACGTTTATAATTGCTGAACTACTGGTAGGCATGCAGTTCGGCACGAAATTGGACAACAAGCCTACCTTTAGACTACGCCGTGATTACCGGTTTCCTGGCTATCTCTGATTTTTGTCCCCCACTCTATTTTTCTCTTTCCTCTTTTCTACTCTCTTCCCATATGTAAGCCTGCTTTAATAGGCATGCATGGCAAAAAACACGGAGAGAAAAAAACTAGTCGGCGCACTTCATCAGCGGTGGTTCCTGGGTCCATCGCACCCGACTGCTTCAGACATAGTGAAAGCCTTGCGAGTCGTATATTAATCAGAATCGCCTACCGGGGTTTGCTCAGCGTACAAAATTCTGGGGATATTTTTCATCGGCATTCTGTTCATGCCAACAGTTCTTGGTGGCACGAAGAATGTTCAGTGAATTGTTGTAAGTTTTACAGCGAAGCTGTCTGAAAAGATAAACTTACTATCAAACTATCCTGGTATCAATGATACCGATTAACAATCAAAAACAATAAAACTGATGCAACGCTCGTTGCTACAAAACTAACAATGCCCGAAGGCCAGCAGTTAGACACACTTACGGAAACACACAAACAATTTAAAGTTGGTTACAAACAAAAGACTAATGCACAAACAATTTAGAGTTGGTTATATGCCCCGGTTTCAACATGCAGCGTGCCTGGTTAAATCACTCCTAATAAAAAAAAAGGTCGTAACAAAATAGTAACGGTCGTATTTACTAACTCTTTACAAACCTCACTACCCCGCGGTACGGTACGTAGGCTCTGCTACTAGCAATTACATGGTTAGGAAATTAACTGGGTGTGGGAAGTAGTATACACTAGACTACGGTTGTGCTTAGGACTATAGGTTATGCATTACCAGTTAACAAATGCATGTAGCTCAGAAGGGCGTTATCGCTAGGAGAGAGAGAGAGAGAGAGAGAGAGAGAGAGAGAGAGAGAGAGAAACTTTAATTACAGTTGAAGTGAGCATATTTGTGATCGCTAGGACTTTACAGTGAAGGTAGTGGTGCTTACTGCCTGCTTCAGTTAGTAACCCTGATTAGCGCTGCATTTACTACCTCGAGTTACCAAGTACCTAGTTTATACTGGGACAAGTAACTTGTTAGTGTTCCGTTAGTGAATGCCACAACCTTTTTTAAGACTGATTGACGAAGACCTGCAAATGTTAGGGGCGAAGCACCTCAAGGGTGTCGGCGCCTCCTGTCGTCGTCTTCATCAGATGTAGTGACGATACTAACACACCGGGACGCTTGTTTTCCAACGCCTCGCGCTATAGAACGCTTCGTGCTTTAGCAAATCGCACTAGGCACGATGTGCGATTTGGAAGCAAAGGAGCTTCATCACCACCAAGAGCATGAAGACGATGGAGAAGAACCAAAGAGATGCAGTATGCGTATTTACTGGGATTAGCTACGTGATTTCTGATTGCATATAATAAATGGGCATGTACACATAATTGAAACAAAATCGTCTTCTGTCTCTCTCTCTCGTTGCCCGTTAGCAGCGATTTTACTGTGGGAAACACTGGCTGCCTCTGCATGCTTCGCCCCTCCCCAGGTACCACGTTAGTGGAGATGGCCCGAGATTTTCTTTTTCACACCCAAGAGCTAGTTTTTGCGTTTTCCGCTTGTAGAGCTCCTGATGCGACATTTTCGCCGGTGTTTTTTCAGCCCCGCTTGAAGAGCTTTCAGAGCAACAATTTTTCTGGGGGGGGGGGATGCGCACATCACCTGGTCCTGGTTAAATGGTTGGGTTACAATAGAGCATCCTAGATCTCTTTGGAGAGACGTCTAATTGTGTGCGTTAGGTGTTTCGATCAATCCCTGCGTTCAGCCTCACGCATGCGCCAAACAACTTTTTTTTGCGAAGAGATTTTGAACACGTATGTTTCAACTCGCGCTTTTTTTACGCAAAACATAATGCACCGAGTTGACGGTTTCTTTCCATTGCAGGGGACGGATAGGCGAAGCTACCTCGACATGGAAGTTGCAGGGGAGACCGACTGCGGGCTTATTGCGACACTAGAGTTTTAGCAGTCCGCCTGTTCCATCGTGTACGTAGTTACCGTGTTGACCGGGACTCGTCTGGGCACTTGTGCATTCGCTGCGGTAGGGGGATTAGTTCCAGCGGGCCACCCTTCGCCATGTCCCCGCATTCGTCACGGAGGGGGCGTCTCCTCGCCCTTCCTCATCGCCCTTCCATGCGCGCATGCGCAGTCGGGTCCCGGTCAACACGGTAACTATATACATACACGACGGAACAGACGGACTGCTAAAACTCTCTATTCACTGTCACTATGCACGTTCACCCACAGTCGCCCTTCGCCGATGCTTGAAGGGGGCAAATAAGTAAAGGAAATAGAAAAAAAAAAAAAACGGATCATTGTGACTGCTAAATACTGCCTACACCCAATGTTTTTTGCGTATTTGAAAACCCACATACCATCACCACAATAGAAAAGTCCATACAGTAGACTCTCGATAAACGGAACTTCGAGGGACCGAAAAAATTACTTCCGTTTAACAGGAGTTGTGTTTACTGCGAGAGATGAGCAATCTGCGAGAGAGAAGTGCAAATTGATGGGCGTACACTCTCTTAATGCCATTTCATGGAACTCTAAGCACCAGAAGGTGAATGTAGCAGTTGTCTTTTTTTTTTTTTTCGGAAGGCAAGAAAACTACAAGAGATTTAGGCACAGCATTCACAAAGTTTATTTGGCAACAATTAGTCACTGTGCACTAGAAATGCATCAATTTTTGAGCCCTTGAAACTGCATATTCAGGATCAGGGCCTTCAGCAGCTGATGCTCATGGCGATGGGGCTGACAAGAATTTCCATTTTCACTTCCGTTTACACGGTGACGCGGAAACTTTTGTTCCGATTAACGGAAGTTTATTTTTACGTTTTCAGAATACAAAACCAACCAACTGATAGGCTACTGTTTCGTTTAAGCGGCATTTACGTTTTAGCGATTTCCGTTTATCGAGATTCTACTGTACTTGTTATTTTTATCCCTTTTAGTTAGCGTTATTTTTGAGCGAAACCCAAATTCTTCAGGCTAGCATGGCTTCACCCTGCCAGCCGTCCGATTCTGATGACTTTCTGTAAAGAGGGCTTCACTACAATCTCCAGCGCTATGCAAAAAAACCAATCTCGCATCGAAGGGCACAGTGCGGCTGAGTACAGGCAAAAATAAAAGGTTTTGTTAAGAGCGTTTTACCTCAAAATCCGCCTGCCTTCTCGTTAAAAGAACACCTGGGAGATGCATACCCTTTCAAGGGGCATTGACAAAGCAACTAAATACCATAAAACAAAGCATATCCACTATCATTTCAACGGCGCAACCAACAAAAGCATTGACACTGAGATTATTTGTCTTCGCTGTGGGGCCGGCGATAATGCCGCGGATATTAACTGCTGTAGCTGGTGGAACTGACATCGCTCGTTTAGTAGCGTTGCTATGGTTGAGCTTGTCTTTTTTTCTAGTTCTGGCCAGTACTTTAAGGTTCGGACGAGAACGTAAACCTCAGTGTAAAGCGGGGAAGCACTCCCCCCAAAAAGAATAAAACTGCAATAAAGCGAGCGTTTTATTAGCAATCAAGTCTGACAGCCCTCTTTCCGTGTCGCCCGGCCTCCCCATTGTACGGCAGCGTGGTGTACTCCCGAATGACCGCCATTACTTCGATGGCTCGCTTCTGTCGTTGCGCCAGAGAACAAAGCCCACACAGAGCGGCCATCAGGCGTTGTTACCCCAGCAATATACATACACAAGGACGCCTCGTAAATAAACCCACTAGCCTCGTATCGGTAAGCCCGCCGAGAAACTCGCTCCCTCCGCCTAATCCACGCCAAGCGGTATGCGTCCTACAGACATCCTACAGACATCCTACTGACGTCCTATGGACATCTTATATACATCCTACTTTGTATTACCTAGTGTTATGCGTTCGGAACCTTTTCCGATCAGTTTGGAATAGTTGTTTTGGTGATGATGCTGCGTGTGGAGGCCTTCATGAGTAGCGGGCGTTGCTCTTTTGCCGGTATGAGGAGGCGAGGGACGTCCCTTTGTCACCGACGCCACGCGTGCGTGTAAATGGGCAATAACGCCGACCGCTGCCATGCAGCAAACACTGCGCAGCGCTTCAGTGCAGCGCCGTGCAGCCGCATATAGACCCAGTACTGATGCCTCTAATAGAGCCCGCCGGAAATCGACCTTCCGGAAGCGAACGTGCGCAGAACAACAACTACGAACATCAGCGAATGTGTAGCTAATTGAATAGTTTATAGCAATAGCCATAGGCAAGAAAAAGAGGATGATGGGCAAACGCTCATTTCACACTTAATTAGTAGTAGTAGTAGTAATACAAGACACACTTAACTAAGGTAAGAATTGCAAGGAGCAGCGGGATTAAATTCTGCTCCACAAGCCTCTCTGGCGACTAAATTCTACGTAACAACAGCCCTCACGCTTCCAGTACGGTACAACTCACATAATTTCTATTTGGAAGTGAGGGATTTTTTTATTGCGCGAGCAACAGATGGGCATCGGAAAAATGCTCGAGTCGTTCCGCAGAGCCGCGTCGATTTGTGTCCGTAATTTCCCTTCCACAGTGTACCAAAGTGCACTCCAATCCAGAATTGGCCAATTACATGTGAGATATTAACTCCTTGCTACAGTGTAGGAGATAGAGAGGCAACAGAGCCACCAAGACATAAACAGACATTGCGACAGAAGGAAAACACTTCAGAAAAATAAGAAAGCACAGTTTGTGTGTGCGTTCGAACTGATTTTATTACAATGAGAAATCAGCGCAAGATATAAAACTAGCACATGATGACAATGTAAAGGAAAAGAATTAACTCGGGCTCTGCATTTCTCAAACGACTACATCTCAAACACGATGAAAGAACAGATGACTGTCGCAAAACACACACACACACACACACACACACACACACACACACACACACACACCACACAACACACACACACACACACACACACACACACACACACACACACACACAACACACAAACACCACACACACACACACACACACACACACACACACACACACACACACACACACACACACACACACACACACACACACACACACACACACACACACACACACACACACACACACACACACACACACAGCTCATCCCACCTAGCAAATGCTAATAAACACTAATACAAGTGTCTCAGCAAACAACGAGGCACTTTTCTGTTTGTCCCACGTGATTTCCCTCCTCGAGACCCTCAATTTGATACCCCACATTCTTTAGCGCCACATCTCTCTGAATTTTAACCCAATCTGAGACTATCCATGACTCCCGTGTTACACGGTTCGCCATTTTCGATATTTTTTCGTATTATTATTTTTTTGTTTTTTTTAACATTTAGTTTGATCAATTGTCTACATTTACGCTTTTATAATTATTACAGGTTGAACTTCCGTGATATCTGCATTTTTGTGTACATGCAGGTCGTTACACGATCCTGGTGGGGGTAGGGAGATGGGGGTACTCGGCAAAGAAAGCTACGCATTAAAAAAGCAAAGGCATATCCATGAACGCCTCGCGCTTCAGAGATTCGCGGGGACAGTTCGCTTTGACGCAAGGCGTTTTTTTCAGAATGCAGAGCAAGAATGCACGGAACCGTAACCCTAAACAGCTTCGACATAAATGAACGGAGCAGGGAGCGCACATCCCCTCGCCCAATCTTGCTTGTTTCGACCCAGGGACCCAGCACACCATCGAGTCTGGACCGCCTCTGTCATAAATACGAACACGGAGCCTACAACAAGAGTTTGGTACCCAATATATACGTACAATTGCTTGCAACCAGCGCTAGTCATCACGGGCAGCAGGTATAGCTGTATTAAATCTGCAACGAAAATTGTTTCCGACCTCACAGGAGCTATGGTGTCATGTCGTGCCGAATGCAAGAGTTTGAGCTCACGAATTTGCACCCGTAATATTTTTACCACGCATGAATTCGACAACACTGCATGCTAATGAAATCAGAGTCCATCTGAGCCACAGTATATTCCTTGCACGAGAGAGTTGTGGGGCCATTACATTTGAGTTCTGAGATCATTCTGAGTTCTCAGCCCATTTCGAGTTCTGAGTACATTTTGAGTTTGAGTACATTTTGAGTTCTGAGTACATTTTGAGTTTTGAGTCCATTTTGAGTTTTGAGTCCATTTTGAGTTTGAGTACATTTTGAGTTTTGAGTTCATTTTGAGTTTGAGTACATTTTGAGTTTGAGTACATTTTGAGTTTGAGTACATTTTGAGTTTGAGTCCATTTTGAGTTTGAGTACATTTTGAGTTTGAGTACATTTTGAGTTTGAGTCCATTTTGAGTTGAGTACATTTGAGTTTGAGTCCATTTTGAGTTTGAGTACATTTTGAGTTTGAGTACATTTTGAGTTTTGAGTCCATTTGAGTTTGAGTACATTTTGAGTTTGAGTACATTTGAGTTTGAGTACATTGAGTTTGACATTTTGAGTTTGAGTACATTTTGAGTTCTGAGTACATTTTGAGTTTTGAGTGCGAGTGAGTTCTGAGTTTTGCGCTCAATGTGAGTTTGAGTTTGAGTGAGCGCAGATGTGCTGCTCAGCATTGAGTCTGAGTTTGAGTGAGTGGTGATTCGAAAAAAAAAATTGTGAGTGAGTTTGAGTGAGCCGCGCCAACTTTGCCGAGGTATGCTGGTACATATGACATCCCTCCTGCCCATTACACGTCCTCAGTGGGGCGAAATTTGAGATTTGTTCATTATTTCTTGTGTATTTTTCGGTTAGAAAACTTTCGTTGCTGGGATGAAGCTGAGTAAGGTATTGAAGCCAAGTTCTTTCAAATTAAACAGAGTTGTATATTGTCTTCGTGGAACCTTTAAGTTCGCTATGGAAAAGGACGAGATGCTCACCCATTTATAAAGATCCACGAATGAATCTTTGTTTTTTTTTTTTGTTTACACTTGCTTGCAAGTTGTGTTCACCTCTTTGTTTTGTCGCGCCGGGTGCCCAGAAGCCCAAATCCACCTTACACCTGTATGTCGGTGGCAGAGTCGCTGCAATACTGAGAAGTGTTCATCACAATTTCTGAGCAATGGGGGCAACGGTTAACGCTGGTGGTGCCGGAAGGTGCTTGAACCAGAAGACGCTTTTACTACCTCTTATTGGTTATTGTAATTTGCCGGACTTGCCTTGTCTTCTATGATTTTTGCGTTACTCCTGTGTGGTATTTACATCGCTTCTTAAATGTTAGTATCCTTTTTACTGTTCCATCCTTCAGTAACCTGAACAAGATGTGCCTGCATTTTTTGCAAATCTCTGCACAAGTATATTAGGAGAGAGAGAGGGAACGATCTTTAATGGAGTCTGGCTATGTTAGCCCGGCTAAAATGATTAAGTTGCCACGCCAGTTGATGACGTGATGAAGATGATGGCGATGATGTTCACGAACTTGATGCGCACAGAAACGGCAAGTTATTCACAGCGACTGGTCTAGACCTGTGTGTTGCAGGTACTCTGTCATAGCTTTTGTAGCCCGTAAAGCACGTTTGGGACAAGTCCATGGTCCAAAGACGTCATTTAGCTGAATGTCCATCCACGGAAAGCGGCACTCCCAAAGACGCTGCGAGGAACACTCTTTGAAGCATATTAGGATTTGTTTCATTTACGTTATCAACTTCCGAGACTCAAGCATGTACTGTTCCTTCCTTCCTTCCTTCCTTCAAACATGTAAACTTGTATTAACCCTGCAAATTTGACCCTTATTTACCGTATTTGTAGTTTTCTGTGTACATTTTGTAGTTTAATCCTTATTTTCGCGAATAATTTTTGTAGTTGTTCCAACCGGCGGTATGTTTTTGTTTGTGATCGGCGCCCGTCGTTGCCGCAGGTGGCCAAGGAACCCTCAAGCCGTCGCCGTTAGAACGGCTTTTACCTTCGGCCACCTACCACTTGCAGTGGAAAAACGAAGAAATGAAATGAAATATTAGTGGCAACCTTCCCCCTCCAACAACTTCCTTCGCCGCACTTAAGACGGACATTTTGGCTAGCTGGTCTTTTGTTCATTTTGGAGGCGCATTGCTAAACCACTAACGCGAGCCCTTTCCCTAGCAATGCTATCTGCTGATGGCTAAGCTCGGGTAACCTGGTATTGTTAACCAGAACCGGCTTAGTTTCCGGTGCTGACCCGCAATCATGTCTGAAGGGCAAAATATTACACTCCTCTTTCGTCCACCGTTGAATATCTCAGAACAACCGTTGGCTATGTCGGTGGTTATTGTCCATGGATAATTAGGAGCGTTGCTCTACTCCGCTTATAAATTATATTTCGTCAATTAGATGTTTCGCGTACAGCAAGATTTTGCCATGAACACAAATTTAAGGAGGTTATTATCTTATGACACAATAGGATGTCTATAAAATGGCTATAGAATGTCTATAAGATATCCACATTTATTTAAACAGAATGCGTACGGTTTGGCGCGAATTGGGCGGAAGGATATTCTTCAACACCTTTTGAGAAATCTATCACGGAAAGTTGCTGCAAGCAAATTCATGCTGGATGGCTTGAATTTTCCTCGAAGCAGGTAAGACCATAACGTGAAGTTGGCATCGAACGGAAATTGAGATCTCGCCTTTGCCGGGCAAAAAAAAAAAAAAAAAACTCACACTGAAAGTAATGCAACGACTCGCACTTGTGCTTAACAGCGACAAAGGCAAAGAAGGAAGTAAAAAGAATTCAACAGCGTGACGCGAGACACAGCGATGACTGACCGTCATCGGCATTGACAAGTCGATTTAAACGCCTTTTATTTAATGATGGCGAGACACGTATTCGCGTCAGTGCACGCAGATGCCCGCCGTCGCTGACGTCACTATTTTAGTGATCACGTCCGCTGCGAATAGTGAACGAGCGCTGCACCCGCTATAGCCTTCTTGCAAAGAGAATGCGACTGCACGAAATTTTCCACAAAGGTGGCACGACGTAAAAAAGCGCGGAAAGGCTGTTTGCGGCAATAGCGTCCCGCCAAGAGGCCGCGGTTCGTGATCACGTGTTTTAGCAAACGCCGCTCCATGTTAACGCTGCACTGGAGTTTGACGCGGAAAAGCAACGCTCGCTCTACGAAGCCACAGAAAAAAAGAAAAAAAAAAGAATTCAACATGAATTCACCCCTCGGGCGAGGCTCAAATGTTCTAAGGCAGAATGGTGGCGTAAGCACTTTTATTTCTTATCATAATATAATATTTTGGCCACCCTTGAACGTTACTTTCGGTTTTGAATGTAAAGTTAAGCTTCGGTTTTGAATTTGGCATTCAAGAAACACTTGGTGTGTCCTAGAAACATCCTACAAAGATTGTACGTTCAAGTTCCATTAACTCCACCTTCAGCGCTGTTTATAATAATCCCTTAGGAGGCGGAAGTGTCGCCACTGGATGTCCGCAATTGTGTTCTGTATCTGTTCGAAACTGTCAGCCTCTGTGGTTACGTCGAAGATCTGCAAAGGTAGCATCTCACGTCGTTTGTCTCGAAATGTAACAATTGTTCGCGGAACCAGCTGTTTTGGACGATCCGTGCGAATGAAATTGAAGGTCACGACGGAGCCTCATAGCAACATTACACGGAGTGTTCCAACGAGAACGATCGTTCCGCCAAAACTTAACAATTGACTCGCGTTCCAGGCACGTGCGGCTTCATTGTCGAATTGGAACGCATCGTTTAATGTTGCTATGGGCCTCCGTCGGAACCTTTGACTTTAATGTTGAGCATGCTGGTGATTATTTTGTGCCTGTTGAGAAAAGAAGAGTAGGCTTGTGTATCCATGCGCGTGAACAAAGGGCATTTCTAACCGAAAAGCAGATAGAGGCGCGAGTCGATAGAAGGTTGTGTTGCGTAGCCTCCATTTTTTATAGCTCGTGCTGCGTCATCACGGGAACCAAAAAATTTCTCGGGGCACTTTTTAAGTCTGCTCACGTGCTTTTAAAGTGAAAGCAGTGCGGCTTTCCCTGTCAACACCAAGATCTTCGTTGCTGCAACAGACAGACAGACAGACAGACAGACAGACAGACAGACAGACAGACAGACAGACAGACAGACAGACAGACAGACAGACAGACAGACAGACAGACAGACGAAATGAATTGAAAACGATGGATTGCAAGTGGATTGTTAGTTTGTAAGGGACGTCACGTAAGCTGCACTATATACAATGCCGCCACGTTGGCGTTGCAGCGTTGAGCATGACATCATGATATGGCAGCGACAGCGACGGCGAGAAACGTCGGTGTGCGTGATATTTCGGTCAATAAAAGTTGTTTCTCTCTGTCTCTCTCTTCTTCTGAGTTGTTTCCAGCCTCTATGCCTCATTAGCCCAAGTGCTTCTTTCTTCTCAGGCACGTACAACTCCAATTTAAGCTCTGAATTTCGAATGCCAAGTAAGACATGTTCTGACGCAGTACAGCTGAAGTTGAAAAGCCTAAGTCAGGGTTAAGTAGCTACTTAACTCTGACTTGAACTGTACGGCTGCTGTCAAGCGACTTTACAGAAAGCTTACACACAAAGGGTTCTTAACAATACTGTTCCCTGCAGCTGGCAGGCCTGTCCTCGAAAAAGGAAAAAAAGTACGGGGAGTTTTCGCGGCAGAAGGATTATATCCGGCAGGAAGCACATAACGTCACAGGTTTTCCTTAGTTGCTGAAGGTGCACGGCAGCTCGGTGCCACCACGAGGAGGTGACAATGCTTCTCATCTTACCCATCTCTTTAATAGGAGATGCGAAAGGAACACAGCAGCCGCTGTTTAGCCGTCTGTCATACAACATGAAGTTATTGCAGCATTCATGACTTTTTCGCGTATGTTTCATTGTTTTTGTGCTGGTTATTTTTTTGTCGCCTGCATGTGTGGAAATTTAGTACTTTACGGTCTTCGGTATTTTCCTCTTTCCTGACGTTCAATGCGATGTTGTGTGCCCGTGTGTGTGGCAGCTGGATTGTTGAAGGGTATAACCAATTGCACGGTTATAAGTGTCGAAATATGAGCTGGACACGGCGGAATAGTCAACGCTGTTTGGTTTGACGTCCGTGCACTACTTCAAGAGGATTGGCTAAGAATTCATAGAACATGGCCGCGCCGCAATAGAATAGGAAGGTAGGGATAGACTGCGAAGGTACGGTTGCAGCACATAAGTTGCGACGGCCCGTCGGAAGTAGACGAGAAGGCGATGTCAAATTACAAGCTGGACCTCGCTCGGCTCATTTGATCATCAGCGATTAAGGTGCGTTGCAGTGAAACGGAGCTACTCGGCGAGAGTAGTAGTAGCGTTAGCACGAATTTTATTAATGCCGAAATGGTGGTTGGAAGCTGGAAGAGGAGACGTCAGAGGGTTTCAACCCTGTTCCCCCCTAGAGGACGGCCAAGAGTCGCGGGTCCCAACAGCATCCATGGCAATTTGGATGGCACGGAGACGGGTGTCGGGATCGGAACTGAGTATGTGCAGTCTTCCGCTGCTCTGGTGCTCGCGAGAAGAAAGAGTTTTTTGCTTTCGAAAAGCGGGGGACGGGGAGAGGAAGAGGCACAGATAGAGATAGCGAGAGAGAGAGATGAGAGATAGAGAGAGGAAAAAGATCGATATATATATATATATATATATATATATATATATATATATATATATATATATATAAATATATTGTAAATATATATATATATCGATATAATATATATAGTAAAAACGGCGGATACTATATATCAATGAATATGATCATATTATATTTCGAGAATAGCACTAATGACGACTGAGATATGTATCTTTACCGAGATAATGCAGAGGCACTAGCAGTTCGGATATGCCAATTGCTTCCGAGAAAGAGACGTTCTACAGTCGAAGTTTCAGAGCTCTTGTAGCCGATTGCGTAATGTTATGCCGAGTCCCGCTCTGACTTCGCGAATCCGTGACAAGCACACGTCATTCGGCCCTATTACGTGCACTGGCAATTCGAGTTCGTCCCGTATCTCTCTGTACATGCATTACGAGGCACTGGCTTTCGGATATGCCAATTGGACAGTGGCTTTCTACGAGTTAGTTGACCGGCCTCAGAAAAGCTCGATGTGGGGATAGCGTAATTTATGCGGAGATGTGGGTTCGAAAAACTCTCGACTTGCGGAAACGCAAGCACACGTCATTTATTAAGTAGCACTGTGACGACTGCAACCTTGCTTTACCGAAATGGACTGCAACTTTGATATGTGTCCTTACGGAATACGTCTCTGTTCTACAATATATATATGTGTTACCGACGGTTCGGGTTCGCGTTCCGGTTCAAGTATTCGCGAACCGGTTCGGGAGCTTGAACGGTTCGCGAACCGGTTCGATCACTCATTTACTAGTTTAAAACGACCGTCAAATCTGACATTCAAAATGGTGCTTGGCGCAATTGCAAAGGAAACTTTAAACAATTAGGAGATATTAGAAAAACACATGAAGTGGCGACGATTTACCACCTTCTTTATCGCTCAGACTTTCTGTTGTCCTACAACTATTCATAAAGCCAACTACTAAATCGCAATTGTCGCTATGCAATCGCCCATCACGCTAACCTTGAGGCCTTAAATTTAATCCGCGTACGAAATACCAGCGCTTAATAACAATGGCGCACATCTTCTACAACAGGCACATAAATACTACCAATGCCCTGAATAATTTGTTAGCTGTCACCTTATCGAATGTGTTAGCCACACTTTTGTTAAAAGTAAGCTTTAGTTACGCTCAGTCACTGCATTATTGCTCTGACGCAATTCCTTTTGCGATACCGAAAGTGTGCATTACAATCAGCATCGTACCGCCTGAACCCCTACCATCGTTCCGTGTGCTACATTGCGGAATCTTATAACAGATAATGCGGTTACAAAATGAAAGGGAAATTTGACACGTGGAGCATGAGATGGGACAGACGCTCTTTAATTCGTCCACAGCAGTAAACGAGTAGCAGTAGAAGCAATGTAGCGAGTTGGGCAAACGGCTTAGCAAACAGCTTAGCCACTGAGCAGCTCCTGCGGTCACACTAACAACAAAAGAAATGCAAAAAGGCACACATCGGGTGTGAGCTAGTGGAGCACTCCTGCAGCCTGAAATAAAGTCGCAGCTAGGGAAGGGCAAAGTATATGCAAGCTGCCGAGAATGACATTTCGTTTGGTCAGCTTGCACTACGAGCAGCAACAGACCAATGCTACATTGGTGCTCATTCATTAGCGTGATAGTGTTCGACGAGCAAGTACGCGTGAATTGCATTGACTGTGCAATATCAACAACAGAGGGTCGAACCGTTTCGGCATGAACCGGTAACAGTAGCGTGCTCAAAAAATAACGGTTCGCGGGTTCAGTTCCGGAAAAAATACACACCCTGACAGTCAACGACTTTTTAAATCCATGAATTTCAGTGCACAACGTGGCCGCCCTTTAACAGTGCCTTCTCCGTTCGACGTCGACACAAACGCACGGATATGCGGCTCAGTTTTATCGTTTGCCTGAAAGAGATTTGTATTAAGGTGGGCCAAAACTCGACATTTAGCTCGATGAAAGGGAGCAAGCGGTTTGGTTGTATTTCTCGATTGCACGGGCTTTTTGTCGTGGATGAGCGTCGCAATGAACACGTAATGTCTGACGTTCAGAAGCCACTCAATGATAAATACGGAAGAGTGTTAGGAACTAAGCAACTACGGCCTTGTCGGGACTCAGTTTGCCTAAAACCGGTATAGATAATCCTCTTGCCGTATACGGGAAGCTGCTTCTTCACAGCCCTAATCTGCTTAACGTACAGAATTAAACGCACGGTGCGTCCTGGTGACATATTGCTCATATTGCACGGGGACTACGCCTTATAACAACAAAAAATAAAAAAAAGGATATCACAGGAATGCTCTAGTCGAGCCAAGGTGAGAAAATTATGAATTAGATATGCGACCGCGCTGGATGGGCGAAGGACGGTTGCGTAACCCTTCATTTTCTCGCATGCCGGTTCGCGCGCGGGGCATTGTTTCGTAACTAACAGGTTCGGCTAATCGTGCGTCGAGAGGACGATGGTCTTTTTAGCACGAATGATGAACCAATTATGATTGTGTTCGTCAAGTCACGCGGGTGAATTGTCCATCGCTTTTGGGCGAAACTGCTCAAAGCAAAACTATTTTACGAAGCGCACAAGAGCGCTTTCTTGGGCTAGAACATCGCAAATCTTGAGGTCAACGTACTCAGTGCTTAACAATTTTTCCAGCACGATCAAAGTGTAATTCGTGTTTGCGAGCGAGCGTGAGCGTGCGCACGTGCTAATTTCCTCACCGAAATTTAGCTTGATATTTCGCCTTGGACATGCACGCAGTGCGGGTACTCACGCACATTATCACTTTTTATCACGTCGCCTAGCCTAAACTCACAACAGCAATACCGCAAAAACCTAACAAGAATTCCCGCCGTACGACAAAAAAACTTTGTTGTGACAACAGAAGTCCTGTTGTTATGACAAAGCCATCTGTTGTTACGACGCACATTTCTGTCGTAACGACAAAGTCAAGTTTCTCAACGACAAACATTACAACAGAACCACCATTTACGGTACTCTTCACAATGGACAATAACATTCAAACCATGTGCAACTACTGAGGGAACATCAGGATCACGACAGGACAGGAATTCGGCACGACGGAACATCAAAATCAGGACAGGAATACGATACACGACAGAACATCAGAATCACGACACGACAAGAATATGACAAGACGACAGTACGACGCGCGAAAATACGACAAACTACAGAAATTCTCCTTGTCGTCATTTTTTGACAGGGGCTGCGTCCTCCATGTTTCTGTTGTCCTTCCGGAAACCGAAATCTCAACATGTAATAATTATTTCGAAAAAGAAACTGTCGTTAGCCAAAGTCTCCCCGGCCCCCTCCTCCCGAAGCTTGTAGTCTCAAAGCCCGCATCAATTTCCTCTAGCATGAAGAATTGAAAAAGAAGCTGCACAGTTTTCTCTCATAACTGTGCAGTTTTCTCTCACAGTTTTCTCTCTCCCGGTACACTTTTCGTCCCAAAGCCGATAATACCGTAATTACCCGATTCTAACGCGCCCCCGATTCTAACGCGCACCCGATTTTCCTGGCAAAAAAAAAAAAAAACGAAAAAACTTGCACCTCCGATTGTAACGTGCACGGAACTTTCTGAGCAAGAAAAACGAATGCGAGAGAAACGGGCGATTTATTTCTCGAAGTAATCTCACTCATCTCACTCCTCTTCGCTCTCCGCTGACCACAACATCTCGTCCTTGGTGCCGTCAAGCGCGTTCGCGATGCCACACTTCTGAACGAACGTTCAACCATGGTCGATGGGATCGTGGCCCACGCCTCGCACGCCCACTCTCGCGAGCTTCTCCAGATCTAGGCGCACGCTTCATCTGACCGCTCGTCACGCGCGAGAGCCGCTGCTGCCATTGCTGTTATCAAGCGCGCAAGTGGTACGATTTGACGATTTGTATGAACGCCGATAGAAAAGCCTAGGCGTCTATGCTTCCGGCGTCCGAAAAATCGTTGCTAAAAGCTTTGGCACCATCTTGAGATGGTGATGACGATGGGTGGGACGAAATTTCCACTGCTTCGGCAGTTTCGGTTTTGTATCCGATTCTAACGCGCATGCGATTTTTCGACCTATTTTTCCGGAAAAAAAGTGCGCGTTAGAATCGGGTAAGTACGGTATGCTTGAAACGTCATACGATAGGCGAACTTGGAGGATTTTGAATGCGCTCATCTGAACAAAGTGCACAAGGCTGCAAGACACGATAGACTTGTAAGCGCAGTGCCACCCCTCTTCCTTTCCTTTCTGTCTTTCCGTGCGCGACTTAAAGGGACTCTGTAATATTTCCGATAAACGCCTTCACTCTATCCTTCGCGTCTGAGAGCACTGCGAAAGCTTCAGTTATAGCCAGAACGGAGAGGCACTGCGTGATTTGCTCGTCGCAGCAGATAGCCTTCCGTTCCTGCTTTGCTTATGTGGCGATTTTTTTGAAGTGTCTACAGAATTTGTTTATTGCTGTAACTGAAAGAAAGCCGGCCAGTAGCCGCTACACTGCTCTAATGACGTCATTAGAGCGCTCAAAGAAGGCGAAAACCAGGAAAAAGTAAAAAAAAATATTTTGAGCAAGTTTCAATGTTGTCTGATGGGCATATAGCAGCAATTTTTTGTCTGAGGTAGTTTGTGACCCCCTGTCCTGAGCACTGGATGTGTTTATTGGCGGCGTCACTGAAAGCATTTAGGATTACAAAAAAAAGGTCTGAAAACATGTTGCAGGGTTCCTTTAAGGCGACCACATTGCAAATGTGAACACGAGTTCGGGATAACATTGCGATACGCGCACACTGGGTTAGCGGGCTTGCGTCATCTGCTAACGCTGATGGTGTGTCCCGCAGGGCTTCCGTCTAGGTCCCTTACTGTTGAATACGCGATACCAGCAAACAGGCTCATCTTTAAATCAATGAGAAAGAAATGGCCGCCTATCTGCTGCCTTCACTGCAAGTCACGGTCGTCGACTTCTCTGCGCGTTGCGCTGCTGAGCAGGAGGTCGCGGGTTCGATTCCCGGCCGCGGCGGCCGCTTTTCTGATGGAGGCGAAAAGCAAAAACGCAAGTGTGAACGAGATTTCGGCGCTCGTTAAAGACCCCCAGGGGGTCAAAATTATTCCGGAGCCCTCCACTACGGCGCGCCTCATCGCCTCTGTTGCGTCGGCGCGTTAAACACTACAATCAATCAATCAATCAATCAATCAATCAATCAATCAATCAATCAATCAATCAATCAATCAATCAATCAATCAATCAATCAATCAATCAATCAATCAATCAATCAATCAACCTCTCTTCTCTCCCTTGCCCCCCCCCCTCTCGTGCTCTTCCCCTTCCTTTCTAAGCTGCCACGATACAGACGTAGGTTTGCTCAAGTCAATTCAACTTCCCCACATTCCCACTACTCGCCACATCCACTAGAACATTCTGCTACTGTTGAAATCGGAACACTGCCGCGAGGACCAGGCTCGCGCGAGCTCTTTTTGTATTTATGGGTCAAAATATTTTTCAACGCTTTTAAAGTTGCTCTGACAAATTTCAAGCACACATTTCTTTTCAATTAAAAGTACATTGCGAATATCAGTCATGCATTCGTGTTCATGTAGAGTAGCAAGCCAAGCCCGCGGCCAGGCTGACTTCTCCTCATCATTAAAGGCATTCCTCCTCCTCCCTCCATTGATGTTTTGCATCAAATATGCATAATGTTTTATTTTTGATCAACAAAGTTGATAAGTATAAGGTGTTAACTTTTGGCCGGATGGTTGAATCGAGGAACGGACAGACGGACGGACGGACAGACAGACAGACAGACAGACAGACAGACAGACAGACAGGCAGGCAGGCAGGCAGGCAGACAGACAGACAGACAGACAGACAGACAGACAAGAACAGGTAGGCAGGCAGGCAGGCAGGCAGACAGACAGACAGACAGACAGACAGACAGACGGACATACCGACAGACAGACCAAAATTTTCGGGTTTAAGTTGCCCAAGAAAGACTGCCGTCTTTAATACCAAAAATGGCGCTACTCGAGGCGTGGATGTCAATGTATTCACGCGATGCCATCGGCGTCTTCAGTGGCCGGTACCTTATTATATATGAAAGCCCTGTACACGGAACTAGAGCTGCCTCTTTTGACGTATCGCTCTGTTCGTATGACGGCGTGGCACGCCACGGACTTTGAATTGTAATTTAATGGTGGCAAACGAAAAACTAGCCGAGAGCGAGATGGCCGAAGATAAATTGTAGCGCTATCACACCACACGTGCGCTGATCTATCCCTATCATGGATCGCATTTTAATGCGCAAGCAATACTTTCCCAAGTACGCTAATGCGAACAGTACGGTGCTTTGTGTCTGCACAAGAATACGTGATTTGTGAAGTTAAGACGTCTATTCGTTGCAATATCTGACATGAAGATCATTGCAAGAAGAAACTCAGAAATATAAAAGCAAGAAAATCTAACCCAACGAAACGAGAAATCAGCCAGCTTGAATTATGATAGGCAAATCTCGCAACCATTTTTTCATCGCAGGAAACTAAAATGAACACCGGTAGAAAAACGGTATAATTTGAGGAAAACAACAAAAAACACAGCGCTTAAACGAGGGCAAAAGAAAAGCAGTTCAGCAACCCAAACTGAGCCTTTGTCACCGTCTAAGGTCTATTTTTTTCGTCATATTACGCAGAACCAGCTCGTACAAGTCCCAAACTTAGTAAGAAAAAAAAACTGGCAATGCAAAATGGGTGCCCGCATTGGTTATGAAAATGTGCGGACAAGATAAGTCAAATTCGATCTAGTGGACAGTAAGAACTCATTCCAGTAAATTGAAATAGAATTCAGGCACACGTTAAAACTGATTATCTGCTAAAGCGTGGATTACTTCGGTGATGGAAATGCTTTTGTAGAGGGAAGCGATGTTAATTGTGGTAAGGAGGGAGTAACTGGGAGCCCTTCCATTATACCAATGACCCGGGGGATTTGCAGCAAATGAAGAAATAGAGAATATTGATAGTACCTCAGTCTGTATGTTACAATAAGAAACTATTCGTGTAGCAGTAATGTGGGCTGTGAGCAATGCTTATAAGGCGATCGCAAATTCTAGAGAGAAGGTAAGAACGCCAGCTTGTTTTACAGTCGGTCACATTAAGTTTGGTTCAACCAATGTGATTGATTCCATCCACAACAGGTCTGCAAAGATAACAAGAATTTTTGACTATTCCTGACTCAGATCATAATCGAAGGGCCTGTAATGCCATTGGTGGTTAATTAAGGACGATTTTCGGCTCATAAGACAATTCATATCCTGAACGTTATTTGCGGTCCCATTACGGTAGAAATCTCATCGCCGTATAGGCCACTTTTTGTTGACGCAAAGAAAGGTGACTTTGATGAACGAGGAAGCAGCAATATGCTGCTTAAGCGTTCGGCGACGACGCTTGCACAATTTCTCGCGGCTCGGAGGATTGCCAACACCACCATCTATCATACGTACATGCAGAAATCTTAGCTAACTCTATTCCGAACCGTTCCATTTTGTCAGGAAGCTACGACACGAGGCGATTCCGAGAATTTCAATCAGCGTTTCAACCACATAACGCAGATGATGTTCATTGATATTTAACCGAGGGGCAAATCGGGAGGCGACGTTGTAGATAAAAGCCTCGCGGGGCGATTCAGTTCCGTATTTCGAAATAATGCAACAAGTCGGGGCTCGCGTGCAAGCCTGACATGACCAGCGTGCTCGGTATACTGAGAGCGAGGATAATAACGCGTACATGTATAGATTATTCCTGGCAATGCACGCCACCCTACTCAGCATGTGAACTCTGGCAGAAAATTAATCTTTGGGGAATTAAATTCATCGCCACAGCTGTAGATGGAGGGTCGAAGAGGTGGCGGCCCGAGGCATAGATTATCCAAAGGACGCATATCTTAAACAGTATGCTCATCGTTCGCGTTGTTGGCACGCCCTCGAAGAAGGAGAGTTCCGGTCGTGAAGATTTATTCCGCGCCCTCAAGAGCGCAGCCGAAGATCCAAAAACGCATAAACGTACTATTTTATCATGTGTGCATGGCCGGAGAATATTTCTAACTATCCTGTTGTGTGCTTTTTATCATATATTCTCAGCTTTGCAACAAGGTCAAGAAATCCGATAGACAGAGCAATAGGCCCCACTCTTTTTTCTTCTCTTTCATTTGAGGATCTTCTGTGATTCATAGATTATTTAAACCTGGGTGAAGGCGTTTGTTGAAGAATCTGTTCCGTTCCGTTGTCCTAAAACAATTTTTTACTGCATTTGCGGGCAAGAAAAAACAGACGACATATTTATTTATTTATTTATTTATTTATTTATTTATTTATTTATTTATTTATTTATTTATTTTTTATTTATTTATTTATTTATTTATTTATTTATTTATTTATTTATTTATTTATTTATTTATTTATTTATTTATTTCGAGCGGAACATCCCCCTTGAACGTTCACACCACGACGCCGCAGAAAACACAGCGAGGCAGATCGCTGCCGGGTGTACCAACGTTCCACCTCTGCCATGATTTCTCTATTACCCTCGTCTAACTATTCGGCCATGCCCGTTCAAAAACAGGCTTAGGAACTAGCCCCGACGCAAGCAACTTCGGTGTCTTATATCGATTTCCCCGCTCTAGACAATTCCGTGCACTCATGACCGACGCTGGCACCATCCCAAAAAGCCGTGGAAAGGAAAATAGCGTCGTACGCGGTATGCGACTGGAATTGTGCGAAAAAACATAGGAGGGCAAACCATACTACAACATTACAAACCATTACAACCATACTACAACCATTCTACAAACCATACTATACGGTATAGATTGTAAATCGTGTGGGACATGTTCTGCGTAAACGTTAGGTGCAGATAGGCCGATTCGAATAGCAGGGAATCCAGTGAAGATTTGTAACTCGGGATCGGGAGACAGAGGGATAGAGATACGCAACATTCTTATTGCCGAGCCGCGCGTCAAAATCTAATAGTGAGCGCGCCGAAAGTGCGACTTTCAGCCAAAATGAGCAGGGGTGTGCGCTGCGGAGGCTGTCAGAAAAATCCGCTCCCCACTTTGAATATATTTAACATAAAGAAAACCAAGTAAGTTCCTTTACAAGGCGTCGAACCGCTAATTACACACGAAATACCGATCTGTAAGCTGTTAAGTGTTCCGCATCACACAATGTCTTAGCCGCCATACTACGCTACCACAGCGGCTTACACAGGACGGAGAGTGTTCTAGTTCGCGCAATAATTACTCCGGTCGCTAGACCTAAATCGCACGCACTTAACACGTGTCGCGCATCGGCTCGAGCAACAAGCGATCTCATGCCCTCTCTGCGCGCGGATGTACGCACCTTCCGCACGTGCACGCAAGGCTACGTTGATGCACCCCCGCCCCGTTTACCTCCTCTCGACAAAAGCAGGCAGTCGGAGAATGATTTGTATTACCATTCACGCAGTGTGCGTAAGAGAGCAGGATACACTTGCCCAACCGGAAAAGAGATGGGGTAACCCCGCACTTCCGGTCGGTATTTGGAGTATACGCTCGGCACAGCCCCGCGATTCCACTGACAGCTGCTCCAGGACAATGCGGCGATCAATCAAAAAAGTAGCGCACTCTGTGTACACTCGCGGTGCAAACAAGGCTAGTGCGCACTCTGTACGTGTACTAGCTGTGATTGTGCCATGTAGCTCTCGTTATAAGCAGCGACATATCGCGGTGTACACGAATTCGAGCCTATTGCGTTATTCGGATAGGAAATTGGCTTAATTTGCCTGCTTCAGTTGGTCACAATTTGTAGAGAGATTTTGTACAGCGCTATCGAAAATTTCAAGCTGTTAGACAGTAATGGTTGCCACTGATGAAGCGTTACGACAAAAGCCGCAGACATTTGTTTCACGGAATGCGTTGTGAAGTACAGAAAATAGGAGCGCGTGCCGGGAAAGGGAAGCAGAAGCACCGGAGAAGGGCAGGCCGTCGCTGCACGTGCAATACGATTATCCGTGAGTGGTGGACGTACGGACAGGGCGAACACGAAGCTCCTGACGATGGCGAGCGAGTGGAACGGCCCTCGGAAGGGGCTGCTCAAGTGGCGACGGGTGCCGCCGCGAACTTTCAAAAAAAAAAAAAAAAAAGAGTTCCACAGGAGGTGAACAGAAGGTCCAACTTCACATACTTGGAGTGTTCTCCGCCTCCCCTGTAATTTTTACGTGAAACCATCGTGTGTAATACCGTGCGCCGCACGGCGTGAGCTATTACCCACGCGGAACTGAACATTTCAAACAAACAGAACGATTCGGCCGCTATCGCAATTGAGATGCGGAGAGTGAGGAAATGGGCGGAGCTGGCGGTTCTCACTGTCTTTAACTTGTCTTTTCTTACATCTGCCCCTTTCTCACAGGAAAGGTTGTCAAAAAGCGCTTCCCTTTCTCAAGACGCAAATAAAATTTAGTTTATCGCACAGATCTTCACGGAGGCACAGAGGCGAGGTGGACTGATTGATTTTGTAGCAGTAGTATCGCGTGTAGGCGACGTGCGGTGGAGTACTGCTTTATCATGCTTCGATATTACAGGTGGCATGCTAAAGCATGAGTCAAATCGAAGTCTGTCAAACTTCTAAGAGTAAAATCCGAACTTCCAAGGCCCGAAGCCAGAGTTGAAGTGGACTTTTGCTTCAGACTTTGGCAGTTTGGATTTCGGGCTTTAGGAGAACGGAAAGTGGACTTCGATTTGACTCAGTGTGCATGGAGAAAGCCTAGCTTTTTAACAACCTTTCCTCTGAGATAAAGGCAGACCTTAAGAAAAAGACCAGTTAAAGACCGTGAGAACCACCAGCCCCTCTGTTTCCCCAGTCTCCACATCTCAACTGCGATGGTGGCCGAATTGTTTTGTTTCTTGAGGCCCGCACTCCCCACACGTGCTCGCCGGTTCTTTTTCACCTCGCCACTTACCCTCGCAAATCTTAGCCTAGCATTTTCCTCCTCTCTACCTTGCTGCTCCGAGTCTTGAGCGAGAGCAGGTATGGATGAATTTCAGGCATAAACAGCTCCGCAGTTAAAACCAATTTGAAAGTTTGAGGCCGCACAAAAATGCGAACATATATTGTCGATACAAAACTTGCTGGAAAATTTTGCCAGTCCTTTGGGCAATGAACCGTGAAAATGCACTGGCGGCCCGAAATAGTCGACGGTTTACCACAAATTTCAAGCGGTCGGTTTCCTGTGACTCTTCAATCTGACAGCAATAAGAAAGGCGACGAATACGGCGCCAACTTTATTCTTTATTACGCGTATTATGAAACGGCCGGCATAGCTACACTCCGCATATACCACCTCCTACACACCAACTCCTTTTTACCTGCAACGCTTCGCTGATGATCGCACTAGCACGAACATAAAATAGAGGACCCAATTTTGGCAAACCATAAATCAGGACAATTAAAGCGGAGAGTTGGTGTTTTGTCGTGTTTTAGGGTGTGTTTTGCCTTTTCTTTCTTCGTCCTGTGCTAAAGTTCGCTAGAAGTATATGACTTCATAAATCAGTATCACAAGTGCATAGAGAACAATCGGTGATTGCACAATCTCGCGTGTAGATAAGCCGCCAAAGTAAACAATGCCAGCATTCAGGACTGAAAGCCGGAGGTAAACGCTAAAGAACTGGATCAAGGCGCAGCAGTTGGAAACTGTTTGAGAGATAGATCAAAATAATGAGTGATGAGTTTAACGCGCAGAAGATGCAACTGGGTTATTAGGTGTGCCGTAGTGGAGGGCTCCCGATTAATTTCGACCACCTGAAGATTTTTAATATTCGCCAAAATCTCAACACACGGGCGTTTTCGCCCGGGTCGAATCCGCGTCCTTGGGCTCAGCAGTTCACACAAAGCCACGCAGTGGGTGATAGATTACAGTATGAAACCATCAGCAAGAAAGAATACAGGAATGGCATCGCCACGCGCGCTCTTCACGAGGTTCCAGAAAGTCATGTTCTGTCTTTCAGCAAGCAATAGACGTCGCCCTCGCGCAATCCTTTCCGTCACTTAGAGTCCCACCGGGTCGGGTCATTTCTGTCCAAGTACTCAGGTATGAACGTCATTGCCTTTCCGGAAATCGTTGTGGCAGTGTCTTCTTCACACTGTGCAAATGAGGGCGATCCTCGGACTTCTTTGCTTGGCGGCCGTATTGACCGAGGCGTGAGTGTCGGGAAATGTGCCAGCTGCGATTAGCGCGAGAGATTCCAAGGATTTCGGGGCGATCTGGAAGAAACGACGATCGATCATCGATCTCGGCAAACGTGTCGACCATCGTTAGCCCCGGCGTTGGCCCAATGTAGGGACTATAGTACCTCAGCGTAGCGGCCTCACTTATCTGCTGTAACTTCCTTGCTTACTTTGCTTGCTTGCTTACTAAGTTTACTTAGTTACTTATTCCCTCAATTTTTTAGACGGCGAAACGCTCTACAGAAACGGTTACTTTCCGTCGAAGCATCGTTGGTTCGAAGCGCTTGTGGTGTATTTAGTACACGTTTCGTGTATCCGCTTCTTATTAAGTACAGAGCACTTTAGGGGCTCGCCTTGTCGTCGTAGCTCGCTCGCTGGACCCAAGCAGAGCCACACGGCATTCGGACGTCGTGGCGTAACCCAGAGGCTTCGAAAGCCAAGCGGTTTATATAGGGCCTCCTCGATTATAAGTCCCGGATCGGCCGCGGACTGCCCGAGACGCGACCCGGCCCTCGAATAGCCCATGTATTCCTACAAGACTTCCGGTCCAAGCGCAGTCCCCGGACTGCTGGTGGACCGTCCAAGACTGGTAAATCGGAGATGCCTAAAGTCGTAAGTGTTCGAAACTCGTGAACCGTTGGGGCTTGTCATACATCTCCCCGTTGTTTAGCGCAAAGAAAAGTGCAGGTACATTTGAGACAAAATATACGTAATTAACCGGCAGCGCCCGGGTTCATTTTGTTACGAACGCTCACTGGGTTGGTTTTAGGGCACAGCCCTTTGGCGGCTGTCGCTGGGCTGATCCGCGTTGTCGGCGTAACCGAGTGAACGATGGCAGGACCGGCAAGTGAAAGAAAAAGCGAACGAGGACAAAAAGCAAAGGAGGATAGGGTCACTAAATCGGGAGGGGAGGGCGGTTCGCCGTGGTGGCGCGAGCCAGCGCTCTCCGAAAGTGTGCTGTGGGGAAAGGGAGGGTGGCAGTATGGTGTGCCCGCACGAGGACGGCCCGACGCTTGGGGAAAACGTGAGGGGGGCGTGCGCGTGACTATGATGTGCGTTCGCTTAAGACGCAGTTTATGCGAGAAACAGTGCACAATTTAGCTTCCGCGACTGTGACGGTCTGTGGAAACAGTTGCCGGCGACACTCGATAGTTCACCGGAGATGCTTGCTCAGTGACGACGTAGGGACCAATATACCGGTGCAAAAACTTCTCGCACAAGCCAGGTGAGCGAATTGGCGGCCAGAGTAACACTTCATCCTCCAGGGCGGAAATGGACGTCGCGGTGAGTGGCATCATCGGTGAGTGGTACATCAGCCACTACGGCGAGCCATCTTAGAGGTGTTTCAGTGATGATGCCACAGCAGGGCATCTTGGTCTTGCGAAAACCTACGACCACATCCGCAGACGCTACTTCTGGCCTGGACTCTCCACAAACGTGGCCAAGTACATTTCCTCTTGTGCCAAATGGCAACACCTGAAGCGCAGTACGTCTCCCGCACCCGGTACGCTACAACCGCTTCCTTGTCCGTCGGTGCCTTTCGAATCAATGGGCATTGATCTCTGCGGACGACCGCTTCCATGAACACCAGCCGGCTACCGCTGGATTGTAACTGCAGTTGATCAATTAACCCGGTACGCTGAGGTAGTTCACAGTGCATGAGTAAGCGCTCACAATATTTTTTTTATCCTAAAATGAAAGGTCCATGGCTTAAAACACCCTAACCAGAAATTGTTTTGCTGATAGCAACGCGAGAAACTTTTTAAATCGAAATCTTTATATCTGCCTGCCATAGCGTGCCCGCGAAAAGGAATGCTGGCAACTATAACAGTCAGCCGTGCGGCAACACACTTTTAACTGCACGAGAGATTAAAAATGATATTTAAAAACAGTGTCCTCCGGCTAAAACAAGAATAGCGCGCTATATACCTTTCGTATTCCTTCGTGCGGTTTTTGAATCACGCGTTGAAATCGACGCAGTTGTTTGGACACGTAAGCAAGTGTCACGTTTGGACACTACGTGTCGCCACCTTTCAGACTTCAGAAATGTTTAGTGCAAGATTACAATCAGTTCCAGCCTGTTTATTTAGAAGTTCCTTGCGTGGTTGCCCCAGTATATGAAGAACGCTGGCTTTGGTATGAGGTAGCCGACATGCACTCCGCATTAATCGGTTGTCTGTCCTTGAGGAGAAATATCCATTGTTCGATCATTAAAAATGTTTGAGCATCTTCCCCCTCACTCACGATATTGAGGTTCAGCCTGGTACGCACGCCCCGCTCCGGCTTCAGAAGTCCGCAGCAGGGCGTGCGGCCCCTCGCTCACCTAGAGAGAAGTTCGCCCTCTCTTAGTATGTTCCTTCGTGCCCGTCAGCGTCTTTGTCGTTGAAAGCAGCAAAAAAATTTAAGCCAAGGATACTTCGTAGCACCTCGTCACGTTCGTGAGAAGTGTCAGCGGTACAAGATTGTCCCTCTAGAAAAAGGAGGATTCTTTATCTGGACCGGAGATGCAGCAATGGTGGTAGCAAAAGGTATAGAATGACCGTTATGAATCGCCAGCCGTTATGATTCTACGATTAAACGATAGCACGGCATATATGCATATTATTATTATTGCCGTTATCACGCGTATTCAGTCCATCGTATATCTGCGTATAAGCCTTTTTAACTTCTTCGTCCTCGGAGCTGCCATTTTATCCGTGGGCTGTCCTAGAGGCCCAATAATTGGCGCGGTCGGTAGGATGACGTAACTGCGCATGCGCAACGCAGTCCAGTACATGTCCTAATCTTACAAAAGATTAAAGGATGGAAAAGTTTATGGGGAAAAACGGCTGGAGAAACAGCAAGGCAGAGAAAGCAGATTACGTGGCCTTCTCCTTTCGTCTGAGACTATTTCCGAACTTGCCTCTGAAAGGCCTCCATGACTGACGGGCGCTAATCGTTTTGCCCGCAGATTAGTTAGTTAGCTCAAGGTTTTTTTTGACTGGACGGCCGAAGCCAATGAGGATGTGGTTGGGTTTGTAAGGGAAAGGGGGATATGGAGTAGGATCACTTTCAGTTGTTAGTGTCACTTCACAGATTTTCAGTCGGTGTGTCGGACTAGGCACATTTCACGTCTCTCCCAAAGTGGACCGCGTTAGCACGCGCCAGAACCGGCGGAAACCGGTTTTGCGAACTCGGCGTCTGTGCTCCCCACTTCAGGCGCGAACGCACGTGAACTGGAGAGGAGAACAGCATGCGAGAGATCACGTGACGAACGTTGGGCAGAGTGTACTGGAAATTTGTCCTGGCCAACGACGGGAGCTCCTCACGAGGCCTAGTTCTCTGGTAACAATCGATAAAATCTTAAAGAGCCATGCAAACAAAACACAAGTTTAGTTCATTCGAAAGATTGCCTTGTTAGAATCATACTGACTCCCCTTTTAACGCCCAATTCGATCAAACTAAGCTATACAATTAGGAAAAAAGGGAATGGCCATGTGACCGACTAGCTCATTTCCCGCAACAGAACCTCTGATGTCATATGCCCAGCTAGCGATTGGCTGAGGCCGGCAAAAGCAAACGCAAATTAGGCAGGGTTGATCAGCTTGCCGAGCGAGCTATTTGCGCCTAAATGTAATACATATTCATTTTACAGCAGTAAAAATGGTTCGGTAAACAATGAAAGTTGCGAAAATACACGTAAGCATAAAACTACCGATGCGCACTGCTGCTGGTACTAGGCGCACTATGCTCATTTTATAGGTGCACAGCAAGCCACCGCTCTGAAGTTCTTACACGACACTTGCCGATTGGCGTAAGCGACGTTACCTTACGTGGCCCTGTTTGTCGAGGATACCCCATGTTTCACGAAACGATTACTTTCTACAGTAACAAAAAGAAGCCAGGTGCAAATACGGTCAAAAACCAAAAACGGCGGACAACGGTCCGTGACTGAGTATGGTAGCGCCATCTGGAAGGACTGACTGCAAGCAAGGCTGTAGGACCGAATGATGCTGTGGGAGTTCGTTTGAATACATGCACTGATGACTTCATGGTAGACGTCACGGAAACACAGGATTTAGCGGGAGAATCCAAAATTTTAACCTATGTGGATAAATTTATCAGTGAATGCGGCATCATCTGCTGCCGGACAAGCACTGGGGGCACTATGAAACACGAAATCTTTCGAATAAAAATTAGCAGTGGCTTAGCTCGGCTATGCCAGGTTATACGTAGCGTGAGCTGAGGTTCAGCACCCGTACTCCAATTGGATTAGTCCAACACAATCCAATTTAATCCAATCCAATCCAATCCAAATCAAATACAATCCAAGCCAATCCAATCCGTTCTGATCCGATCCGATCCAAACCAATCCAATGCTTCTCGCGCTTGCGCAGAACGGCCCTTCACGGTACACGTATACCGCTCAACCTCGGCCAGTGCAGCTTACGCTACAAAACAAACTTGTATCTTGTCTGCATGGCCCCTTTAAACAGATCTTCTGTTAAAAGATCGACGCCCAGAGCTGGCATCCGAGCAAGGCGTATCCCCCGCACATCGTACGCTTCCGCCATTCGATTCCCTCCCTCTCCCTCTCAGCCCTCTCCTCCTCCTCCTCCTCTTCCGTCGCGTGGCTCTGGTGGCCACCTGGTGGAGTGACATCGCGGTCTACTCAGAAGCCCCATTAGCACTCCCCTCGCCCTTTCCCGACTTCGGCCGCGTCGCACATCCGCTACCGGCCATAATGAAGGCTTTCTTTGCAGCCTGCAGCGCGACACTAACAATCGAGCCACGCGAGTGCGACCGTACACATGTACACGCGCGCATACATGTATCGACCACTGCGAGAAACAATCGCCGTTCATTGTTCTCGTTCCTGGAAGCAGGTGGCGGTAATGAGGGCGGCGGCGCCAGGCTCGAGCGAAACATCTTACGACTCGGAACTGGGCATGCTTCAGAGCTCTTCATAACTCGAAGAGCATTTACAAGCGGTAGATAACCTGAGAGAACATTTGACTAACAAGTGCCTAACGCACGAAGACCAAAACCTTGTTGAACCCAGACCTTTACCACTCAGCATCCACTCGACTAAACGCAACTCCTCGTGCTTAAACTTCGTTTCCGTTTCTTGCTACACAATATCGGTTGCGATTCTGCAGAAGTGGTAATTTAAAATTCATTTGTGGAATCTTGTGGAATCCTACCGGTCAGAGAGGGGGAGAGAGAGAGAGAGAGAGAGAGAGAGAGAGAGAGAGCCCGACATACGGCCAGGCTTGTTACTTCACATGGGTCTAAACACAGTGAGAGAAAAAAAGAAAGGGGAGGGGGTAGTACGCAGTAACAATGAGTAAGAGGGAGAAGGAAATGAACTGAATAAGGAACGTAGAAAATATTTGCAGTATTGGGAGTAAAGATCGCCATTGTGACCACATAAACAACGCGTGAGTAAATGGATATGACACGAGCCTTAGGGTCTGTATCCCTCGAGGGCGTAAAATATAAAACGATCGAATAAATGCGCCTGAGGACAGCGCAACAGAGGCGACTCATATGTGGGCGGTTGTTTTAGCCAGACCGTATAGATGGTCTTCACTGAAACGTTTAGATGTCAATTTCTTCGCGTGGCAACACTGTAAACGGCCACGGAAAAGGCCGAAGCGCCACGGACATGGCCGCGGCTTGTGCCACTGCGCCCGCACGCGGCAGAAAAAAAAAACACAGGCGTGCGTCGTCTGTTCCGTTTCAACCCGATTCTCAACGGTGGTGTCAACAGAGATGTTATGAATCGCACTCACATTGGACTCGAGGCAATACTTTGCGTTCGGTGAGGTAGAATTTCTAACGAGCACGGACAAGTACAGCCATCCCGCGGAGCCCGACGTAACGACTGACGGTGCACTCATACGGTTGCCTGCATGCGCGCCTCACCAGTGAGTACCACCTATAAAGTGTGCGTAGGGTAGGTAAATGTGGCTGTGTGACGGTCATTCACTGCAAACCCTCGTTATAACCAAATCGCTTTATTCAAAGTGTTTTATGGTCAACATTGTAGTGAGTCGAGTGCAAAATATCCCCGCTTTCACCGAAGAGTCGGATATAACGAATCCAGTTTCCTGTCCGTATTAGATTATAGCCAGGATTTACGACGCACTTCCCGCGTCTTGCGACCGCGACAAGAATTCGTTGCGGCCATTCCACACAAATTTGGGAGCGAACACGAATTTTAAAACGTTCTCTTCAAGATTCCGCGTGCACAGTGACAGGTCACGAGAAGGACGTGGATCAAGGCAAGCTTGCAGAGCTCTCCCATTGCGGACGCACTCGGGCGGAGTATGAAATAAAATATTCGGCGGTTGGCGCATCAAAGCGCCTAATCAAAGCTGTAATAACACAATCGACGCACTCGTGCAGAACCCGCGTTCACTAAGTGAACCACCACTATTATTAGATGCAACGCATCTCATGCTCGCCCCTCTGTCCTTCCTGCGTCTGTCCGGCGTTGTCCGCACAGCTGCGCCTCTCCTCCTCTCCTCTCTCCGATAGCGAACGCTCTCTCCCAAACAGCTGCGGGTTGGCGCAGCGCGCGCTCACTCCGTTTCTAGGCGCGGTGGGCTGGCGCTGCGCCTCGGCCTGGGACCTGCGCTAGGGAGCGGGCGCGCATCGAGGCACCTACGCTGCGCGCGCTGCGCATGTACAGTACTCTCTCTCTCCGCGCTCTCCTCTCCTTCGGGCGCTGTGAATATAAAGCGGCATGCCGCGCTCCGACGGTCTCAGTCGACGGTCGTCCGCGTTACGCTTGCACTCTCTCGCAGTACTCGACGATTGCTTGATGCAATCGTCGAGCTCCTAACTGTGCACTTTACGGACCACAAGGCACTCATTCTCGTCTGCAATAAAGACCGTATCTGAGCATACGTGTACTGCATGTGCATTGCATGGTGAAAATGGAAAATTACGCCCACCTCCCCTTCGCGTGAGAATCCCTGCTATAAGCGTAATCAATACGATGGAAAACGCCAATGGAACCCCCCATGAGATGCGTTGCATCACAACAGGATTCCCGCGAGGGGAGGTGGGTGTAATTTTTTTTTGTAGCGTAAGCTACACTGGCCGAGGTTGGGCAGTTTTGCCTGGGCCGTGAAGGGTCGTACTGCGCAAGCGCGAAGAGCATGAGATTGGATTGGATTTGGATTAGATAGGATGGACTTGGATTGGCTTGGCTTGGATTTGATTAAATTGTATTGTATTGGAAATCCAATCAAATTGTAGTACAGGTGTGTAGAGAATTGGGGCTCCACATTCGCCAGTCTGCGCATACCAGAGGAGTGACGTCATAGTCGCGGCAGACGCACTGACGCCGGCGCGTGCCCAGATGTGCGCCTCCGTTGCGCAGTAGCCAAGTCTAACGCTGCGCCGGAGCCGCTTGATAGCCGTTTCGCGTGGCTCCTGGAGAGCCGTGCTGCTCATGCGCGTGGAGCAGTGACTGGACTGGACTGGACTGGACTGGACTGGATTGGATTGGATTGGAAATCGTTTTAGCAGCAGTAAGCATGGTAATCAGCTAATTCTAGACAACCAGGAAACCTAAGAATAACCTGCTAAACCTTAGCTTACGCTACGTATATCCTGGCATAGCCGAGCTAAGCCACTGCCTAATTTTTTTTTTTAGCCCGTCGTGGCGCAAGCGTTCTTCAAGCTTGCAACACCTCTGTCGTTCGTACGCCACATCAAACAAGATATAAGCTGCATCGCAAAGAAGCTTGCTTTCCTGGATCTACATTCGTGCTATTCGTTTTCCTGCAAAATTGCGATCGCGAAACTCGGGAAAGCTGCGCTACTTTCAGAAAAAAAAAAAACGTAAATTAGATTCCTTAAGAAACGAAGCTGCAGGGAGGGTGTAGGGGATGTTGACGTTTTAAAATCCAGCCCCCGAATTCTTCCTCCGTCCCCCTGTTTCCCTTATATCGAAAGCCCTTCGCAATAACACCAAATTGAAAACAGGCCAGCGTAGGTTCGAGGAGACCGGTGTTTTTGTTTTCGTTTTTTTGTTGTTTTTCAAGCTCCCAGGAACCCAGGTCTTCATCAACCCGCTTCCTCGAAATTGGTTACCATTCCTTTTGTACTTCTTTTGACTGTTTTCGCTTTAAATGAGTATATGAGCTCGGCAGGATATAAGAGAGAGGGAGAGAGAAGAAAATGGAGGTGGGAACCTTTCACGCTCGTTCTGTTATCCGTACCGACAGACTCGCCCCGTACACCCTCCATGATGTGAGCGAGCTACCAGAATTCAATTTGTCAATGTATTTGATCCCGAACCTATAATTTTCGGTACTGACATATTATTTTCCTCCTCTGTCATACATTTCGATCTGCCGTTTTCGCTCTAACACGCACGTTTTGGGTAAACATATTGCTTCACGTTGTTCGAAACATTGCTTCTGAAAATAAAAATTAAAAAAAAAAGGAATTGGGCCACAAGATATGGATGAGCTAAAATATACACAAGCGACAGTAGAAGTGGGATGGTATTATGGCCTTCCGTCACGTATAAAACAGTTGAAAAAAGTGATGCAGTGATTCATATGTGTGGCGTTCAATCAGGATTTTTCATTTTAAGGTTACCTCGGTTGAAAAAAAATGCCTAAATGTCACAAAATGAAACCAACTAGTAGAGAGGATGTCCCTAGTTGATTAGGTGTATCTGCTTGTCGTACAAGCGTTCCCCTGTTTTGTTGTTCCGTGCTCCGTTCTCTATTTGCGTTGGTTTTGAAGGAAAGCATAGCTTTCGTTTGAAACTCGTGTGCAGTTGTAAAGACTAAGTGAACAGCATCGATTATGAGCACATGCACCGATTGCTTAAATCACTAATTAAACAAGATAATGATCATTACAATATGGCGACGACGACTAGGACAGGGCAGAGGAGGAGGCGAGGTGTGGCGACGTGGCATTCCGTTTCCTGATAAGTACAAGCCCTATACTTCCTGTGCGCACTGAGCACCATCTACGAGATCGCTTAGAACATATATACGCGTGTGTGCGTGCGTGTGTGTGTTTGTGTGCGCGTGTGTGTTCGTGCGCGTGTGTGTGTATGTGTCTGTGTGTGCGCGTGAGTGCGAGTGTGAGCGTGCGTGTTTGAGAAACTGCCGCAAGGACTCCCATGTTCGGGGCTCAGTATCCGAAGCTGCGATTTTTTCCAATACACTGGCGCTTTAGTTATAATTGTAAAAGTGCACTCTTAGCTCAGTTCTTCGCATTCTTCAAGTGAATAAAAGTTGTTTGGTACCTTTTAGGTCCATTTAAATATGGGGCGCGGCATATCAACACGTTTATTTAACGTTTTGCGTCGCACCGGAAGTTGCGGGCTTGTACCGATCTCGGAACGGAATACCACGGCAGTGCTGGTGGAAAAACGTTTATTAGAAAAGAGGAAAGAGGGTGAAAGAAAAGGAAGAGGTAGGAAATCAGGGGTAGAAGCCCATGTGTAGGGCTCCTGTGCTGTGGCCACTATTCTCGCCCTGTCGACGAATATGGGCCAATCGTAGAGGGATGAGCTGCCCAGAGTGGCCTCCCAAGTCTCCGGAGTTGTGCCGCACCTGCTGTTGTTATTCCTGGGACATATGTACTCTCTTGACGCCAGTTAGGGTGAACACGGGAGCGCGTGTCATTTCGTGAGCGGGAGCCGCCTGTCGGCGTTCTGGGTAACTTCGCACGCATGCGCAGTTCGTTTGCAACGAGGCTATGTGATGCGCGTGCGAAGTTACCCCAAACCCCGACAGGCGGCTCCCGCGCACGGAATGACAGGCTCTCCCGTGTTCACCCTAACTGTGATCAAGATAGTAAGTGCAAGCCCAGTGGCCAGGTGGCATGAAATAGTGTGGATGATTCATCGCACCTTTTAGTGTGTACTTTTTGCAGCAGCAGGAGTGACGCAAGCACGGAGGGGGTGGTGGTGAATGAGGCTAGCGATAATTAAAATGAAGATAGTCATAACATTGATTATGATGATAAGGGCACCGTTGGTTGAGAATTCCTACCGAATGCGCTCCAGCTTAATACGGCTTCCCCAGGACGTATTTTGGCGCTGGGGCGTCGTTTACAATGGCCGCGCGTCAGCTTATTATGCGCGTTTGACTTTCCCGTAACTCTCCTCTTATCAGTTTTAGCGAGCCCAGCATCGGTGTCGAGGTCCACATGTGCCAGGGGAGGAATTATGCCATTTTAAAAAGGTTTGTGTCGCACCTGTTTGTAAGCGTGAAGTAGTTCCGTTTGCAAGACCTGTGACTAGCAAATCTTGTTTGTCTGAGGTCACATTCACGTAGTCCACCTTCGGCCAATCAGGGTTCGCTTAAAGTGAGCATACTGAAAGGGACTAAACTCAGAATTCCAGCCCTGTAGTCAAGATGCGTGGCGTAGTATTAGTCAATGTTTTTTTTTTTTTGACCCACCTGCCGTATTTTTTTTCACTCCGCGACCGTCCCTGCAAATTTAAACGTAGCAGTTGTCGCTCATCTGCATCTGCCCGGTCGTTAATTCCAAAATACCATAGCCGAGTGTAATAATCTGACATCACGCATCGACCGTAAAAAAGACACCACGAATATCCAGGAACTCATTCAAGCGGCTGACAACATCTAACACTTTGCTCGCTCTTTTTCTCTACCTTTTTTTTTCTTCTGAAGTGTACACTGAACATTTGTGCTCAGTATTTTTTGATGTTATAGGTTGTACATCGCATCCGTGTTGCACTTTGAAGCATTTCTTCCGTATTCTTGTGTATTTTTCCACTGTCATTGCCAACTGTATTTAGCACAGTTAGGTATTTTTCAAGCTTAGAGTGTGTATTTATTTCCATTTTTTGTTTTAACCTTCTTGTTTTGTTTTTCATATTTTATCTTTTTCATTGCGCTAATGACATAGTCTTTTGTAGATGTAGCCCTCTAATGAAATGTCCTCTCACGGCGGCCATTAGGGGTATTGTGAATAACTAAACAAAAATATATTGACTAATTAACCCAAAGCTGGTTTTGAACAAAGAATACATATTAAATTCGATGTTCGCAAATTCCTCCCACGTTCGCCTGCAGCCTTTTGTAGAGTTGCGATGTCCTGTGGAATGTGAAACTGATGCTGCGAGTAACTTAAAATGTCACCGTCCTCATTCTCTCGATGCCCGCTTCAACCCGAAGGCCTCCCCAATCGAGTTACAATTTTTCCTGCATTCATCCTTGACTCCCGAGTTTTCGTATGTCACCACTCATCAGCGTACAAGGTTATTCTGCCTTCCTGTAATTTTTAATGCAGTCTGTTGCTAGCCGTTCCAGTACTTGAGCGGTGTGCTTCTAGTCGGTCCAAGATATGAGATGTGTGCCTCAGCTTCACTGCTTTTTTTTTGTTCTCCTATTCCCGGCGACGGCCCCTTCCTCCCATATTGACAAGCGTACACCCCCCTGCCTTCCTTCTACGGCTATCTGGGTCGAGACAAGTTTTGTTTCAAGCAGGGTGCCGAACTGTGCCTGAACTGGAAAGAATACCAAAACCGAACAGGAATTTTTAGCGTGCCGCACCAAAACTGAGCTAAACCGAAGAAATAACTAGCAGTCACCTGTTCTGGACGTAACGGTTCGACCATGCGCTGGCGATAATGCCTGCCCAAAATCATTTGGGTAACTCTCTTTCACGTACCATCAACATAGCAATAGCTCCCGCATTTTCCCTTATATAGATAGATCCTTTTTTGTTATACATAGGTCAGCAATACTTTCAAAAAGAGGCGGCACCAGCCCTGTGCCAACTTTTCGATAAGTCGTCTGTGGAAACTTAGGCATACGCTATGGCTTCCCCTTGATAAGTCTTGTTTTTTTTTTTTTTTTTTGAAGACCATATTTGAAGTTTCATCGTCCAATACATGAATAGATCATTTCATAACTGTTGTAACGGATGGTTTGCGCGAAAAGGAAAAGAGAGATCGAAACAATCCCTACATCACTTTCCTTTTGGTCGTTCGATGCTGTGTTCGATAGTGTGCACGCGGCGCGGTATGCTGGCTTCAACATCGATCGGAGACCTGTTCCAACTGTCGTTGCCAGGCGTCCCCCAAGGTGGTGTGCGTGATGCAAGTTCTAGATGCGCCGCGCGGAGAGCGAACGGGCTGTTGTACCGTTATCACCCGGCTATTGTACGTTGGTATCTCAAGCTCGGAGGCCCATAGCAACCGAAAGTACGGATAACACGACCGAGAAAGAAAGAAAGAAAGAAAGAAAGAAAGAAAGAAAGAAAGAAAGAAAGAAAGAAAGAAAGAAAATAAGAGAAAGAAAGAAGAAGAAAGAAAAGAAGAGAAAGAAAGAAGAAGGAAGGAAAGGAAGAAAGGAAGAAGGAAGGAAGGAAGACAGAGAGAAAGAAAGAAAGGAAGAAAGAAAGAAAGAAGGAAGCAAGAAAGCAGGAAAGGAAGGAAGGAAAGGAAGAAGGAAGGAAGGAAGGAAGGAAGGAAGGAGCAGTACAGGAAAGGCAGGGAGGTTAACCAGGGAGCTGTCTCGTTGGCTACCCTCCACATAGGGATGGGCATATGGGAATTGAAAGGCAAAGAAAGGACCGCGGTACATACTAAAAGAAGGAAAAGGAGGACGGGAATTACAAAAACACAAGGCGTGGCTATGGTAGGTACAAGGATAACAGCACCACCCACACACACACACACACACACACACACACACACACACACACACAAAAACGAGAAAATGCATAAAACAAAGCAGATAAACCCACAAAATTGGCGAACGAAGGACACTGCCCGCTAGTGACGTCCATACAACCGTTCAAATCGGCATGTATCCTTCAAAAAGCGAAGTAAAGCTTTTGTAGCCTTTGGAGAGTTCGCCGGGCGACGCCAATGTTGTTGGTGGACGGTTCGCTCGGTGCGTTACTAAGCCAGCTTACTGCAACAGGTTTCGACAGCTGAGACATGTGGTTATAGGTCACTCCCCTACCTTCGTAAATATAAGGAAGCGAAGGCGAAAGCAGGTTGTAGCCGATTAGATACGGTACAATGGGGTACATTTCGAAAGGAAATTGCATCCCACAGGGGGTCGGACAGTCTTGTCAAAGCCGAGCGTCCTGCGTCATTTCGACATGTTCATCCTTTGTCGCATTGGTTCCACCGCCTGCATACTTTCTTTAGTTGTACTTGTCTCCATGTATATGCCTGAGAGCGACCTCGCGGGTTTCTGTAAAGCGACGAGCGGGTAGGCAGAGTGTTTCTGATGGCTCAAAACTTTTTATCGAAGTGGTGTGGGGCATACAGTATGTGTGCATCCGAAGAAAAAGAAACAAGCAAATTTTTGCAGAGAAATAAAAGCGGGAAGGAAATTAATACCGGTGATTGACAGCGTCGTGCCACAATGACGGCTCCGAATTTCGACGCGTTACTCGTGAATACCGTATTTGCTCGCTATCTAGTGGTCGCCTTTTCTTCTCCGTGCTTTCCGCTCTCGAACTTCGTGGTCTATACCTTACGTTCCTGAATGCTTTCCCAATTTAACTTGTATTAACAAAGAGAAACCGGAAACAAAATAGATCGCAGTAACGGCAGCGAAAATGAAAAGTTGGATTAGTTAAATGCTTCCCTGAGCTAGGCATCTGTCCAACAGGGGCTAATTAAAAAAATCATTCGCAGTCGGGACGTTCTGTCAATTTTTCCTAGTATTCACGGTTTATCAAAGAGAAAAAATAGATGCACCTTTGTATACAAACGTCCAACCGAGTTTGAGGGTAACGGATCGGGAGCGGTCGGGGCCCCACCTTCACCTACAAAGCCTGCGCAAACTGTTCATTCTATACGTTTTCGTAGAAAGTCGCGAAACAAGAATCGCCAGACTTCACTAAACAACCGCTCGTTCTCTCGGAACAAGAATGATGAATAGAAGCACCAGGTTTCGAAATTTTCGAGAACGCCTGCTTTCTGTGGATGGAGAAGGAAGATGGAAGAGTTTGCGGTGAGTCAAGTTCGTTCAAAAGGTGGGAACTTTTAAACCTTGTCGAGAACTTAGGTGTTAACATCAAGTACAGTCTTTGTCAAAGTTTGCTGGGCCGCACCTTCCCAGTCTAAAATCACAACACGAATACCGAAAAAACCTAACAAGAATTCTTGTCGTACGACAAAAACTTTGTTGTGGCAACAGAAGTCCTGTTGTTACGACAAAGCCATCTGTTGTTACGACACACATTTCTGTTTTAACGACAAAGTCAGTTTTATAAACGACAAACATCCCTGTAGTCACAACAGAACTGCCATTTAAGCTACTCTTCAAAACGGGCAATAACATTCAAGCCATGTGCAACTACTGAGGGAACATCAGGATCACGACAGGACAATAATTCGGCACGACGAAACATCAAAATCCGGACATGAATATGACACACGACAGAACATCAGATCACGGCACGACAAGAATACAACAAGACGACAATACGACAAGCGAAAATACGACTAACTACAGAAACTTTTCTTGTCGTCATTTTAGATTGGGTTAGGCTTATGGACCACAAACAATTCAAAGCCAAACCAAACGTTCAACACTGACCAGAATATTTTATGACAGTAAGAAAGACAGGCATTTTCTTCAGCTTCCCGGCATAAAACGTCCCAGCCTCACTTGAGAGGTAAGCTAGGTACTAAGAATTCTTGTGGCCTATGCCTTTCTTCCATGGCCTAGAAAATTTTTACAACGACCGTACACCCAGTTAACCTTTCTCAGTCGATCGCCTTCAATATGAATAGCTTTGAAAACCCCCACATGACTTCACGATAGTAGCACCGTGAATAAGCAATCTTCTACCAAACCGCCAGATGCACCCTTTTTCTGAGCCAAAGCAGGCCGCCGGGCGACCTTTAGCGGTAGCCGGACTCCGAGCGGGCGAAACCAACAGCCCTGCCTCCACCGTTAAAATAAAAGACGAAATCCAAAAATCGTCGAACAGCAGAGGTGCCTGTAACTGAGAAGTGTAAACACACTGCAGTCGTAAACAACAACAACAACAAAACTAGCGTCGCTCTTGGTTGTATACTGCACTCGAACATCAAGACGGCGTTCATGTATCTTGAGGACTTCAAAGGATCCTGTTTCTTAAACAACAAACAAACAAGAAGATACAGATGCTGGAACATTTCACCACCGCGGGCTTCCTGGTGTTTGAGAGTACAGCAGCGCTGTCTGTGTTCATACTACGGCTACAACATATACAAGGAGATACATAATATACCCACATTTTTCCAGTGCACTCGCTCTAGAAAAAAACAGGAAAAGACGGGAACACAGTAAAGAGAGCGAGCGGCGAGAGCGAAGAAGAAAAAAAGTGAAATGGGGATTTTCGAGGCGCGCTTGAAGCGTAGGCCGCGCTGACCTTTACGCGCGTATGCTACTCGGCGAAGGCTGGCTTTTCCGCAGTGACGCGTACCGTGCGCGCGGATCTCCGAGCGGGCGCCGCCGGTGACGCAGTAGCGGAGGCGGGCGAGCTCGTCCATATGCGATGACACAGAAACCGTTATAAGTTTTCGCGTGGGCTGAGGTGTGGTACCTGAGCTCGAATGTTTGGATACTCGCTAATGTGCGCGAGCTTCATGATCGCGACCTTCGCGTAACGTTCGCATCATCGGGTAATTTCCCCGTTCCTTTACGTGGATGCTCTCTGTGGCTAGTTTCCGAAATTATTGCGTCCGTGGACATAGTCTCGTCGGGGAATAATTTTGAGTCTTGCGGCAAAGTCAACTTTCTGGTGAATGATGTGTAGCTCTCAGTGTAATGTAGGTATCTTGAACACTCTACCATTATACCGAGTTTCAGTACTTGTCGTGGGTGCACATGGTTCACAGTGAATTACCGGCTGCTATCAATGCATGGCCGCATACGGAGGGAGTATGGTTACAGAAAACGGACGTAAGTCTTGTTTAATCGAAACTACGTCGCAACTGAGTACGTGAAAATTAGCCTCTAAGAAAGCTATTTTTTACGCCGAGCTCCATTTACTTGTCATAATATGTTAGCTGATAGCGAAGCTGGGAACTGTACACTACCGAATTGCCGTCTGCTGTCAATACACGGGCTCCCCACGGGATAGAAATATACAGCGCCATGTTTGTCTTCTGACACAAAACTCGACTGCTTTCAAGTTTCATTACTGAGTAATCATAAGGTCCGTACTGACTACCATAACCAAATGACAGAAAACTAAATATGTGCGCGTATGTTAACCACGTGTGTGATGACATAACTTATACAGCTTAGCTGGCCATGCACCTTCACGGAGCGGAACGGATCCCTCTTATTTTTATAGGAAGGTAGACACAGCGGAAATTAAAAAAAAAAAAAAAAAAAACTTTTTTTTTGTGTGTGTGTTTTTTTTTTGAGGGAGCGACGTCAAGTAGAGCGCGGGTATACAATTAAAGAAGAAATACGGGCCTCGTCCATAACGCCGAAGCTACCCCAGTCGGCGCCTGATTTTTCTGCGCACGCAGTTCGTGTCGGGCCGTATCGATCAATGGGTTGCTCTGTTTACGCGCCGCGATTTGTGCGTCACGTACCGCGCGGTCTCTCGCGAGACGCATGCATTTTGTAGCGTGAGCTACACTGGCCAAAGCTTAGCAGTTTCGCGTCGCTCCTGGACAGCCGAGCTGCGCATGCGCGAGGAGCAGTGACGTCTCACGACGCACAGCTGGCACGCCGGCGCCGCCGCCGCCGCGACTGGATTGGATTGGGCTCAATTGGACTGGATTGGATTGGATTGGATTGGATTGGAAATCGTTTTACAAGCAGTAATCATGATAATCAGCTAATCCTATACAACCAGGAAGCCTAAGAATAACCAGGTTAATCTAAGCTCACACTACGTATATCATGGCATAGACGAGCTAAGGCACTGCTAATTTTTTTCTCATGTCAGAGTCCGATTGTCTACAGCTACTGTTAACCGGGGCGTTAACCCCCAGAGTGTTACATGAGCCAGGAAGGAGCGGAGGTAGCACACGTGCTATGGGGATGTTCGCAGGCTGCCACACTAGGTCGCAATGTTAGCAACAGTGAGCAGGGCAAGACCGCACTGCGTAGTTCCAACCCGGAGGATCAACTCTGGGCCGCCCAACTGACCGAAAACTCTGTCACAGCCCAGGGGCTTCTGGCCGACGCGTAGGAACTCCAGTTGGCACCTAAATTAGGTTTTATTTTCTTCCCTTTCTCATGGGCGATGGTGACAACAGCGGGAAAAACAGGATTCATTCCGTGTTAGCTTGCAAAATGAAACGCTGAAAGGAAATTATGAACTTGATCCAAAAGAAGTCATGATCCAATTTTAGCCTCAGCTTACAATACGACTGGCCCAGAAACAAAGCTTTTTGATTATTCCACCTATTCAGTTGAACCTCCTGAGCTATGCCGCGGTTTTGGAAATTCGTCTTCCACATTCGTAATTTTAGATTAGAGTTTCATTCTATGTCGACCATCGAAATTCGCAGTCATTCTTTTTATTAGGGGCGAAGCCCGTTAGGAGCTCGGGCTGTCGGTGTCTCATGTCGTCGTTTCGTCGTCGTAGCGTCATGTAGTCACGGCACCAAAACACCGGGACACTCGTTTTTCAACGCCTCGCGCTAGAACGTTTCATATCCATTGTAAAAAACGCGAACTAAAAGAACACACACCGGGACACTCGTTTTCCAAGGCCTCGCGCTAGAACGCTACGTTTCCGTGGGAAAAACGCGTACTAAAATAACACAACGGGCCACTCGTTTTCCTAAGCCTCGCGCTAGAACGCTTCGTGCTTCATGGAAAGCTGTATTCATTTACCCCCAACGGTTTCATCTCCGTGGGCAAAAGCGCCAAGGCGCGAAGAATACACTCATACACTGGCTGCTTCGCTCCTGCCCAGGTTTCACGTTAGTGGAGATGGCCGAGGATATTGTAGTGTGCTGTCAAGGTAAGCAGCTCTAGCAATGTCGCCCAGTCTGTTTTAAGTGTACGCCGCGGCACCAAGCTGTTTCCTCCAGAAAACCCCAAATCAATAGGCGCCACAGCAACAAACCCGGAAGGATTTCACACTTCGCGGAAACGGCCCCCACGAACGCCGTGTACAGTGCGCAACACCCTTGTCTATAACACTCAGTTCAACTTCAACTAGTTACCTCTCAAAACTGCGGACACAAACTTCTCACAAAAAAAAGTTGAGGTCAAAAGACATGTCCAATACTTCAGATTGAGCAATAGTTCTCTTCAAATTCTTTTCGGCCGAGGCAAATAAGGCTATAAGTACGAAGCCTGTGTTATAGACAAGCGTGTTGCCCTCTTTGCACGAGCGACCGGTTCCACCCACTTCTATCCTTTCCTGTTAGCGTCACTAAATAAGCTACGCTTAAGAGTACCGCCACTTCGTGCAACCAGAAGCGTCTGGGGGCCATTTTGTTTCTGGCTTGCTGTGTTGTCATCTCTCCCAATGAAACCGCCGCCGGTTGTGACGGGCAGAGTGTGACCGGCCCTCGCTCTAGCGTCCGCGCAGCAGAAAGAGAGAGAAAGAAAGAGAGAGTACAGGCGCTCAGAAACAAAATGGCTGCGTCTAAATGTAAACAAATATCACGTGGTGCCGACCGACCAATGAAAATTCTGGCGGCACATAAGAATCAGAGAAAAGAGTGCCGATACTCTGACGCTATTCGCAGTCCCAGTCTTCCCCGCTGTCTCGGCAGGCTGGCGCCGCGGTCTGACCCAGTGTGGGCAGCGGCTCGCTCAGTTCCTGGACGCGCACATCCGGCTGACCTTTCGAGAAATGTCGCCGATCAATGGCGCACTCCTTCCTTCGCGTGGGTTTCCCGCGAACACAACGTCGGCGGGCTCTCCCGGGTTTTCCCTCTCGAAACGCTCGCTGGCGCGGGTTTTTGCCCTTACTCCCGTGTTTGTCCCCATTTTTCCCTCCACCTTTTTTTTTACAGCGAAGCTGTCTTGCGCTTGTTTCTGGCGGGATACGGCCCGTTCGTTACGTGGCGTTTCGTCATTAGCCGGTTAGTAATAGGCCGTTTGGTCACATAGGATCATTCGTAATAGGCCGGTTCGACAAATGGGAAAGTTCGTCACCGATGCACAAAATGAATGTCCATGTTTTTTTTTTTTTTGAACTCACTGTGGGTCTCACCGAAGCAGGTGAGATGGTTCGACTCAAAAAGACGAGCGAGGCACAAGTTTTCTTTCTTCTCTCTTTTTGGTCGTACCGGTTAAAAAAGTTTAAAGCCGCAACTAACGTCAATGTCGTGTTTTCGGCACCCCTGAAGCTTGGATACTTGTGCAAAAAGAGCTACTGTAAAGACAAAAAACCACCTTGTGAAGTCGAGCACAGGGTTAGGTTTGTTGACTGCGCTACGTGTGTAGTCTATGTGATTCCGATACACTGCAAAAAGATTTACGTAGGGCAAACGGGGAGGTGTATCAACGACCGACTACGCGAACATGCCAACAATGTAAAAAATGCCAACTCAGGCCATTTGGCAATCCACTGTCGGGATTGCGAATGTACCCCCATGTTTGATAAGTGTTATATTATAGCGATGAACAGGAAACAAACGACCCGCGAGATCATTGAGGCCAATGAAATTGCACGTGCAGGGGACTGCTGTGTAAGCACTCTCTCCCTCGCACTTCCAGAAAAGGAGATGCACTTCCTTGGGCAAGACAACGGTTTGTCGTGAAACCGCAATCGCAGTGGCACGTGCCCTAAGATTGTGGTAATGCACAGAGGGGAGGAGGTGTTTGTTCCTTGTTCTTTGGATGAGTGTGTATGAGAGAGAGTGGGCAGTATAAATTTGTGACTTCTTAATAAAGTTTGTTGAAAGTGCACTCTGTCTCGTGTCGTCTCTCCCCAGTCTTCGTTACTTTTTTGCGCAATTGAAGTACAGTTTGGTCGTACGTCTGGGAAACTTCAGCAAAGGATGCAAGTCATAGCAGGCAAGTAGGGTGACTTGGTTTCACCAAGAACATAGATACGAGTTCAACAACCCTAGATATAAGGGTGAGGCAGAGACATTGCCTAAGAAAGTTCTTGAAACACGGGCCACAAAAAAGAAACCGCGCCCCCCATTTCAGTGTTGTGGCCGTCTCGGGCACCCTCCATGGGAGCAGGCCCACTCGTCACAGCCGACTCGTCATGGGAAAACTGGTCAAAGCATATGGCTCTAAGTGGTTCTGTAATGGGGAAAGTGGTAGCACCGACCTTCACGTTCTTGGAAATTTCGTCTGGAAGATCCATTTTGGGCGTGTGTCGAGAAGGTGGGGGGTGTTAATGGCTTCAACTCGGATAAGTTCTGCCAGGTTGACCCTTCCGCAGTTCGTGGGTTGGCCTTTCCTTTTGCTTTTTTGCAGGTGGTGGTTGTAATTATTTTTAACACGCTGTCTCTTTCTTGTCTTACTTCTCCTATCAAAGGAAATGTGTCACACAGGTAGGGAAAGATATTCTACAAAACCTCTTAACTCCACATTGCTGAGACAAGATTTGGAGAAAAACGCGGTTTGTGAGAACAGTGTGCGCAAATTAGTTATAATTACACTTTTTTACTCAGAAATCATTACGCAAGATCTACAAACGATATTCAGCCATTCCTTATCAACACTTACGTCTAAAAACACACCGAAAGTTTTCTTTTACCGTTCCTGTGACGAACTTTCCTACCTATGACGAACGATCCTATGTGACCAAACGGCCTATTACGAACCGGCCTACGACAAAACGCCATGTGACAAACGGGCCTACATCCGTTTCTGACAAATACTGCGCGCGTCTATCGGGTCGCGTCGGCTAAGAATCGTCGGAAAAGAATGCATGATCAGAGTACCCTCACAGATTACTTGTGGTCGACCCTCGTAATGCGTGCCTTATAAGTAATTGATTAATTTATTGATTGCTTGTTTCATGCCCAGCATGCACCCTGGGGGGCAGCGTCTGTGACAACGCGCACTGTAGCAGCATGCATTCCTGCTTATAAAGAGTTGTCCATACACCACTGAAGGTGTGTGTCACTCTGGACGTACTGCCAAAATAACAGAAGGGGCTTTCGGGAATGCGCCAGACCATAGGCCTAATGTTTAGCTTTGAGGACGTCCACCGGTCGCCGCAGCTTGAAGTAAATGAGTACTCTTACCCACGGGTACCGGTCGACGACGTGAGAACTCAGAGCGCCACGTTTAGGCCTAATGTCGTAGTACGTTCAAGCATCTTAGCGTTAGGTTCCCTCAAAGCAGCCTTATGTGATGCAAGCAACGTCATACTCATTGCACGCCAAGGTGCGTATGCCTGTTGAAGACATTGGATGTGACGTTAGGCTTAACGTCGGGAAGTCGCGTACCCAGTATCTCCCTCCCCTCCGGCGGCCCATCAACCTTATCCCAAGCGAGCTATAAACTGGAAAATACGGAGGCTACACCAAGGGCTTGAGCTTCGAGACTCGGGGAACCGGCCGACGTGGGATAATAGGGATTTCGCACGAAGAAGCTTCCGCTAAAAGCGTAATAGTGCAGCGCGGGAGTCAGCTTACATAAGCGAGGAGAAATTTTGCCCTTCGAGGGAGGATTAGGCCATCTTTCTAAGACAATGCCTGCAGCGGGCGAAAATCGCCTTACCCCTCTCTCGGAAAATATGTAGGCGTGAATGCGAATAAAAGCTCTACAGCAAGGACACGATGAACGGACTAAGGTAAAGCTTATTTAATGGGGGAAGGAGTCTCAAATTCCGTAAAAATGAAGCTTGAAGGTTTTTGAGACTAAAAGGCGATAAAGCTAAATTCGCGACATTCGGTTATGTAGTATCGTTGGAGGCAAACAAAAAAGCAACTGTCGTTGCTAAGGCGAGATGCGTATACCGAAGGGAATCCAACTTAATAAAGGAGGACATGACAGTGCTTATCGATTACCAATAGAAAGTTTAGCAGTTTAACAGCAGCTTAGCGCCAAAGCCCATTGGTGTTGCTCATGCCCTATATTTTATTCCGTATTACTTCCCAAGACTCAAAATTGATTATCTCGGAAAATATCTCAACACAACATTCACAAGGGAAGTTTCCACAGCTGTTTCACCGCAAACTGCGCCTCGTTAGGCGTAAAAAAAGCTCCGGGAACGCCGCAGTAACCGCGGGCATAGACGCTAACCACTGAACCGGGCCTATATGAAGGTAATGGACTTCTCGGAGGCCGCCTTTGTATATGCCAGCACTGAATCATAAACGACCAACAAACGAAGTTGTTCTACACTGTAAAATGATTGACACCATTCTTTGTTTATAACTCACACCCTTACACCCCATCAAAACAAAGAAAAACACACTTTGGAAGCGTGTAATTAACAATAAAACACACTTAAAAGGGTGCATTCTTGTGTTTTTGCCAGTGTGCAAGGGTGTTACAAACGGCAAAACACTCTTAAGGTGCTTTCCTTTGTTTTTCTCTAGGGTGTAAGGGTGTTAGTTATAGACAGTGTGGAATTACGGCAAGCTGATGGAGGAACCCAACTTCAACTCCCGCAATCTACAGAACCTATCTCGATGGGTTGAGGAACCCGTTGCATCACTTTTTGTACGCTAGATGCCACACTGTAAAATGATTTACACCATTTTTTGTTTATAACTAACGCCCTTACACATCAAAACAAAAAAAACACATTTGTGTAATTAACATAAAACACCCTTAAAAGGGTGCATTCTTGTGTTTTTGCCACAACAAACGGTAACACTTTAACACAAATTGGGATGCATTCCTTGGTTTTTTTAGTGTTTTGTGTTTAGGTTGTAAGGGTGTTATAAACGACAAAACAGGGTGCTTTGGAGTTTATTTGCCTGGGTGTAAGAGTGTTAGTTGTGGACAGTGATTTACACTTTTAAGGGTGAAATCATTTTACAGTGCAGGGCCGCAAAGTGGGCCTCCGAAAATACATTTCGACGACAGCGCGAACCACCTGTCGTGATGTGTTGCGTGAGCTTTTGGGAAGCAGTGGCGAATCGTGTTGGTGGTCCCTTGCTTTGCCCCGTGAAACCGTTACCGGGACCGTAACGTTGCGCGTACTTACTACACTGTAAAATCATTTACACCCTTGAAGGCTGTAAATAACTGTCTATAACTAACCCCCCAACACCCGGCAAGTTTCTCCGGTGCTAGAAACCGACAGTGGACCTGTTTCCTGAGGCCCCCTGCGCATGCGCTACTCTCGCTTCTCAGCAACCGATCCGCCACTCCTTGGGGGCAAAATGTAAACAAAACGACGCCATATTGGATCACCCATTTGCGAACACCGAGCCAGCAAAGTGCTGCTCCGTTTTCTGAGCCCTGAAAGCGACTGACAGATAGGAGCAACGGCTGCCATCAAAAAATCTCTCTGCCACCAAAACCACGCGTTGCGACTCAGACGGTTTCCTCAACTACGCAGAGCAGGCGGAAAAAAAGAGGGCGTGTTCTTCTATAATCCTCCAAGCGTAGTTCAGGGGGCCGCCGCAAGAGGGCTCCGCTACTGGAAAAAGGTCTTCAAGGCTGTCGAGGGGACGAAAAGAAGATTAGAATGCTGGTGGACGAAAATATTGCCTAGGACAATTACCACCTGTAACAGAAAAAAAACGTTTTTTGTGCCTAATAAGCTTTTTATTGCCCTAAACAGCGCTAGTATTAAACCAAGAGTATAAAACATAGGTATATTTCGTCCTTTTTGGTTTGAATACATGTCATCACCCCGCTACGAAGGAGAAAACAATAGCAATCACCATCAATCCTCATCATCTATTTAACTCTTATTTTCAAATCGAGCAGGGCTTACCAGAAAGAGAGAGGGAGGGAAATGTAAGGCCCTCTTCGCTTATCCACACCGCAGCATCCACGAATTCCGTCTTCGGCGAAACCGCCGTGACGCCAACAAAACTGCACGCAAAGACTTTCTCGGACCTGCCGCGATTCTGGGTTCTTCCTCATTTTCAGGAAAGCTCCATGCGCAATACGGGTGCAAGTTCCTGCGCGTACACACATTCTTGGGGAAAACTTGCGTCGCGTTTTTCCCAGATGACGGTTCTTTCTTATCCCCAGAAACCCTGTTCCGGTGCGTAATTGTTTCCCGTCCCCACTTTTTTTCCCCTCCCAGCCATGCAATGCGGGAGATTTTTCCCCGCGTCGATGGCAGGGCGGTCCGTTCGCGGCGCCAGTCTCTTTCAAGGGCAAGCCGTGTCCCAGTTTCGGAGAATCGACCGAGACTCGGGGAATCCCCCTCCGTTTCACCGGAGCGCCGGCGAAGAACCCGTTGTTCTCCCAGCGTTCGGCGAGAAAGTGAGAGCAAGGAGAAAGGGGGAGGGGCGTATTGGCGAGATTCTCCGGAACAGCTCATGTTGGCAGCAAAAACAGTGGCATGTTGTCTAGGGACACTGGAAAGAACTTTGGAATGCTTATTTCTGTTGTCTCTTCGGTGGGGTCCACAATTTCTTGTCCCCGGAGCGGAGAACCGGTCCCGGTACGGTGCCCGCTACACCTGCGCATGCGCACAGCCAGTTTTCCCGCCTCTGCGCACGCGCAGTAGAGCCGGTCGCCTACCGGGTACCGTACCGGGACCGATTTTCCACTCTGCTATAACGTATAGAGCCGGTCGCCAACCGGGTACGTTACCGGTCTACCGGGAGGGACCGACCGGTCCGCTCTGCTATAACCGTAGTAGGACCGGTACGGGTACCGTACCGGTAGCTTTATAGCACGGATACCGGTACCCGGTGCGTACCGGCTCTACGTCTATAATAGCGGTTAGAATCGGTCCCGGTACGGTAGGTGGCGACCGGCTCGGTTATACGCCGGCCGGACCGTGTGCGCAAAAACTGGTTGTGCGCAGGTGTAGCGGGTACCGTAACGGGACCGGTTCTCCGCTCTGCTAAATCTCTCTAATGTGCGTTCGAGTGGTCCGATGGCGGGAGCTGCAGATGAGACGGTATTCATGCAGCCAAACCGGTTTTCGGAGCTGAAAACGCGTGCGTGAACACGTTTTTCCCGCTCGTGTGTTTCGCCCTTAATTCGCCCCACGGTACGAAAAACGCGGCGTTCTCAGCAGCGGATGTCACCAGAGTTTCCCGTGTGCGCGCGGAACGCAGCGTTCGAATTAAACGGTGCCGGGAGTAGTAATAAAATACAGAAGTACAAAATTGTCTTTATGACTGTGTTTTCTTTTGTCGCGATACTGCTGTTGAGCCAGAAGGGGGCTGCGGCCTCGTCAAGCTGTCTATGACAGCTTTTTTCCGCGGTTTCTTTTTCTGTATCGGTGTTTATGTATCTGTATCTGTGATTACGGAACATAAATAAAGTTTCATTATTATTACAAAACGCATTTCTTGTGGTTACGTAGCGCGCAAGGGAAAGCTATCAGTCTGGCAGGTGTTGGTCGTGGCTACCGCAGTAACTCGCACCGTGTCTTGCGATGTAAATAGCTTTGACGACGGCCATACCGCCACTTTCTGCGTCGGCAAAGCGTGGTCCACCGCGCAAGTACGCCAACATGGCCGAAGCGCTGGATGCGTATAGTGCGGGGGTCAGCCGTAACGCTTTTGCGTTCTAGCCTCGAAAGCAGACTAAAGGGGCCACGGAGGTAAAATACAAGTTCGGTTCATTAAAAAGACTCCGTTATCTCGATAACATTGTCACCAATCATTTTGCAAACTTTAAAAACTAGTCGAGATATCAAAGAAAACACATAAAGCAGTGGCGACACCCCAACTATACTTCCGGCAATTTTTCGTGACGTCACAGTTTCTTGTGTATGCGATTGCCTGTCTCCCACCCAAGCCACCGCCAAAAAAACGTGACTGGGGGACTGGAGTGGGGCGTCTAGTTCCATCTTATCGTACCACTTCAATGCTAACGTTCAGTTACAACGCTAAAAATTCGTTTAGACCCGCCGTGGTGGCTCAGTGGCTAAGGCGTTGCGCTGCTGAGCACGAGGACGCGGGTTCGGTTCCGGGCCGCGGCGGCCGCTTTTCCGATGGAGGCGAAAAGCGAAAACGCCCGTGTGTTCCAGATTTCGGCGCACGTGAAAGATTCCCAGGTGGTCAAAATTAATCCGGAGCCCTCCACTACGGCGCCCCTCACCGCCTGTGTAGCGTCGGCGCGTTAAACCCCCAATAAATAAATAAATAAATAAATAAATAAATAAATAAATAAATAAATAAATAAATAATAAATAAATAAGTACCTAAATAACTAAGTAACTAATAACTAAGTAACTAAATAACCAAATAACTTAGTAACTAAATAACTAAGTAACTAACTAAGTAAATAAATAAATAAATTCATTTAGTGCTGGCACGTATTACGTTACTCTGCCCGTATTGCGGCACTGTAGAGCGAAATTGGAAGGTTTTTCAACATGTTTCTTTAATTCAAAAAAGCACGCCTCTCGGGGCTGGAATGGAGCCGAGTGAGTTACGAAAGGCTAGTTCTTTCAACATGAGCAAAGTTTGACTGTATAAGTGCCCGGGAAATTTTTTAAACTCATGTCCAGTGCCTAAGTTGATTTCTGAATCTCGCAGAACGAGAACGTAACAGGAGCGCTTCCTTGGCGAAGCACGAAGAACCGCAGTGACGTCACACTGCGCTCGTACGGGGATCGGTGTTGAAACAGCTCGCGAAAATTCGCGATTTCCAGGATGACATCAACTTCGTTTAAACAAGTTTACGCAAACTTGGTTCCCCCCCGTGGCGTCTCAAAAATACAGAGGGCGCTGTGGCAACGGCAGCTAAAAAAACACACATAAGCGATGTACACCAGACGAAATTTTCGATTGTGACGCATAACCATTTTGCCGACCCTTTAACTGCACGGTAATTGGAATTCTCGGAATTTCCGCCACTTCGTACTGTGGTTTGGTTCGAAGAAAAACAATTGCTATGGGAATGTGACCCCCTGAGATGAAACTCCGTTACAAACGGTTATTTGGAAACAAAAGAAAACCTGTTCTTTTTTGTTACTTTTTGCGTGGTCTCATGAGGTCTACATTTCGTTCTTTTTTGTCGTTTATTGGAAAGTCTGCGCATAAGAAGTGGGCAAACAGCGAAATGCCATGAGGCGAACTTGCGTACGAGAAAGCCCAGCAACACTGGTATCCCCGCATTACAAATGACTTCCTGGGAAGGGCGCATAACTCAAGAAAAAAATCGATAAAAGAATAGGAAAGGGAGCCTGAATGTTTTTGGCGCGGTACAGCTAGGGGTCGGAGATGACAGACTGCTCTTTCGGTGTTCCCTGTTGCCAATCGATCGTCGAGCGGGATCGATAAAGGCTCTTTGTCATCTGCTATAGCAATGGAGATCCTCCAAAAGGTATAACGAGGGAATTTTGTGTTCCTTTGAAATACGGCCATCTCGTAGAGGTTTCCTCCTCTCTTTTTTTTTTTTTTTTTTTGTTGGAAACTCGTTTGTCTATGGTCTCCGTAGCCGTACTGTGTGGAACGATTGGTTCTCGTTTTCTTTTTTTTTTTTTTTGTGCGCCGCGTGTTTCTTGAATGTACTCACGAGAAGAATATCTCGGTGTCTTTCTTTTCAGTCCGTCACAACCTTGCTGTATCTTCGCTGCATAAAGAAAGTGGCGTCACTTTTGTGCGAGAAAGCGATAAAGCCCTTACTGAAAACGGGTAAATAAAAAGGCAACTAATGGCCCAAAACTTTACCCTTTAAGAAGAGGCAAAGAGGACCATGGACGAAGTAAGATTTGTCGAAATAAAAAGCGCATCAATGCGTTCCTCTTTTGTATCCATTGTTAAAACGTTCTTGCTTCTGCTCGCGAAGAGCCAGCGACGTAGCTAAAAGGCATCGACGATATTTAACGTGCTTCTGTCCGCGTTACCAAAATGCGTTAACGACATTTAACGCGTTTTCTGGAAAAGAAAAAAAAATGCGTGATAACAAAAACGGAAAAAAAGACAGAACTTTATGCTTTACCACGACCTAGCGAGCGGTTCGTGAAACGTTCCGCGACATATATCAGATCGACAGTATGGACGTGCCCCAGTTATTCACTGGCGAGGCCCACGCTAGCTGCATTAGTAAAATCTTCACTGCACTACTTTTTTTTGGCTTTCAACAGACTCCCCCGTGTTGCGTGCTGCGCCACGTACGCGTTAGAGTCACGACGCTATAAGTTGTTTTCAATGCTAAACATCCTTCGGATACTTCACCAACTTCGCAATGTACGGCTGGCTGGCTATGAGACTATCTAGCCTGTCGCGATGAGCAATTTTCATTGACTCGCCTGTAAAGGGTGCACCGCAATACGAGAGCTGTTATTGCGGTGAAGCAAACTTCTGTATTAACGAGAAGCATACCCCTACACTATTCCCACCCGCAGTACTCACACTAAAAACTTTTCACAGCGTTTATGACTAGGGTAGCTTGCATGTTCTTTTTTTTTTCCATGTGCATGAACTCAGGTTATGAATTCGATGCAAAATCGTATGGTTCTGCGCAGAAGCTTACCTCATCACTTAAATACGCATTTCGAGTATATTTAGACTTCCCGGTGCATGAAAGGCTTCACCGCGCGACATGCGTTGGCTGTGTGAACGTTCACACAGCCCTCTCTCTGTCGCCGTTCCAGGCACTCGCGTGCCTACTTTCCTCCCGCTCCTCGGGGTGACGGATTCTTATACCTGTGCTACACGAGCGTTTGGAAGGACATTTCAGTCGAATGACCTTCGAAATTTCAAATGTCATTCGAACTGGAAGGAGTTGTATCGATCTACACGACCATCCTCAAAGGCAGTTGAAAGTTTCCGCGTTCACCCGCCATGTTTTGGTGTCGCCACTGCTGCCATGTTTCGTTCTTGGCGAAAATGTAATTTTAGAGTTAAAATGGGCAAAAAAAAAACAACTATTAGTGATCAAATTGATGACGATCTACAAGCGCGCACAAAAACATGCACAAGGCAGCCAGTTTCTTTTTGTCTTTCTTCGCACCGCCGGTGTTGAGAGTACCAAGTTACCTCGTAATCGTAGAGCGAGTGACAGATAACGAAAACAAGTGAACGAGTGAGTGAAAAATTATGAAGATCTTACACTTAAAACACAAAGTTTTACTCGTAAATAATTGTTTTTGTTATTACGGCTTGGAGAAACTGAGCCCGAGGGTACGACCGTTCGTGTTTCAAAGGTCTTTGAGACTCTCAAAGGTCAGTTGTCGTGCTCATCTGACTCAAATGTCATTTTAACCAAATGCCTTTGAAAAACGTCGTGTAGCAGCTCAAAGATGTCATTTGAGTCAAATGACATTCGACTCGAAGGCCTTCGAAACGCTCGTGTAGCACGGGTATTAGACAAGACAGATTGCTGTTTTGCTTTTCGAGTGACATGTTTCTTCTGTCGTCGTTATGATGAAACCGCTTATGTTTGGGGCAGCAGCTTCATTGCTTTAGAAACTTAATCATCTTCATCACGGCACCGATCACATTATCATCATCGGTGTCCCTCGTCACGTCAGTAGCTCTCGCTCGAGCTGCTTCGTCGGTAAACATATTGCAAACCGAAACACGCGTTTTCAGTGATAGTTGCAGACAAAGAAAAAAAAAGCCGGAGTTAATTGGTGGTTTACATTTGAAACAAAATTCGGGGCCTTGGGGCCCCACCTGTCTGTTCAGCTGTTATACGGTCATCTCCATTTGTTTTTAACAGGTAACTAAAAGTAACGCTGTAACGTGATTGTCACTTCCGGTGGCATACAGATGATGAATAGGAGTAAAACTGTTATTTACAACGCAATATTGCCGTGGCAACACACTATACAGTGTTTATGACGACCGACCTGACGATTCTTCGTTGCGATGCGTTCACTATTATTTATATTTCGCCATGATGTTTCAATATGACAGCTTGAGTATGCGTGTTGAAAAGTTCGGTGTCGCCATTGACAGTAGGGGATGTTACCAAAAATTGGCGACGGCGAAAACAGTAAAAACACGCCAAAAAACTAGTATCGACGCCAAATTTCTCCGGAACGTTACTGTAAATTGAGTAAATTATTGGCTTTGAAAAGAAAATGCGGCTCATTTCGGTCTGGTGCGGTTCCATGCGAGGCGGACACGCTACCTCAACACCACAGCATCTCCGGGTTTATTAAAAACTAAAAGTGTACCTAGTGGGGCGGCCATTGAGCATGTGGCGGCGTATCAAATGGGGAGGAGGTTCACATGACGGCACGTGAGGAGAACAGGAGCACCCCAGCCACGGAAAACGCCGATTCAAGGGAAGTCGGCACATGAAGTGACACAAGTTTGACTGCAGGTCCAAGTGACGCGCACCGGTGTCTCGTGATGAACAATGCTTCTACGAGTGATGCACCGCAAGTTTCTATAACGGCTAAGCGCGGTCAACGCGCAAATACGCCAGTAAGGCGAAAGCACAGGATGGGAACAATGCAGCGAGGAGAGCCAAAATAATAAGACAGGAAGCGAAAACAGGAACGCAAACACGATGTAATAGAAGCGAAGGCTTCAACGAGTCTCGCCAGCGGAAGCCGCAATGCTTTCGCGTTCAAAGCACGTAAACAGACTTGTTAGCCGAAGGAATATCCTTCGCTACCTTTCAACACTGTGGTTTCTTGAAAAAGCACGGGACACACAAATGAACAGTGAGACATTGCCCGACTTTAAGGAAATGCAAGTGCGGCTACCTGAACTTTCTTTGGTGCAACATCGCGCGTGGAAGGAAACAACAAAGTGTGCTGCTGATGCCGCCTCCGCCTATTAGGAAGAAAGAAAACAATGGCGAAAGCAGTAACTCCTTGTGGAGACCCGGGCCGGAGTGCTTTGCCTAACTTGCTTTAAGAGCCCAACAACAAACAATGAGCAGAAAGTCATTACACGCTTTCAGAAGGCTTGTGTACGCTAAAAGAAGTCTGGCACTCCCCCTAAGCGAATAAATGGGCGAGTGTGCTCCTGTAGTGCTAAAGCCACATTGGTGCGCCTTTCACGCAATTCCTTCAAGGAAAGAAGTGACGGTGCAGTGGGAGTATCCGACCAGAACCCCGTGCCGCCACGCCGACAACGCATGTACGCCCGCGTGACAAACAAGGAAACAAACAAATTTGTTTGCGCGTTTTCTTTCCTGGTGCAGTCGCATCATGGGCGTCACTCGCAGTTCTGGAGTTTTATTTCTTCCTTTTGTGTGCGAGCGTCGGTGTGAGCGTGGCACCAAGAAGTGGCCTCTCGGTTTTTCTCCCCGTCAGTCGCGCCTTCTTAGGCGCCTGGTGGCATTCAAACTGCTTTGTGCTAACCAAAAGTACCGGGGCAAATTTGAGACCCTGTTCATGTTAGCAGGTCTGTTTTTTAAATGTCTGTGCTTCCCTCCAAGCCGTTATCTGTTCGGACATTTTGCCAGCGTCCGTCCGTTCGTGACTACAAACCATGGTTTGGAGACAGGGTTGGAACAAAAGAAGCCACTGTATGTGAGTGAGTGAGTGAGTGAGTGAGTGAGTGAGTGAGTGAGTGAGTGAGTGAGTGAGTGAGTGAGTGAGTGAGTGAGTGAGTGAGTGATGAGTGAGTGTGAGTGAGTGAGTGTGAGTGAGTGAGTGAGTGAGTGAGTGAGTGAGTGAGTGAGTGAGTGAGTGAGTGAGTGCGAGTGAGTTCGTGAGTGGTTAGTGATTGGTAAATGAGTGCGTGAGGGTTAATTGGTCAGGGCTCCTAACTAGTGGATGGTCAGGAACCGTAACAAAAGTGAAGCTTGAGAAGCCGGTGGCCGACTGCAAGAAGAAGCCAGTGTTAATCCACTTTCACAGGCGGCCAGATGATGTAGCCCGCGTACATCGTTAATAGCTGTGTCAGCGGGCCGGGGCGCCCGCGGCTTGAACGGTGCCATTGTGCCGGGTCTTAATGGGGATGTCGATGAAGGTGCACCCCCATAGCAAGTGCTTCTGCATTCCTGTGCAATATTACAAGAGGCACGGCTGTGAACTGCACGAAGGGGCAGATACGTCAATCCCTCATTTTGGACGTATGCGAGGAACAAGCGTTTGAGCTACAGCCGCGAAGCGGTAAACTAGCAGCTACTTCGGCGGCTCGTTCGATAAGCCAACCACCGGGTCGGACGACAAGAATGCTCAGTTGAAGGGACCCCGAGAGAAGGCTCGATTTTCGCGTGATGACAAGGTGGACATTCGCGACCCCTTGTCAGACGGGCGGCGGGGCACTCGAAGCACACGGTGAGGCAGGAGTTTTAGAATAGGGGGCCCCAGCTGTGGGGCCCCCACGGTGACTGCGCAGCAGACGGTGAGCGCGCAGTATTTTGCAGCGGGCGCCCAAAGCGACCCCTTGGGCGGAGCTGGCGTGAGCAAGCTCGTAAGGTCGGTGAATTTGTTGATTCTCGTTCGCTAGACGGCCAGATACACGCCGGCCGCGCCTTGAGGCAACCGGCGCAGACCACGGTAGCAACCGCTTGTCGCTGCTCTTCCGAGCTAAAAGGAACTAATATCTAGGGCTAGGGCTTATTTAAAAGCATGGCGCGATTAAGCCTTGACATTATTATTCCGGGAAATTGAAAGAGGAAAACCCCACCCCATGCCTTTTTTTTTTTTTTTTTTTTGCACAGCGGCGATCCTACATTTGGGGGAATTGAAAGATAAAACTTTTTTGCGCGGCGATACATTTGGCATGAGGTTCCCGGCCGCTCCGGATTAAGGTGAGCCACCCCGTATAGCACCTTTTATACATTCGTGTACGCAGCAGGTATGCAAATGTCCCGGTTGCGCACTGTGACAAAACCACTTCCCGAGAATTTTTGCTCGGAAAAAGAGTTCGCAAAGAAAATGTGACTGGGCCACAGTTATTTTCAAAAACGAAAGTCTTTCTTGTGCTATGCTAGGTAAACGAACATTTTGGCCCGCCCGCCCGCCCGTTTGTCCGTCCGTCCGTCCGACCGCCCCGTCCGTCTGTCTGTCTGTCTGTCTGTCTGTCTTGTCTGTCTCTGTCTGTCTGTCTGTCTGTCTGTCTGTCTGTCTGTCCGTCCGTGTCCGTCTGTCTGTCCGTCTGTCCGTCTGTCTGTCTGTCTGTCTGTCTGTCTGTCTGTCTGTCGTGTCTGTCTGTCTGTCCTGCATCTGGGTCTGTCCTCTGTCTGTCTGTCGTCTGTCCGTCCGTCCGTCCGTCCGTCCGTCCGTCCATCTGTCTGCCGCCATGGGTCCCCGTGAGTCAGGCGACCAACGAGCCGAAGAGGAAGCTGGAAAAAAAAGTAATAGTTATGGAAATGGTGGACAAATCTCCACAACAAAAAAACCTGGCGAATGCGCGTCTAGGTGGTCCGCTGCGATAAGCTTTAACAAAAGGTATACCGGCCTCACAAGCGCGTTTCGTAAGTGACAGTGACAGGACAGGAAGGTCTTACGCGCCCGCGTTAAAGGCGAAAACCCGAGCAGACGCGACGCCCACACACACACACGCACGAAGACTCGACGACAAGGCACTCGAAAAACGCCTGGTTATGCTTGCATGCATTAAAGCACGCACGTTTTCCTCGCACCCCTGGCATCTGTCAGAAGCACCGACTACACGACGTGCACGCCACCTCGTTGTCGTGTTTGGTGTGGGCGGCCGTTGACGCCGTATAAACACGGCGCGCAGTATACCGCGCGTTGAACACCAGTGCTCGGATAGGCGTATTACGTATGCATGCCCACTTGTCCATACTCCGCATTTGTAACTCTGTGTAACGCTGGAAGACATTTGTTGCAATCACCCAATCGAAGGAGTGCAGGTAACGGTATCAGCCAATTGCGGGTACAGACGCACCAAGACACCATACGCCTCCGCGACACTCAAACCCGCGTCGCATGGTCCCACAACAACGGAACGGGCGACGCAGCTTGGCACTACTTTCGTCTGCGCGTCGCTTCTATTGCCCTGTAAGCATAGCTTTCAGCTTCAGCAACGCTGCAGTGAACTATCTAAACGGCCAGTATAGCGTTAACGTGTCGGCGGCAATCTGACGCCCTCGTTACAAGCTGTCACTCGCACGCCCGGACGTGTGATCGTCCCACTCGCTTTACTTATCATGCAGGCCATTTCATTGCTTACAAATGACGCCCCCGCAAGGACTTCCGGGGAGATATTGCGATCGTCGCCCTGGACGTGCCTTTCGGACCATCGCACCTTGTCTGAATGCTGTCGCTTTTCTACTGCGGGATAGTTTGCAGCTTCAATTTAGTGTTATTACTTCAGTAAAGCTGTATTGTGGCCCAGAAAAAAATACAGGAAATAACAAAAAAAACCTGCTTATAAAATATTGTAGAACGCACCTTGGCGACTTTGAAACGTACAGAGAAGCGGGAAAGGGCAATGATATATTAAAATGGCCTTTCGTAGCAGACAAAACATTTCGCCCAACTTAATGTTCATGGTATAAAATGATGGTGATCGTAATTATGATGAGGATGACGGTCTTCAGTATAACGGATCCACCGCACTGCTTTTACGTCCCTTCGTAGTTAACAAAAAGTGACGTTCGTTTCGTAATGTACTGGGTTCATCAGTATTAAATATCTTTCCGGATTTCAGATAATGTGATTAAGCTCTCTCAAATTTAAATGGACGGAACAGTGCTGTTACTGCTGCTACACGCATTTCAGAAAGAGGGTACCGTAATGATCTCAATTTAATAGGGTGGCAATCTATTTCAATAACTCGCATAATCATCAGCGTTCCATTAAAAGCGTCTTCAATGTTATGCTTTTGTATAGATGCGTAAATGTACTCTCGGAAAAAGGCGAGGACTAAATATTTAACGTCTGCAACTTCACGTCACGTTCGGTTAAACATGTCAAGCCTCCAAGCAGTAATAATTGCGGCTCGCCTATGCCAAACGCTTCTTTCTTTAATTTTGCTATAAATGCACTCCTCTACACTCGGCTACAACTTAAGAACGGCAATGGAAGTTGCCGCTGTGCCTCATCACCGCAGCAGGAGGTTCACTCCGCGCAGCGCTGGAATGTTTTGAACATGGCACGAGCGGTTTTCGTGATTTTTTTTGGACTTGATATGCTTATAAACTACTCCAGCGATGACAAACAAGCTATGTGAGAAAAGGCAGACGATATCACGCATTCACAGCAATCCCCTTTCAAAACGCGCGCGCCCGTTGACATCCGGGTCCGTCGCTTGAATGAGCTATTGTCGTCCTTAACTTGTTTTCGAATATATACGTCCATCCTCTCCCGGAGTCTCACCGGTCGTTCACTTGGGATTGCCTAGAAAAAATAAGATATTTTTTGAGTATTTTGAGTATTAGATCTTTATTTCTTGGCAAAACCAAGGAGAGGCTGAGACTAAAGGCGGACGTGGCCTGACAGGGGCCTCAGCCACCCGATTAACAGCGTACATAACAACACGTCTGTTCACCGCATAATACCACAATCGTAATAGACAAAAAGCACAAAGCAAAGTCATTACTGAATTTCCTATATATTATACAAAGCATAGGTCTAAAATTCACAGAAGGATCACAGTGTACACATAAACGCAGTCATACGCGAAGTTTCATCAGTCACAATTACGTATGAATGTATTTTTGTTTGCAATTGTTTTTAATTTATACCTTTAGGGGAACATCTAGATATATATTTCAAACCCTTAATTATATATCAGTATTGCGAGCGTTTTGCTTAAATAACACTTCTTTGACCCGTTTTTTAAACCTAAGTTCACTGGCGTCGAAGCTTAATTTTTCTCCCAATTTATTTAATATTTCAGTTGTCTGGTACAGGAAAGATTGCTCACCATAGTTCGTTCTTACTTTTGGAGTGTGCCCTATCAAAGCGATAAAAAGATTTAATGTTCAATTCGTTAGTGCCGGGTCGTAAATATATGCTGCGCTACGTTAAAATGACTGCGCTCAGCGACAAAGCTGGGCTCACTGACAGGACTTGCACAAGTAAATGACACCTATGCGCGTCTTGTATGCTCAGGCCTTCGCGTAAAAAATACGGTGGGCGTCTGCGTCAAATAGACGTGCACTCTTCGCTTTGTGAGGCCGAAGTAGCGGAAACCTGGCAACATTGATAAACACCAAAATGGCCACCATTGCTCACTTGCGTGCCTCAGTGACGATACTCTGTATCTTATCAAGTGACACTAGTCGTCCGTATGTTGCACGCGAATATAGTCGGGGACTTGGGGATGCGCACGTTGCTTCGCTGTCGCGTCGTCGGGGACTTGTACGAACATTGTTTTAACTGTGAACTGGCGCCTCTGTCCGCGGTTTGATATCTCGTCCGGTGATACAACGCTAGCGCTACCCTGAGCCTTAGGACAGCTAGCGACATCTAGGGGATCACCTGCGAGGCAGCGCCCAGTAGAGCCACACGGAGCGTCGCATCCAATTGGAAATGCGGGACCATTTGCCTAACGGTTGGGTTTTTGCGCAATCGGCCAAGCAGTGCTGCGCTTTAAAAAGCGCTACATTTTGAAAGCGATCGCTTCTTTTCCTGGATTCCATTGTTTTCAAAGCAAAACACGCAAATCGTTGCGCAATGACAAAGAAAGCGCACGCGCAACAGCCTTCAAGAGCGCCCGCATTGTCTGCCTCCTCGTCTTTGTATAAACTTTGCGATTTTCTTTATTTTTTGAAGAGCGATGAAGAACGCCGCCCAGAAGAAACGCATTGTTAGTGCTTTTCCGGGACGGTAGCAGCTTTTGTATGACTTCGGAGATATCATAACTTCTGTCCGGTTATTGTAATATTGTAATATTCGAATTCGAATGCTGCTCGAAATCGTACAGGAGGCTCCTACCAGAGGTGCCAACGAAGAAAAGGGGAAGAATTTCGCGAGACAACTTATCTTGAAACAATATACAGTAAGGATGGAATTCTCTAGCATAGGAAGAGGATCGTACATATAGCTGCAAAAAAAAAAAACTAAAACAGACCAAACAGACGGAACGGAAGACAAATTGGAGTGAATTAAAGCAGAGAGAGGCACCGATTCTCAATAACATATTTCTGTTATTTCTCGTTATTAAAAGCGAATCTGTTCTTGGTTGAGGCTTCCATTGGACGAAATGTAGTCGGGACACTCACTGGCCCCTCCCCTCTCACCCCCCCCCCCCCCCCTCTTACTCCAACTCCCTTCCCCCATCTCCCCCTCCGGCGATGACAAAGGTCAAGGCACGGAGTGTAATTAGGATTAATAAATACATATTAAAACAACAACAACAATATTAAAAATTATGCGTTTTGCTACAAGATTTAATAGCTTGCAATTGTTTTGCCTGCATAAACGTCCCGCTAGAGGAATATTTTAACTTTTAGCCGGCCGGCGGAATCGAGGGGCGGAGAGAGGCCAAAATTTTAGGGCCAAAGCCCCTTAGGGGCTGGGGCTGTTGGCGTCTCCTGTCGTCGTCGTTGTAATCGTCGTCTCATGTAGTCACGGTGCTAAAATACCGGGAAACTCGTTTACGCCTCGCGCTAGAACGTAAGGGGTACTAAAAAGAAACACCGGGACACCCGTTTACGCCTCGCGCTAGAGAGCTTCGTGCTTCAAAGGCACGAGACTTTTACAGCAAAGCTGTGTACCTCTACCCCCAACGGTTTCATATCCGTGGACAAGAACTCCAAAGCACCAAGAATACACTTATACACTGCGTGCTTCGCTCCTCCCCAGGTTTCACGTTAGTGGAGATGACCCGAGATTTTTTTTTTTGCCACTGTAAACATACGGTGACACGAGATTATATGTTACTCTCGACCTCACGCCGCAATATGCACGCTGCTCTACATAATTCATTCACGCGATCATTTTTAGCTTTTAAGTAGCCCAGGAAAGACTGTCGTCTTAAGCATAACTAAGCCACGATTAACGTACCGACATGGACAAATGAAATTGCGAACACGAAAATATGAACCGGTACACGCAAATATCGCGATTTCTTTCCATGCAAGTCAAATCCACACATCGCTTAATTACACTAATAAAGTGCGGCAGTGTGACTTTCCAAACACACGAATAGTGTGTCCTTATTGGACCTCCACTAAAAGCATGTTTTTTATAACTTCGCGTGTTCTGGTTTATATTTTCGTGTTCGAATTTCATTTCCCAACGACTGCACACGCAGAACATTGTGAATAGTGAGTGAATAGCGAAATGTGGGTGGCGTGAACATTGCCCGACGGTGCTCACGCATTCCGTTCCCCATCGCCAGCGGCTCGCTCTGTCTACCTCCGCACGCCCCCGCTGTGCTCGGAACGAGGGTCCGCATTGTGGTTGGCACTGCGACCTCTTTCAGGCGAAAGGTCAGTCCGTTATCCTTTCGTTGCTCGCGCGTGGGACGCAACGGGGGATCCGCGAACTCCGACAAACACCCCCTAGGTAATATGAATGTCCGGCGCTTGGCTGTTACAGCCTATAGCCCGGTATAGACCTTTTCAACATCTTTGTCCTGGGAGCTGCCATTTTATCAGTGGGCTGTGCTAGCGGCATTATAATTGGCGCAGTCGACAGGAATATGTAACTGCGCATGCGCAGCACAGCCCGGGACATGTCCTGATCTTATGAAAGATTAACGCATGAAGAGGTTTATTGATCGCCAAGATTCCGTAAACGTCCCCTCTGTAAGCTGACCCTTGTTCCCCGATTATTTTGAGAGAAAACGGGGGCAGTAAAGGCTACACGAAGGCCTTCCTTTCACCTGGAAGGTGTTGACTTTGCCCGCGGGTTAAGTTGCGCAGACTCAGCAGCGGCTGACACCCACGCCCGCAGTAAAAACACGGAACAATAAATGGGAATAAAAAAATAGAGGAGAAATTAAAGAAAGGCGCCTTAACTTGATCCGGATATTGCCTATAGCAGCAGCGACCTTTTCGGCGCACAGTCATTAGCGCGGCACTGCTCTTTACACGCAGGGTCAGCTTGCAACCGAGCTCTCATTTGAACCTCGGCGCAGTGCGGTAAGTCCGTGGGCAGCGTCGTCGAACGGGGGTGGCTGCAGACGCGGACGTGTCGAAGCCGTGGGTGCATAATCCGGGGTTCGACGTCAGCTAACGCCGCCGGGTCAGTTGGCGTGTTAACCGAGTCGGCGTCTCTTGACGAGCGTGTTTACTCAAAGCGCCCACTCTTGACTGCCCTTCGTTCATGGCCCGGAATAGAAACGTTGACGCCATGGCTGCTGCCTGGTGGAATTCCGGGAAGTGGCAGGGAAAGGGCGATGTTTTGACGGGATGTAAATATGCGCAAGTTTTGCTCGTGCCGATTGCGAGAAAAGAGGAAAAGAATGGGATCAGCTTAAAGGAGCCGTGAAGAGAAAACGCAAGTTTGGTTCATTCAAAAGATTGCCTTGTTAGAATCATACTGACACCACTTTTAATGTAAACTTCGCTCAAATAAGCTACATAATTAGGAAAAAAGGGAATGGCCTTGCGACCCACTAGCTCATTTCCCGCAACAGAACCTATGATGTCATACCAGACAGCTCTGCGATTGGCGGAGGGCGGCAAAAGCAAACGCAAATTAGGCACAGCTTAAAGCTTGCCGAACGAGCTATTTGCGCTTAAATTTAGAGCCACATTCTTTTTAAAGCCCTAAGAATGGTGGGACAAACAGTGGAAGTTACGAAAGCACACGTAAACATAGAAGTACGAGATGCGTATGCTGCTGTTGGTACTGCGCGCACTATGCTTGGTTTAGCTGCACATGACTGCGGGGCTTTGGGGTTGTTTCAGACAACACTGGCCGATTGACGCAAGCGACGATGTCTTATGTGACCGTATTTGTCGAGCGAGCACCATGTTTCACGAAAACGATTGTCTCCATGAACAAAACAAGCCAGGTACAAATACGTTCACAAACAAACCCAAGGAAGAAAACGGCTTGCCGCAATGTGGTGGCGCCATCTAGGTTCACTAACGGTAAACAAGGCCCTGTGATGTCATTGCAGACACGAAAACGCCGGATTTAGCAGGAAAATCAAAATTTATCATAAAGTAATGAATTTCTCAGTGAATAAAGCATCGTTTGCATTCGGACAAGTGCTGGGGGCACTATAAAACACGAAATCTTTCGAATAACACAAACTTGTGTTTTGTATTCATGGCTCCTTTAATGTGAGGAAAGCCCTGGAGTGGTTTCCGCTCAAGCGGAATACAGGACATGCAGGCGTCAAAACGCAAGAAGCGGGTGAGGAGCGAGCTACTAAGACCGTCTGCGTTGCCGTGTGGCAACGCAGACGTTTGTGCAATTCGAGCCACCTCCGGGGGTGAAGGTGATGATGATGATTGGATTTTTTATGGCGCAAGCCGAATGGTAAAGGTAGTGACGGGGCGAACAGGAGGCTCCTGGTGATGGCGAGCGTACGGAAGGAGCTTGCGAGGGTGTTGTCCAAGGAGCTGGTGAAGTGGTAACGGGCGCGGCCGCAAAGTTTGACACCAAGTTCAACAGCCGATCAAAAGGAAGTCCAGCTAGGCTTTCGCCTTCACACACTTGGGAAGTTGAAAGCATTTCCCCGTAATTTTTATCACTTTTTGTCACGATGGACGTTCATTCCTCCTTTTCCAATCGTTTATCGCTCGGCTAATCTGGAAACTGACTAAACTAGACTGCGTTAGAGAAAGGAAGTCAATTTCTAGCGAATTACTGCATAATTTACGTTGGCCCTTCAATTACAATTAAGGTAAATAAGAAAATGTTGTAATTCGCTCACAGAATCGTTAGTTTCTTTTTTAGACTACGTTTCTCGTGAAGCATAACAACCGCCGAGTTACTGCAAATTCATCAACTTTTTGCAGGCATTTTTCTGTTCTTCAACACAGGTCTAGTCTGAGCGGGCCCAGGTGAAGTCCACCTAGCAGCGAGCTTGTCTTTCGACTCCATATGGACTTGCGAAGGGCGAAAATAGGTGAAAGAAGCGGACACAAAAACGCCATACAAAACATTTACAAAATGCATAAAAGCACAAAAATTGAACGACGCAGGAATGCACACACAGCTCACGCACTGGTGTAAAGTTAAGGAAAGCGCTCACAGAGCTCCCTGGCCATCCTTCCTGTCCCACCTGTTCTTCCTATACTCCGGAACAAGTTAAGAACAGCAACAGCTCATGTACCGTATCACTCCGCCCCAAGCGACGGATCCGGATTGTCAACGGGCGCGCGTGTTTTGAAAGGGGTATTGCTGTGAATGCGTGTTATCGTCCTGCCTTTCTCGCGTAGTTTGTTTGTCATATCGAGTAAAAAAAATCACGGAAACGGCTCGCGCCATGTTCAAAATATTCCCAGTAACGCACTACTTGCACCGCGCGGAGTAACATCCGGCTGTGGTGACGAGGCACAGCGGCAACTTCCGTTGCCGTTCTTAAGTTGTAACCGAGTATACCCACCCATACCTCATTCTTATTGGGAGTGCACCCCGCCATCTCTTTTCCCATCCAGGCTCGCCTCCATCACCTCCTGGGAGACCTGGCTGCCTCCCCCGCCGACAGTAAACATCCAGGCTGCCCAGGAAGCTCTCTACAAACACGTGTACTGGATCCACACGGGGATTCTGCAGTATTACGTGGATCCGGCAAATTGAACATTCAAATTAGGACCTGGACTTAGATCGTGCGCAAAATAAAAGTTTGTCCTGTCTCACAGAGCTTTGTTCCAGCCGCAGTCTCAGAGAAATGACACCAAGGCCCTTGTAGTTCGTGCCACCACGGCAGCCAGGTGCCATGGACCGTTGGCGTGGCTAAGTTACGTGATGACGTAACTACACGTAACCACCCAGTGCTATGACTATCCCAGGACGGATGAAAATCATCCTGCAGTGCGTTCTTTTCCTGAGCAAGATTGCCACGAAGACCATGCATCACATCTCTGTAAGACGGCCGTGGTTTTAGAGCCCGGGTGACTACGAGCTCCTGGCAGTAATTTAATAATGGATAGCGAAAACGATGGTGACACAGCCGTCCCGGCAAAATGAGGTTTACTACAGCCTTATTCACACCAGGCAAGATTTTTAATATAGCAGACAGAGATTCTTTTTTTATTTTTGGTGTTTAACGCGCCGAGCCACACCTGGGCTATGAGACGCGCCGTAGTGGAGGGCTCCGGATTAATTTCCACCCCCTGGGGTTCCTTAAACGTGCGCCGATACTTCGTTGTTGAACCACATCGTGGTTTGCGCTGTGGTTCAACATGCATCGTCAACTCGCCCAAGTTTCCACGTTGCCGATATTTCGACACACCGGCGTTTTCTCTTCCCATCTCTACCTGAAAAGCAGCCACGGCTGCCGGGAATCGAACCCACATGCCTGGGCTCAACAACACAACGCCTTAGCCACTGAGCCGCCGCGGAGGCTAGAGACTGCTGAGTGACTGCTCTCCATTGAGAACCGAAATGCGATTCCCAAAATTCAAACGTGACATATTCTATAGGAACACGATTAACTTGAAGCCGTTCGGATGTGTCGGTGTATGAGCCACCGCGCCAAAGTGGCCAGCGCGACGTTTGACGCCACGGCGTAGCGCGCGCGAAAGCCTGGGCTGCGCCACCGACGAGTCCAATTTGGCCTTCGCGCTACGAACTCGCGGGGCTGCGTCTATATTTTGCTTCGGTGCGGGCACAGGTGGGAGACACGTGAGGTCGGCGGAAGCCGGCAGGGGCATGCGGGCCATGGAAGGGGTCGTGGCACTCGAAGTCGGCTCCGGGCGGTCGGTGACGGCGCATCGCCGAAGACGGACTCCTGCGCGGTTCGAATCGCTGTATACGTACACACACGCACATCGACGTATTTTTCCGCTACCGGAAAAGTACCGCCCGCGGCATTTACGGGCGGCCCAGATTCGACGGTGAAAGTAGACTGCCACCGCTCTCTGCGGGTGGTGGGAGCGGTGCACATCCGCCGCCCTCCCTTCCCTTTCCCCCTCGCTAACCTCGCTGTCAGAAATTTGCCCTCGTCAATCACGCGTACACCCGCGCCGCTCTTTGCCGCCACCGCCCGCTGAGCGGTGACGCTGCTGACGGCGTGGACGGAATTTGAGAACTGGGCCGCACTTCAAGGAGTTTGTCTGGCGGCTTTGTTTCGTTTTTAAAGGCGAAGCTCTCTATGCCCCACTGATGAAGTCCTCGCTCCCGTGCGCACTCGTATACACGAGTAGTTTTCTGTAGATATTACAGTGACCGAAAAAAACTAACAATTCGGTTCTGTAAAGCAGAAAAATTACGAAGACATTGTTTAGGCTACGGCTCCCTTTCTTTTCATCTCACCCGCGGCGAAAGACTCCCCCGAAAAATATTTCTTGCTACTCTCCCGGTAGAGCATCTAGCTCTAGCCCGGCCAACATCGCCACACTCATCCCAATCGTTCTCTCTCTCTCTCTCTCTCTCTCTCTCTCTCTCTCTCTCTCTCTCTCTCTCTCTCTCTCTCTCTCTCTCTCTCTCTCTCTCTCTCTCTCTTCTCCGGTGTGAACGCGGCGAGAGCGCACCCACTGCACCAGAATTAGAGCTAAGTATGACAGCTTTGAGTGAAGCTGATCTGAGTATACTTTCTCACTCGCTAATACATCCAGTAAGCCTGCATATTGTTACAGACCATGAAAATGTCAGGGTTACGCAGCAGTACGCGGACACAGGTCCTCAAAGAACAATAAAAAAAATATCCCGGGTCCATCTCCACTAACGTGAAACCTGGAGAGGGGCGAGTCATGCAGTGTATAAGTGTATTCTTGGCGCCTTGGCGTTTTTGCCAATGGAGATGAAACCATAGCGCGGGTGGGGGGGGGGGGGGTAGAGGTATACAGCTTTGCTGGAAAAGTCTGTTGCCTTTGAAACACAAGGTTCTCTAGCGCGAGGCTGTAAACGAGTGTCCCGGTTTTTTTTTTTTAGCACGCGTTACGTTCTAGCGCGAGGTGCGAATGAGTTTCCTGGTGTTTTAGTACCGTTACTACACTAGACGACGATTATGTTGACGACGGCGACGACAGGAGACGCCAACAGCCGCAGCCACTAAGTGGCTTCGCCCCTAAGAAAAAAAACCGATCGAGTAATTGGTATTAATGAATGAACTTTGGTTTGTCTTTTGCTCAATACGTGAGTGCACCCAAATTTCCGAACGCGAAAGACTGGGGCCGGATCATTGGTATGATGGAGTTTACCCGGAGGAATGATTTGAGGGAGAATCAATGTGGAGACTCCTCTGTGATGGTGGGGGTCGCTCAGTTGCGGCAGTGGTGTTAGAAATATCTTTAGCTTCTTGATCGTCGACCAGCTCGGGAAGTTTGCTCTCCTTTATCAAACAAGGCACTCCGTTACAATCGGCATTGGGTTTTCTTTTGAGAAGCGTTTATAGACCGCTTTACATTTTCAAAACGCTCAAATGGACGAGCTTCGCGCTGCTCTGATATGCCTCCGCGTTGCTCAAGAACGCGAACTCACTTTGGCTCACGGACGCTGCCAGGTTACAGGGAACCAGAAAAATTGGCCGCGTACCTGCTCTTTCGTTGCAAATGTCGTCAAAAGGAGCGATAGTCCTTTAGCATTTGCCAAGGAATGCCCGCCTTTGCTTTCCCGCTCACCCCTCATGCTGTTCTTTACCGTCGCGCTCATTCCAAGGTAAAAACAGTAAAGGTTTTAGCGCAAGGCTATTTGAATTTACCGTGTTCCACTTTACAGACCGGGTTCTCGAAGCGTTCAGTGCGGCGGAGACGCGCGTGAATGGAGGCGGTCCGACTGAAGGTTTATAGAGCCGCGTGCGTGCTCCACGTGCGTTCAAGCAGCCTGGAACCTAGCTAGTGGAACGTTTCGTTGCTGTTGCCGCGTGATTTTCATATGCCGCAGGAGGCGGCGTTTCTCTCGAGTAGATGTAGCTCTCATTTCTATCGAAAAACGAACACATGATTTAATAAAGGGACAATGTAAATATCCTTGTGTACGATTTTCTGTCTTATTTGCGTAATGGCTGGTTCTTGTTCAACATGGATTGAAAAGTAGAACAATAAACCGGGCTAGACATTTACACGTGGTGTGAGTATTAAGACTAATGCGACATATCTATTTTACTTGGCCGGGTGGTGAATCGAGTCACAGGCAGACAGACAGACATACAGAAGACTAAAATTTCTGGGTTACGCGTTCAGCCCAATAAAGATTTAAAAATCCGGGCCATCTCCTCTAACGTGAAACCAGGGAGGTGCGAAAGCCACGGAAATGAAACGATGGGGGGCCAGCAGAGCGGGTACGGCTTTGCGTATAAGGTTCTTTGAAGCACAAAGCCGTCTAGCGCGAGGCGTAATAAGTCCCGTGTTTCTTTAGTACGCGTTACGAAGTGTTCTAGTGCGAAGCGTAAACGAGTGTCCCTGTGTTTTTTTAGTACGCGTAACGTTCTATAGCGTGAGGCGTAAACGAGTGCCCCGGCGTACGACGGTTACGATGACGACATGAGACGCCAACAGCCCGAGCCCCTAATAGTGCACATCAGCGAGGTGCCCTTGCCGGACTGTTATCTGCCACACGAGGTACTCGTGTGTGCCACGACCGGCTTAGGTGAGACGGGGTGAGCTTTCTACGCTCACTTCCTCTGGTGGACATTGTGGTGGCCATTGTTGACACGTCACAAAATATTGATCGACATATGGTAAACTAGTAGCTGACCGTAAAGAATAACGCCGTGTCTTTCAGGGATTTATTGTGTGCGAGTAGTACTTAGATAAATGCTTTGTCGCTGAGGCCTAGAGCCGCGCACCACTTCCCTCCTATCTTGCGGTGATTACCGACACGGACGATTCCCCAAAATGGCGTCGTGCATCTTCATGTCCATCCTCTGTCTCCCCAAAGTGTGCTTCGTCTGGAAACCAGGGTGTGAATCTCTCGGAGTTAAAGAGCTGGCACATGCCGCTGCCCGCTCGCATGCGCACTGGGTCATCGCCCAGGAGAGAAAAATCTGGCTTGTGTCTCACCAAGACGACCCGCTCATCGAGTACTCCGGCTAACTATCCCTCTACTGTCTCAACCGAAGGAACTACCCGGCACCGCGCTATTTCTACTCAGTGAGGAAGCCACTAGCCTTTAAAGAATGCAGATAAAGGTCCCACAACACCCTTCTTCACGCGATGCACCCTGCCACCCGCAATTTCGGCACTCCTGGCCACTAGTACCACCAGGTATGGGAGTGTCAACAAATCCCGAACAAACGTGCGAGCAGTGCGGTCTGCCTGACCAGCCCCGACTAAAACCACTAAATAAGCTACGCTCAAGCGCAACGACACTGGCGCATGGCGGCAGCCATTTTGGTGCCTGACGACCAGTGTGGCTAGCTTTATGCGTCCTACTGCGGCTGACATTAACGGGCGGAATTGGTCCGGGCGCCGCCTGGCAACCATGACAGCTGTGTTTACTTTTTCAAGATTTAGAGGCAGCGCGCCGGTGCGATGGGGTCAGGCTCGGTTACGCTAGCGTAGCTTATTTAGTGTCCCTAGGTTACGCTAGACGCACTAATTAAGCTACGCTTTTTAAGTGGCTATAGGTTACGCTAGGACACTGTCGTTCTTTCTCATGGGGAAGCGATGCAGGCGTTTTCCACCTTCCCGCCGGTTGAAAAAGCCCAGTGCAGAGCAGCACGGCATCGCTACTCTGTCTGGGGCCTTATAAACTCACTGTCTCAACGTGTCATACAGCCGCACTGCGCTCCGAAAATCACGACTTATCGAAGAACGCGTGCACGCGGCAACACAGCGGCACCAAAATGTCAGCGCCCACGGATCTTCCGAGGTAAACAAATGTCACGGGACGCGGTACGACCAATGGCCGCTGTCGGCGGCATACAACAGTGACAGAAAAGAGTGCCGATACTCTGAAACCTGACCTAGTGGCTCTAGCTCCCGACCTTTGGATCCATCAAAACTTGGTGACAAGCATAGAGTTTCATACTAATACATACTAGAGGGAAATCTGGCGCTGCATTCGTGGGCCGCCGTGGGCGGCGCCATTGCAGCTAGCGACGTCCCTCGCCTCCTTGGCATGGTTAGCCACATGGCTTCTTTTTCGTCTTGAAGCCAAAATGGGTAACATTGTTTTTTTGTTTATCTTTCATGAAGCTTCTAAATAATCCCTGACAAATAAATCTTTCTGGAGCTTTAATTTTTTAATAACAGAACAAATTCGATTAATTTTCTGCAGTAATATTGTTGCATTTTTGCAGCCAAAGCCAACTTTTCAGCCTCTTAATGAGCCATGCCAAGGACAAGTGGAACGTGCCTGCTGCGGTACATGACGGCACGCTCGCTGAAGCGCGGTTTCCCCTAGACAGTGGCGCCAGATTTCCCTCTAGTATATATTAGTATGAAACTCTATGGTGACAAGAGCCCGGGCAGCCAGCCGCAGCCAGGGTACCCCGGACTAAACATGTCCTCTACCGTGAAGGCTCACTAATATCTCCACGTGATGCTCACTAAGTAAGGATTTATCAATTATTATATACGTCTTACGTCAGCGCAACGTGACCCGTTCTTGCATTCTTCTAGTACATCCACTCATAACATTACACCCGAATTAAGCGCGTTACATCAGCCGTAAAGATTCACGCCGCAAAAATGTGTCATTACTGCGCGTTACCACGGGAGCGCGGGTTAAGTCACGCTTTTCTTTTTATAACCTCCCGCTAGGGGCGCTCGTATCGTATTATCCGTATTTCAACCGCTTCGATCAAGCGGGTCCGGCCGCTACCGCAACGGCGACCACGGAGCGCTCGCCGCGACCGCAGCCAGCCGTCAATCACGACTTGGCGCGTCGCAAACGGGGTCATCCGCTTCCTATGGGCCGCGGGAGAAGGACTCTTCCATGCCGCATCGCGTTTGCGTTAGTCGCGCCCCCATTGTGCAACCCCGTCGACATCATGCGACGTTACGTGCGAGCCCGGCAATGTGGGCGAGGGAGCCGCTCTGCTCAAGAGCCGTAAGCTCTGTATGCAAAATGAATTGAGCCGCCCGCGCTCGCGTCGAAACTGGCCTTAAAACGCCACTTTTCATAAACTCGGGCGTAAGGAGGGCGACGTTTCATCAGAGCCCGCGAACTGCGCGTTATGGTTTGCAAAGGAGTGTCGTGGTGCGAGGGTATCAACGCCAGAGAAGCGGGCGCCTGGGGGATTAGGGTTAGCGGAAAGTTAGTTCGGGTTTCGCTGACACGTTACCTCGATGTATGAGTGACAGCGAAGTTACACGCGTTACTCAGTCGCCGTTTGTCCGTATAACTGACGCGCTCCTTGCGGTCCCGGCGGCGTTGGCATCTCAGTTATGAGATGCAACCGATAATTTCTTCACAACGCGATGTGCGGTGCCTATGTTCCTTGTAGCTGTAAAGGAATCTCTGACAATCGGTAGGCCTTCTCCCTTAAAAGTAGCGTGAAACAGGATTATGTCCCGAGGAGGAGAAATAAACCTTTATTCAACTGTGTGAGTTCCGTTGTAGGGAGGCCGCCTTAGTCAAGGAAGCCTTGGTCCTTGGCTGCCCGGCGGGCCCTGTCCACCAGTCGTTGCTGAGCAAGTGTTTTTTTTTTTTTGTCGTATAGCACTAGTGCGCAGAACAATTAGCGCATGACGCTTCTGGGTAAGTGTCGCAGTGCCTAAGAGCAACACACACCGCCTGCTTCACTAAGAAGGCTTCAAACTAACTCTTTCCCTCATGCCACGCAACTGCATATGATTCACCCCAGTCTACTAAAGTCACAACTGGAAATTCTGCGGGACGCCCAACCCTCTTCACCACATGGTATGGGAGTGCAGGGGTGTCAAGAAACTCCCATAAGTCCTGGCGCCGTCAACAGAGCAGTAGGAGGACCTGCTGTGCAGCGAGGTTCTGGAAAACCAGCGCGGCCTGGTGATCCGGACCGGACAAGCAGCTGAAGGCCATGGCATCCCGGACTAGGGACGCCATCCACCCTGGATGATCAGCGCTAAAGCATCGCAGATCATCCATCTCTCCTTTTTCCCTTTTTTTTGTGGAATAAAAAGTTTCTCTCTCTCTCTCTCTCTCTCTCTCTCTCTCTCTCTCTCTCTCTCTCTCTCTCTCCTCTCTCTCTCTCTCTCTCTCTCTCTCTCGCTTTATCTGGTTATTATTATCTTCCGAGAGCGGGTGGGTTCGCACGCAGCTCCGCCTGTTTACAAATGAGCCGTGACGCAATCGCGTGACTTTCTCGCGACGCTCACGTGAGCGTCGCTGAGCGTCGCCTGTCTGGCAACCTTCCTTTAAGGGGGACTCACCTGCTAACATTCTATGCTAACATTCCTATGCATTCCTATGCTATGCTAACATGCTATGCTAACATTGCTATGCTAACATTACTAACATTCCGATGCTAACCTGCTAACATTCCTAACCGTTTTGACACTTCATGACCCACGGACTTAAAAACTTCGTGCACCAATACGAAAAGCTTTACAAACACGTGTTAACGTTCACAACGTCATAGTTAGCTTATTTTGGAGATATGTCACTTCTGTCCTGAAATAAAAAGATAAAAATCTAGCTTGCCTAAAAGCTAGCGCCATAGTGAAAACTGTATCAACCAAAATGCGTTTCTTGGTTGTTGTTTTTTTTATCTCTGTAAAGAAGTGCTTGATTTTTAAAGAAAGCAAACTAGGCCGTTAGGAACATATCTATGAATTTGTAAAACGCTCCGTACCGGTACCCGATGCTTTTTAAGCCCGTGGGTCATGGAGTAGTGAGTCCCATAGGAATGGGATCAGGGAGTCCCCCTTAACGTATGCTGAACGGCAAGCGGCTTGAAAGTGGGGAAAAGATGGGATGACGATTTTGCCTTCGCTAACAACAGCCGCCTCAACAGAGAGTTTCCAGCGCATTCGTGCTCCATGGAAATGAAGGCTGTAATGGGAAGGGGGACTGCACAGCTGAAAAGCGACGTGCCCCGCGTCGCTGGTCATCATCAACGACTGACCGCTCCCAGGTCTCGGCAAAGTCTCCTGAAATCGCAGTTCTTGATGCAAAATGCATACGGCAGCTAATGCCCACTTCTCGCGAACGCACCACCGACGCACTGATTGCAACTCCAAGCTACTAGCTCGCAAACAAAACCACGAGGAGCACCTACTGGAGAGAGCTACGCTCACGGTACGCACTGAGTACACCACGTGGTTTTTATCTGTGTCATGGGTTGTTAACAGGCGAAGTGGAGGTGCGGAGGTGAACCTCCGCGATCGGTTTCTGCAGGCTGTACAGCGCTTTGGTAAGCCACTCAGCGCATCCCGCCTGGAGCCTGATTCCATGCACTCGGCGGCGTCTAGCATGAGAGAAACCTACGGCCCAGGGAGCATGTACCCAGCAGCATTACGCCTTCTTTTGCTGCGGAGACACCCGTGTAAAAGGCACGGTTTGCAGTCGTACCAAGAGCATGTGCTCTCATTTGGGAAGTACTAAAGGCGTATGCCACGGGACAGGCTGGCGGCGCTGAAAACGAGGGTGTCCGCAAGAGACCACTCGGACCTGGGCATCCCGGTTCCCTTAGACAAATTGATTCTTACTCCCCTTGCGTTAAATGATGTTGCCCTACAAGGAGATCGGCGCCGTTGTTCCAAGAACGTGGAGAAGAAAGCAAGCAGCCGATCACGGCTTAAATTAAGGAGCGGTTGTCGGTCGACAGCTTCCGCTCTGCTACCAATGCGCTTGCTACCCCTCGGTCCGTTACTTCGTCTGTTTTTAACGTGAACGCGAACGCATAGAATGGCCCGCTAAGAGAAAAAGCCTGCGTTCGGCGTCTGTACACGTGACTCCGAGACGTTTCATAGAGGGTGCAATTCGCCCTAACGAAACACAAGAAAAGGACCGCACCGCTAAGCAGTTCCAATGGCTGCGACGTGCTCCTTAGCGCATTCTCTGCATTAAAAAAGTACGAGGAGAAAAAAAAAACGTTATTTGCCGCCTAACTTCTCGGGCGAGCGCTCAGTGGCATTCAAGGGGACATTAAAGGGACCCTGCAACACTTTCGATAAGCTCTTTCAGTCTTTCCTTCGCGTCTGGAACTACAGCGAGAGCTGATAGTTATCGCCAGCACGGAGCGACACTGCGTGATTTGCTCGTCGCACCAGATACGCCTTCGATTTCTGCTTTGTATTTGCGGCTTTTTTTAAAGTTGCTGTCGACAAGCGTTCATTGCTGCAACTGAAGGAAAACCGGCCAACAGCCGCAACCTTAGTGACGTAATTCGAGCCGTCGAAGAACGTCAAGACCGGGAAAGAGAGAAAAATCTTTTGAGGGAGTATACGTGTTATCTGATGGGCATAGAGCAGTAATTTTTGGCATAGGTACTCTGCTGTCCCCTAACCTAAGTACTGGGTGTGTGACTACGTTCTGCAAGCATTTAAGATTTGAAAAAAAAAAAGTTGAAAAAAGTGTTGCAGGGTCCCTTTAATGTTTTCACATTCGCAACTCGTTAAAAGTGTTTAGGTATCCTCGGAGTTTTGAATTTCGTCTCTTCCTGCTACTTCTCTGCAGTGCGAGGGCTCCAAACAGGCGAAGGCCGAACGTGAGAGAGGAAACTTTAATGAATACTGAAGAGGTTAGCCCCACAAACAGCGGGGCTGGCTACGTACTACGTCAACGCAACAAGACCCTACAAGCTCCAAAGCAAAAAAAAAAAAACAGATTACAAAAACTCTTTCTGAGAACCAGCCAGCATACGAGAAAATCAAAGGCAGCGGACAGGTTAATGAGACACTTTGTAAAATACTGCCGGCGCATAATTATGTCGTCCCGGTTCTCTTGCGCGCCGGCCAACATTGTCTCGTCAACGTGTCGCTGCCATTGTTTCAACTTTGTAGCTGTTTCCGCGTATCTCGCGTATGGTTGCAAATTAGCAGGCAGGTACAGCGTTGCAGGAACTTTTCACAACATCAAAACAGGCGACGCCATCTGTCGGCGGTTTTCCGGACAAAGAAGGTTACCGGCACTTCAGTACAGAAATACTTTCAAACGCGTAAGCATTCCTATGTGAACTCAAGGAAGAAGTACTTTGTCGGCCCGTTTGTGACGCTGGTGTACACTTTCGCCTGATACAAGAATATTGCCCCCCTGACAAAATGTCTTCCCAGCAATGCCTTTCAGAAAAGTAGTGAAGCCGACTTCAAAGGGGCCAGGTTTATAGCATTTTATAGGGATGCATGAAGGTCTTTGGGGGTATTTAACAGAAGGTCCTGGGCCCACTCGAGTTCGATATCAGACCACTTAAATTACCCCTAGAAAGTGTTTCCCCAACAGTGCACGTTTGCGTAGTAGTGAACCTGACTTTAATAGGGCTTGATGTACCGCACAGCGGCTTGCGCATTTATTCGATCATTACCATTCAGAAATTTTTCGTATTTTCTTTATCGTAGGGAACTGCTGCTTGTATCAGTCCCTCGTAAACACGAAATGGTGCTGTGTCCTTAAGTATGTTGATCATTGAGCGATTTTAAGTCCCCTGTAGCGGCTCTACACTTTCAATGGATGTCTTCAAGATGTCCAGCGACGGCCTGCAAATGGTTTCTGCTCTGCTCGGTTACGTAAGGTGACATCATCGCTTATCCGTGGACACGTCTCAGAATCATTGACATCAAATAAGTTCCCTTGGCGGGTTCCACTACCAAATGGGCGCCCAAGAAGACTATGAAAAGTATTTTAGCTGGAATCCGTGCAGTCAATGCATGAGCAAAAGGATACGTTTCGTCTTGACTTCTGCTTTCGTCTTCAACATGACCTCACACATGAAATGATGACTGGACGCGTGCTTCCCCAGCTCGCGTGTGTTTTTCAAAGCATTGCTGTTGCAGAAATGAGCACACGAAGCGAGAATCGATAGCGAACCTCTCCATTTAGTGTAGGAGGCAAGTCACAATTGAAAGCGCCTACAAAAGTGCCTCATACCGTGTGATACAAATTATCGGCCCTGTTTCCTTCCCATGTTTTCATATGCGCATATATTACTTCTCCTAGGCAAAAGTGCTGTGTTGCCTTCTGCAGTATTGAATTGACCGGCCTAAAGACCCATGCTACACGTATTGCATGTCACTGTATATTCGTTCCGCTCACGTGTGCCTCCAGCAGAATTTTGAAAACACTGAATCGGGTTCGATTCCCGGCCGCGGCGGCCGCTTCCCTGACGGAGGCGAAAATCGAAAACGCACCGTGTGTACGAGATTTCGGCGCACGTCAAAAATCCCCAGGTGTACAAAATTAATCCGGAGCCCTCCACTACGGCTCCCCTCATCGCCTGCGTTGCGTCGGCGCGTTAAACCCTGCAATAAATCAATTTGCATCAATCATTTTGATCATACTCGAGGCAATGTCATCCGGGAAAAAAAAAACTTTTTATTTGAACATTCGTAATTCACTCGTATCCCTAACCGAGCATTGTGGCCAGGCCCCTTACGGAAGCTTTAAATAACATCTAAGGCGCCGTGCCTCCTTTATTCCGCATTGTTCCCAATTTTAAATTTCCCGCTGTTCGTAGAATGGACATATGAAAGCGTGTTAAACTCACCAACGCCATTTAGAACCGCATCCACTGCCAAGCAGGGTCAGCTTCTTAAATATCCGGGAAGTATTGGCGTGATCGTCTAGTATTAGAGGCAGCCCCTTAGGGTCTGAGGCTATTGGTGTCTCCTGTCATCGTCGTCGTCATCGTCATCTCATGTAGTCACGGTACTAAAACACCGGGAAACTCGTTTACGCCTCGCGCTAGAATTCGCGTACCAAAAAATTGGCCGCGTATCTGCTCCTTAAGTTGCAAATGTCGTCAAAAGACGATAGTCTTTTTCGACTTTTGACAAGTAAATGCCTCCCTTCGCTTTCCCGCTCACCTCTCATGTTGCCCCTCTTGCGTAGCGCTCCTCCCAAGGTAAAGACGCCAAAGGTTTGCTTAAATCATTTTGAAATTTCCCGCGTTCCACTGCTCCAAACCGGGTGTCTCGATGCCAACGCTTGCCGTACTGCGAGACGCGCGTGAATCGAGGCGCCCTACTTCAACGTTGATAGAACCGCGTTTCCCTACTCCACGTGCGTTGCAAGCACAACGTGGAACCTATCTAGTTGAACCTTGCGTAACTGTTGCCGCTTGATTTCTTAAAATGGCTCCAGAAGATATAGCGGTGCGGGCGACAGCAGGCGACGGCGGAGTGAAATTTTTTTCTGCAGTTGATGAAGTATTTAATTTCGCAAAGTCAAGCATGTATAATTTTTTATAAAGGAACACTGCAAATATCACTTCTGTATTAATTGTTGTCTTATATTTGCGTAATGTCTTGTTCTTTCTTCAACAATGTTGGACAAGTATGAACATTACACCGGACTTAGACGGGTACATTTAGCTGTGACTATATAAGACTATTGCGCAGGCATTGTTTTACTTTGGCCGGGTGGCTGAATCGAGTCACAGACAGACAGACAGACGACAGACAGACCAAAATTTCTGTGTTTAAGTAGCCCAAGAAAGACTATCGTCTTTAAAAAAAAAAACACCGGCACACTCGTTTACGCCTCCCGCTGGAGCGCTTCGTCTTCAAAGACAAGAGATTTTTACAGCAAAGCTTCAAACCTGTCATGAGCAACCCCCCGAACGGGTATGTGCCGAAAACCCCTCCCCCAAGGAGTATGTGCCGAACAAGACGGTACAAAGTGTTCCAACAGTGAAATGTGCAGGTAGAAGAGAAGGGAAAGAGGAAAGAGGTAGGTGTTGAGACAAGGAAGTGGAGAACAAGAACAGGCTACGCTCCTGGGGCCGACCCCAGCGTCATCGGGGCCTGACGACGCCTCAGGCCCTCTGACGGGAGTTCCAGGCAACGATCCTGGAGGGAGACCCCGCGGCAACGCACCATCGGCGGCTCCGGGCACGAGAACCAGCTGGGCTACAGGCGGCGACGCTCGGGTTCCGCACCGCATCGTTTCAAGAACGCACCTAGGGCTACGCTCCCCATGGCTCTTCGCGGTGACGGCCAAGCTTACCTGCCAGCAGCACTACGAGACACAACGGGCGCTTGATTTCTACATCAAATGGGAAGACATCAGTCTTAACGCTGGGCGACACCATATTTAAAGAATTTTACGTTAACTTGAACCGCTTTAACACTTTTTTTTACTATTTATCAGTACTTGTCTTGTGCTGTGAAATGCCGTCCTCATCAAGTAAATGTTTTTTTGTGTGTCCTGCCCACTTGATGAATTGACGGGACAATACCCGTACCCCCAAACAATTTCATCTCCGTTGGCAAGAACGCTAAGGCGCAAAGAACACACTTATGCACTGCATGCTTAACCCCTTTCCACATTTCACGTTAGTGGAGGTGGCCCGGAAGTTTTTCTTAGTACTGTTTTCCGACCGCGACACTAGATGCCACGGAATAAAGTCCACTGAGATTGTGGTATACACTGCTTTTACCAAGCCAATTTACCTCAGCACTCTTTCATAACTTAGCCGCAGTGACTTCGGGAGGAAACTCAGCTACACGGCATGCAACAGGCAAATGTCGCAATATCACCATTCTGTTTGGTTGAGTGAAAATTGTCACTGTGCCTAGCGTCCCGACGTCGCGAGAAAAAGAAAACATCCCGAACAACCAAGCACTCGTCTCAAACAAGAACAATTCGCTGTACCATACACGTCTGTTGTATAGAAAACCTTTTATTCACTACTTTTTCTGCTTTTTTCAGTCACACCGAACAACGGCACAGCACGATGATGTAATTTAAAGACCCACTTTGCCGCTTTCTGCATGTTGGCGCGCAACCGTCATCCGTTCGTCCGGCCATGTGATTCATACAGCTGTGCCATTGCGTCCTTCGTCTGTCGAATGACGACACCAGTTAGATGACGACACCTCCGAGCGATATACTTCAACGTTGGGATGACGCGCGACCAACTTCCGTGCGAACGAGACGACAAGACTATCAAGAGCCGGCGAGAGTGGCGTGCCTATCAAGGAGAGATTTCGTCTGGCGGGAAACTGGCGGGACGTTTCCGCCACGCGCTGTCCAGCCGCCGTCGCACGTGCGCCGATGCGGCCAGCGTCCAAAGCGGCGGCGTCGAAGCACACGCCTCACAACGGCGACCACAACAAAACAAATTGGCAGCGGGCACAAGAGAGGCTGATCTTTCTCCCTCGAGTCCTCCCCCGCAAGACGCCGCCGCGGCCTGCGTCATACGTCGTCTGGCGGCTATCGATCACCGCGGCCAGCGTCGGCGGCAGCTGGCCGGATCGGTCCTGTTCGTGTCCCGTGACAAACCCTTTGAAAGGGCGCACGCGACGGTCGACCGTGCAGACGGGCTCATGTTTCTACACTGGTTGATTGACTGACTGATCGACTGGCTGACTAATTAACTGATTGATTGATTGATTGATTGATTGATTGATTGATTGATTGATTGATAGTCGACTGACTGACTGACTGACTGAGTGACTGATCGATTGACCGACCAATTGATTCATTGATGGATGGATGGATTGACTGACTGACTGACTTGACTGATTGACTGACTGACTGACTGACTGATGATTGATTGATTGATTGATTGATTGACTGACTGACTGACTGACTGACTGACTGACTGACTGACTGACTGACTGACTGACTGATGGATAAAACAGCATCACAGGAACATGCTGACGTTAATTCGCACGTGGATATGTAGTCGGGAGGGTGTGACACGCCGAGGTTACGCATGGACTATGAGCAGTGCGTACTGAAGGGCTCCGATTAATTTTGACCACCTGGGGATCTTAAAAGTGCGCTGAAATCACGACGCACGGGCGTTTTCGATTTTCGACTCCACCAGAGAACCGGTTCCTGCGGCCGGGAACGAATGCGCGTCCCTGGGCTCAGCATCACAACGCCTTAGTCACTGGGCGGTTTGTACTCGCAAACGGCTGCAACATCTGCTGGCGAATAACTACATCCAAGGTAAGTACGAACGCGTACCGTTACAATCAGTGGACCGCAATGCGCTGACCCGCGTGCGCCGGCACTGCTGTTTTACTGCGAAGCAGTGTATAACTAATCCCCCCCCCTAAGCTCATTCCGGAGAAGCCGATTAACGCGGCCCGCCCTGGGGCTCCTCCTCGCCACTGCCGTCCACTCTGCCACAAGTGCTATTCCCCTCGCCACTACCGATGCCTCTTCCACAAGTTGCGCTTGCGGTCTGCGCCTGCGTGCGCGAAAGGGCGAGGAGGAAGGGCGAGGAGGCACAGACATGGCGCGGACATGGATCCCGCCAAAGCCTGGATTGTCTTCCGGGCCTTGCTTCAGCCTGCTGTCACCAACCGGCACCCTCTGCTGGCCTCCGCCATTTCCTTGGGCATCACTGAGGAGGCCTTGGCAGAGCGGCTAGCCGACCAGTTCACCCCGGCTTCACCTGCCACTGCGGCCTAGCTACACCTGCGGCCGGAGTCCCCCCAGGACCCGCAAGTGGTGGCCATTTGCGGTGCCGACATCACATTCCGAGAGCTGCGGGCAGCCCTGGACCGATGCCCCAAGCGGCGGAGCGCCCCTGGCATTGACGGTGTGACGTATCAGATGCTCCGGAACCTGGACGTCACCCAGCTGGAGCCGCTTCTGCAGCTCATCAACCGGGTGTGGAGGGAGGGAAGCCTTCCACCTTCTTGGCGGGTCGCACTTGTCAAGCCGATGCTGAAGGTCGGTAAGCCGCCCACCGAGCCTGCATCGTACCGGCCGGTTTCCCTGACGTCCGCAGCGGGGAATCTGATGGAGAGCACTGTCCTGGCCCGCCTGCAGTGGGTTGCTGATCGTCGGGGCGTCTTCCGGGAGCAGCAAAGTGGCTTCAGGCGTTACCGCTGCACGGCGGACTCCCTGGGGGATGTGGTGTCTATGCTGGAGCTGGCCCGCCATGACAAGGAGGTGGCCTTCTTGCTCCTGCTGGACATGAAGTCGTCCTTCGACTCCGTCCCCCACACGGCCATCCTGGATGCCCTCGACAGCATGGGCGTTAAGGGGCACCTCCGGAGTTACGTGAAGGCGTTCCTGGTGAACCGGACCCTTCGAGTCAAGGTTGGCCGAGCAACCAGCAGCCCACGAGACGACAGCTCTGGGGTTCCACAAGGGAGTGTGCTCAGCCCATTCCTCTTCAACCTCGTCTTGGCTCCACTCCCGGACTGCATCCCGGCTGCGCTTGCGTTTCCAGTGGCGATGACAGTCTATGCCGACGACATCGCCATCTGGGCACACGGACCAACGAGACTACTCTCCAAGGTGAAGGCGTGCCTCCAGGGGGTGCTGTGGGCAGTCGCCGCCTTCCTGACAAGCCGTGGCCTGCAGCTGTCCGAGTCGAAAACGCAAGCCTTGGTCTTCCACCCGAGGGGCAGCAGGGCACGCAAGTCGACACCACCGCTCATCTTGAATGGCCAGTCCCTTCCGTGGTGCACCACGGCCAAGTATCGGGGGCTCCTAGTCGACTGCCAGCTGTCCTGGATACCTGCGGTAAAGGCGCTCCGGCAACGCACAATTACGGGTCCACCAGTGCGTGCGGAGGTTGTTGGCGCGTGGTCAGGGCTGCACACACACCGTGGCCCTGCGGGTGTTCCACGGGATGGCGTCGTCCGCTGTCCTCTATGCTCTGCCTCTGGCGCAACTCAAGCCGCGCCGGTGGGAGGAGCTGGAGGTGGATCAGCGCCGGCCTATCCGCGTTTGCCTGCGCCTTCCGAGCACATCCCCAGTGGCGGCGACGTACACGGAGGCAGGTTCCTGGCCTATCCAGATGCGGGCCCTGCAAGTGGGGCTCCACCACATCCACCGCCTGCAGGGGACACCGTACGGCGCGGCACTCCTCCAGCGATACCGCAGCCAGCCCAACTCTCGCATGGGCATGCTGCTTAGTACCTACGAGAGCCATATCGCGCTGCCGCATCGGCCCCGCCTGGAGACACCACCACCAGGCACGGGGCAGGCTCTACGCATCGCCACCACATTGCCGGGGGTCCGTGGCAAGAGGTCCACTCCACCCCAGGCCACCTACCAAGAGGTGGCCACTCTGCTGAAGGACGACGCTGCCGGACTTCTGCAGGTGTACACGGATGGCTCCGTGCAACAGTCGACGGGCAGAGCCGGAGCTGCCTGCACGGCCTTGGTACTTGGCACCTGCCGGGTGTGCAGCCTCCCCTTCCCGGCCTAATCCACCTACGCAGAGCTGGCTGGACCCCACTTGGCCGCGGATCTTATTCTAGAGCAGGGGGCCCATGACCGGGGGGCCATCATTCTGACTGACTCTCGGTCTGCCCTCCTCCGTCTAAGAGCTGCCGACCAGCCAGCCAGCTCCAGCGGCTATGTGGAGCGGTCGCTGGCGGCGAAGCTCCATGCAGTGGAGTCCCAGGCGTGTCCACTGCGACTTCACTGACTACCATCGCACGTGGGCATCAGGGGCAACGAGGTTGCAGACGCCCTTGTCAAGGGCGCTGCTCACCAGGCAGGGGTACCAGTCTCTAGGGATGTGGTGTCATTCGACGCTGCAAGGACTATCCTGGCCCCAGTGGTGGACGGTCAACATCCAGATGCTCGAGTGGTCAGTGGTCAGGCCCCACGGCTCCTGCCCGGTCGCATCAGTAGAGACGCCCGGTCGCTCCTGCTTCGCCTGCGGCTTAATTGCTGCAACGTGGGAGCCCGCCTACACCACCAGGGCCGCCGGGCGTCCTCCACCTGCGCCGACTGCCCAGAGCCCGAGACGCTCGAGCACTTACCGTGCTCTTGCCGCCAGCACGACACCGCGAGAGAGGAACTCCGGACCGCATTCCAGCGACTCGGTGTACCAAGCCACAAGCTGGAAGACTTCCTGTTCCCCACGGGATCGGACGCTTTACGACGGGAGGTCTTCCAGCACCTCCTAAACTTCCTAGTTGTGGCAGGACTAGTGCAGCGTTTGTAGCCGTCGCGCCTTGGACGAAACGAACGCTACATAGACTGTGCCCCACTCTCTTCAGTCCTTCCTCTCTCTCTCTTCCTATCCTTTGAAACCCCCCTTCCCTTCCCTGGACTGGGTTGTATGAGGGTGAACTCCCCGACTGAGTTCAACAATATCACCAGCTCTTTTCTTTTCCCTTCTTTCTTAATAAATCACCACCACCACCACCCATGGCGAAGGCAGGCCCGTGGAACTAATCCCCCTACCGTGACGAATGCCCGAGTTCCCATACGGGTCCCGGTAAACACGCTGGTAAAACTCTGTATTATCGCATGATTACGGAGAACACACAGAAGCGCCAATGGGCGTAAACATGACCGAAAGCCGCCGCCACCGCCACTGCCGCTTCAAATTCCACCTCGCCGACTTGAAGAGCCACTTGGAACGTCGGCGTAAGCCTATAGTTCTTCAACTTGAAAGGTTTCCCCCGGCGACATTTTCGCCAGTATACTTCACGCCTAAGTATGCGCCCAGGTCACCGGTTGCCGATTTATGCGGGCACGGGTTGCGGGCGGGGGGAGGGGGGGGAGAGAAGTGGGGCGTTACGCACAGGTGGGCTCCATCCCACTATTGATAACTCCCGTTGTGATGGTTCAATATTTACACGTGGAAGTCTCATGACTCAATGCGTCCTGTCAGCTGTCCTCCGTAATGACGCGGTTTCGGTCTGGGTTGGTGTGTTACAGAAACAGCAAGGTGCCTACGACGAGGTAGGGAAACGGACAGCCACATGTTTGTCCGCTAGAATAAAGCTCGACACCTTCCAGCTTTCACTCGTTATGGGACGGACGCGTGTCGTTTGCTTGGAGGAAGAGTGCGAATTGAAGAAGCGTCGAACCGAACAGAAGCGCGAATAGGCGCGAAAACAATAGAAAGCCGCTGCCACCCTCGTTGCGTCCTCTAGTTCCAGCGTGTCGAGTAGCTGCGAATCCCTCCCGGGTGAACAAAAACGTGCCCGTTTGGAATGCCAACGTGCGTCAATATACGTTGCTCTGCTTAAAGGGCTTTTAGAGCGACATTTTCGACGGTTTCTTTCACTTCTAAGCCTCCGCAAAGTGCGGCGTGCACAGGTTAGGAAGGGGGAGGGAGGGGGGCATGCACGCGAAGCTATAGGTTTCCTGCCCGTACTGATTACATGTCCGTTGTGCTGGCGGGAGGTTTAAACGTGAACGTAAACGGGCCAATGGGACTTGTCTAGTGTCCTCTCAGTGGTCGAGAGGATTGGGTTCGTGTGTTACACAAATAGTACGATGCCTCCGACGTGCACGGGGGTGAAAGAGACAGCTCCACGTTTTTCCGCGAGACTGAAGCTCAGCTGCTTCGAAGTTTCATTCAGGTAATTGGCCAGGAAAAAAGCGTAATCGTAAATTACCACAAACGTGTGTTTATTCGTGAACTCCGTGGACTGCGTCCAGCTTCGCAGGTCATATCCTTCTTCGCAGAGTCGAAGGGCACTCATTTTTAGGAAATATTTTGATTGACAATTGTGACGCAGCACATATAGCAAGCAATTGGTGCTTTAATTTAGACATTATAATATTCTGTAGAAAAAAAACATTTCAATTAGCGTCAACGACTATAGCTGTGTTTAGTGAGTCAAGGCCAAGGAGGTTGTATGAGAACTTCTGGAGTGGAGATGGTGCTCTAAAACTGACGCCGATGGCCGCCATCTTGCCTTGGGGAAAAAAACGCGCTCCATTGTAGCAGCCGCACTGCATGTGTCGTGTTCTTCCGACTGCCTGCTTCCCGACTGGCGGCGTTGCACGCTTGCTCGTGTGCAGTTATATTACTTTGCTCGTAGCGAATAATAAGTGCAGAACACTTAATGGGATCGCCTTTTCGTCGTAGCTCGCTAACGGTAGATGTCAGCCGACTGCCGGAATCAGGCGGCGCAGCGAGATAACGGACCCAAGTAAAGCCTGGTGTACCGTCGTCAGGGGGTCACGCTGAGGCTTCGAAAACCACGCGGTATAAATAGTCATAACCGTTCGAACCTCGTGAACCGCTGGCGCTTGTCATACATCTCCCCGTTGTTTATCGCAATGAAAACTGCAGGTAGATTTCAGGCAAAACTCTGTGTTTATATACCCGGCAGCCCCCGCGTTCATTCAGGTAGGAACGCTCGCTGGGTTGGTTTTTACGTTGGTAAGCGAAAAAAGAAAAAAAGCGGCCCCGCAAGAAAACAAAAATGGCGCGTTCGGAATTCCGCAGAAAGGCTCCAGCCACGCAAGAAACAAATTACGCGTTCGAAATGACGCAAAAACAGCATACAAAATTAAAGCAAGCGCCAAAAGAACACAACTCCGGCTGGCGCAGTTTCAGGCAGGGGGCGCGCGAGCACTGCGAAGGAGGGAAATTTTAAATGCATCAGGTGGGAGCAGTGAGCGGAAAGCGGCGCCACCATCCATTATGGCGAATCACTGCTCTGCACTTCCGACAGCTTTCACATTGAGTGGAACGGCTTTAATTTTGGTCTGGGCGCTACAAAGGTGTAGAAAGCAGGAATGGTATGCTCGTGCGTCGCATTCGTCTGCGCTGACCGCGAGGAAGAAGGCACTCGGGATCACCTTGGGCTTTGTTCGTTTTGTGTCTCGGGAGTTTCGTTATAAGTCTACACTCGCCAGCAATTTGCGCAAGCTAGTGCCGGTAGCGCTCTTCAAGAGAAATTCGTCGTAGCACCGCCCGTCCTTCTTGTTTACGCAGATATGCAAATGTTTTCACACGTAGTTGCGGTTGTCCTAGTCATTTGACTGCGCGAAATCACATGTTTGTATGATGTGTGTGCACTTATTTAAATGCAGAATGTTTTCTCGTATAGTAACCGGTGTAAACCATTTCATTTGTGCTCAGCCGGCCCTATAGGAGTCCTCGCACGATTTTCATTAGAGTTTAATGGTATAGACGAGGTTAGCCGAGCCATTTCGCTTAGCTTTGTACAGGTGCTCCAAAAAGTAAACGGAGCACGGGTTGGAGATTTTGAGGTGATTTCTCTGCCATGTGCCTAGCCAGTAACCTATAAGTGACTTTTCAAGAAAGTCATTCTTAAAAAAAATCGACCCACGCATATTCAATTGATGCTGGCAGCCGCATAAAACGGAAATTATTTTAATTTCACGAAGCCGTGCTCCGTTTACCTTTTGGGGCACCTGTACACGTCTTTGCTGCAATGTTATCCCGCGTTATTTGTCTCGGCAGCTTTCATATCAGCAGCAGGCTACTGGCTTGCAAACGTACGGGGTTGGCGAGGTTGTGAACGCAATTAGTAACCGCCTGCGCGCAGTTTTGTTATCGAGGCTACTCGCGTGCGAACGTGCGCGGTTAGCGATATTGTGAGTGCAATAGAGTAACCTCCTGCGCGTAGTTTGCTTACCGATAGCAGGCTACTCTCATGCGAACGTGAGGGGATAACGAGTTTGATAGCGTAAACGAGTAACCTCCTGAAAAATTGAAAAAGAAGAAACACCGCGAGTGAGATACGGACATGAGACGAACAACATGTCAAACGCTCAAAGTATCGCGCTTTGTATCTATACGAACAATCCGCATTTTCCCTGTCGCAGGTTTCCTAAAAATGGTGCGCTTCGCTTTGAATGAGAACGCGCACTTACGCGAGATAACGGAATCCGAGAGACGAGACCGACTGTGTTCAGTTCATTTGAAAGCGAAATTAGTTCAATTTGTCTCATGCATTCTGTGAAGTGCATCAAGGATGTTTACTGTGTACCCCGTATAAACAGACTGCTTCAACGAGCTTCAGTTCAGTGTACGCCTTAGACATTAAAAAAAGAACAACGAAAAGCTATAAATTGAAGGGATAGCAGAAACAGTAAAATGTAGAGTGTGGGCCGCATAGAAACTCATGCTGCTTAATTTGGCCTTGTGCATGTGTAATGAGTGCGGATGTGTATAAACCATTAAACTTGCTCGTGAAAAACATATAAACACTTCAGTATCCTCATTACTTGCAGCACGACCTAAAAACAAGTCAACTCGGTACACTGTTCCGACCAAGTAGGTTGTATAAAAGCGTCTGGAGTGGAAGTACTCCATAGCTGGCAACGCAGGGAGGTGAAGCCGGGTAAACCAGTCAGCGGCCATGTTGCCGTGGCCACAAAGGGCACTTAGCTTGCAGGGACGCTGAAATGCTTTCGTGTCTTTCGAGGGGAGGGGAGGGGGGGGGGGGGGGGGTTACATGGAAGATAACACTAGCTAAGCTGGCTTTGTCGACAAGTATAGTCAGCGTCCCTGCCAGCTAAGTGCCCTTTCTGCCCACGGCAACATGGCCGCTGGCAGGTTTACCGAGCTACACCTCCCTGCGTTGCCAGCTATGGGATACTTCTACTCCAGAAGTTCTATACATCCTCCTTGGTCAAGGCGCCTAAGTTCAATGTTTACTCTTCGATGTTTGGTCGCCTTGGTCGATGAAATCGTGCGTTTTTAAAGCGAAGCTTTTTACCAATAAAGGTGTACCAAAGAAGTAATAAAGCAACAAAGGAGTAATAAATAAGTAATAAAGGATGTGGTTAAGTGCATTTCACTTGTTTCTGGTTTCACTCTTTGTAGAGCCACGGATGTGCATTGAAGTGACGTCGCATGTGAAATTGTGGGTGTCGCTTACAGCTTCACTTTCCTACCACCTTCAAAGGGTGAATTGGCGCGCATTTTTTTCCTGGTAACACCTCATCGCTTACCCCCAAGTCCAACCTTTCCCCAGAGCAGTGGGAGGGGCTGCTGACCAGCTCCCGTCACGCTGACCAGATCTTTCTGGTCACCCGTGCCAGGGCTGCAGCCAAGGCCCAAAGGTACCCGGACTGAGGCGAACCCACCCCACCGAGAGGGGGCTCAACCACCACCGTTTGCTCTATTAAATGTTTATTCTCTCTCTCTCTCTCTCTCTCTCTCTGTTTAGTTATCCCACGTTTGTTCATGTTCTTATCTGGTGGAACTGCAGTTAACCGAGACTGCTCAGTGTCGCACGCAAGCCCTAGGGCTTATGCTGGCTGGAAAAGCCCATGTGTGTATTCATTTGGCGAAATGAACTGTCATTATTAGTGTTATTATTATTAGTGTAGTAGTGTTGGCCTAGTTGTCCAGTAGTAGTAGTAGTAGTAGTAGCCAGTAGTAGTAGTAGTAGTAGTAGTAGTAGTAGTAGTAGTAGTAGTAGTAGTAGTAGTAGTAGTAGTAGTAAGCTTGGCGTCACTACAGCACTCGGATGACTGCTGCAACGCGTTCATATTTTTCGCCAGCACTTGCCTCTATCCTTCCGCCAAACGATAAGACGGCGAAGATGACAGCGGATTGTTGTGACGCTGTCTTTGTCTGTGTCTAGAAGCGTCTGTGCCTGGGCAAACACGTTGCTCTTGTGTTTACACTTTGCCACGGGTGAGTGATTGTGAGCTACGCTGAGTCATCTTGTAGTTGGAGATTATACAGGGAAAGCGGTTTTCTTCCTGTTCCAAGATGGTACTCAGCTCCTGCTATACGCTCTACTTAACGCGCAATGAAATCTCGTTGAACGGATATTTATTAAGCGACTTCTGTTTATATCACGCATAGTTTTTTTAAAGCGCAGCTTTATATGGCTACGCGAGAGGAATGTCCTGCGGCACCGCGTACGTATACTCCTCTGGCGCAACCCCTTCGGCATGCACGAAAAAAGTAGGCTGAACAGTCATCACCATCATCATCATCATCAGCAGCAGCAGCAGCAACAGCTCTCCCACAGATCTCCAATTATCGCGGTCCTGTGCCAACTGCGACCAATTTATCCCCGCAAACTTCTTGATCTCATCGCGTATCTAACCTTCTGCCGGCCTCCTGCGACGCTTGCCTTCTCTAGGGATCCACTCTGTTACCCTTAATGACCAGCGGTTATCTTGCCTTCGCATTACATGCGCTACCTACGCCCATTTCTTCTTCTTAATTTCTGCAGACATGCCCTTAACACGCGTTTGTTCCCTGACCCACTCCGCTGTCTTCTTGCCCCTTAATGCTACACCTATCATCTTCCGTTCCATTGCTCGATAGGCATGGATAGTGCTAAGTTAGAAATGGAGGATGATTCGGGAAGCAAAGTTCCAGGGACAACGGCGGGAATGGTCGGCCGACGGTGCTGGCAGGGCAGCGTCAGCTCGGCAAGGGCTAAACACCGGCCGCTCGTCAAAGCTCCGCTGAATGACCGTCTGCACGGAGTGTATGGGCTAATTTTTATTTCATACATTCTTTTAATTCGTATCAAAGGAACTTTTCACGAACGGAAGAAATACCTACGAGTTCATTAGGTATCGTTTCATGACAATGCTGTTCACTCTGCGCTAAACACACCAGAGCCGAGGCAACGTGTAAGCGTTATGTGTGTACTAAAAGGGGCACTGGCACCAGTTTTCGGCGTTAATATTATTACCCAGCTCGCTTCCTTTACTCAACAGAACAGCCTGGCTGAAATATCCGCGGCCTGTGGCCCGTGGAACACACTTCAATTTGATCTCATTTGTCGTGCCGACAGAACAGCATACGGAGCGGTGCGCAGAAAATACCGCGACATCACTCCGTGGTAGGGAAAAGGAGTGACGTAGCTGTGTGACTCCAACGAACGCTCGTCAGAAACGTGTGACGTCACTTCACACGCGCGGCCCGGCGAGCGGCGACAGGGCGCTGGTACGTTCACGAACAGATGCACGCAGCCCGAGGTGCAGGCATAACCACTGTCCAGAAAGACACCCTTGCACAAAGAAAGTTCCACACGCCTGTCTTCTTGTCCCTGTCATCTTCCGTTCCATTGCTCGCTGAGTCGTCCTCAATTTACGTTAAAAATCTTAGGCCCGGCTAAAACAACAATAATGTGCGGTCTTTTCTACTCATTTATGCGGTTTTTGAATCACGGGTTGAAACCGACGGAGTTGTTCGGACACCACATGCGGCCACCTTTCAGGCTTCAGAAAGTTCAGTCCCAAATTAAAATATTTCCGCCTGTTTATTTGGAAATTCCTTGTGGTTACCCTCTATATAAAACGCTGGCTTTCATATGAGCTAGAGGACGTGCACTTCACAAGAATCGGTTGTCTGCCCCTTTAAGGTTCTTGCTTTGAAGCGAGAAAATATTCGGAGCGTCACACCGGTGATTGCAGTGGCAGCGCCAGAGTGTTATCATTGGTCTCCTCGATTCGGCTACACTTTCTGCACTAGTTCACAAAAGTGCCGTGCAAGTGCAGCGCCAGTTCTTTCGCACGCTACACCTTGCACGAGACGAGAACTCACACAGGGGCTAGTGCAGAAGTGTAGAAGAACTGGTGCAGCACGGCGTCAAATCGAGGGCCGAAGTGCAGGTGGCGCAAGCTGCACTGGTAAATCGAGTGCGCGAGTGCTGCACCGCCTGAACTGGTGCAGAAAGTGTAGCCAAATCGAGGAGACCACATATTTCACATGCTGCGGCAGGACAATGGACGCTACATTGTCAACAAACCGCCCACTGCGCATGCCTAACTCACGGTGAAGAAACACAGCAATAGACGTTGGCGTCCTGAGGTTCCGGAAACTGACCAGCGGGGGTAAGTAAATGCCCTTCCAAGGCACCAACGCCTATTACAGTCGGTTCTCTTCACGGCGAGCTATACGTGCTCAACGGGCGGTTTGTTGACAACAAAGTAGCGTCGACTGTGCTTGTGAAATGAACCATAGACGTGCCCGTGCTGCCACCGGTTAGGCAGACAGACTGGGATTTTGAACTTGGAGCACGCGCTCGGCTTATACAGTTTCATACTAACATCTAACACAGGGAAATCTGCAGCTTGTGCATAGACCATGCCAATGATTATAACAACCACTCGAAAAATTGGACTGGTGATGAAAATGCATGCAAACTTGGTTTATTCTCGATACCAAGAGGACGAGCGGTGTGCCTTCACCAAATGAAGCGGAGAGTTGGTTCCGCCAACGAGTGATTAAAAAGTTTTCTGAAAGAAACAGCCCTTTATTTCCGGCACGGTTTCCCTCCTTGCAGGTGCAATGGGCAGAACATACTTCTCTGTCTTCTTTAACGAGTACAGAATATATGCTTCTTGCAGAAGGACTGCGAATGACGGACCTGCGCAGGATCAAAGCATTCGCATTAAAAAATGGTACGCCACTGATCGAGCATCAATTTTTAATAACACGAATGCTCAATGTTGGGTTCACAATATTCACTGGCTCCAAACGCCCGTCGTAGAATAGCCGACCAGCGCTCGCGGCCAGAACAACGCGCAAGTGGGCTTCATTTACCGCGCTCATGAAACATCTGGTGCTCGACAGCTATTTGACATTATACAAGGCTATGTGGACAGAAAAAAAAACCGTGTGTCTAAATGTAGGCCGGAAGCACCTTGAACCGACAATCTGAGTTCACACTTGAAGTCAGTGAATGCCAGTACGAGTCCCTGGGACACACCCACGTGCTGTGCCCCCAACACCTTGCCCAACGTAGCCCGAGCTAAGCCAACATAACAAAAACAATTATTGAAATCTACAACTTAAGGACCACATGGTCATTGAAATGGGAAGACGAAAAAAACAATTAAAGCCGTTCCACTCAATGTGAAGAAAGCTGTCGGGAGTGCAGAACAGTGATTTGCCATAACGGGCTGTAGCGCCGTTTTCCGCTCACTTCTACCACCCAATGCAATTCAAATTTCCCGCCTTCGCAGTGCTCGCGCGCCCCCTGCCTGAAACTGTGCCAGCGGCAGTTCTGTTCTCTTTGTGCTTTTCTCCCCGCATGTGCCGCACGCAAGTGCTTATTATCGAGTACCATCATCATCATCATCACCAGCCTAACCACGCCCACTGCAGGGCAAAGGCCTCTCGCATTAATCTCTAATTATCCCGGTCCTGTGCTAACTGCGACCAATTTATCCCCGCAAACGTCTTGATCTCCTCTTCCCATCTAACTTTCTGCCGCCCTCTGCCCCGCTTGCTTGCTCTAGGGATCCACTCTGTTACCCTTAATGACCAACGGTTATCTTTCCTTCGCATTACATGCCCTGCCCACGTCCATGTCTTCTTCTTAATTTCTACTAATATGTCCTTAACACGCGTCCTTAACACGCTCTCTTCTTGTCCCTTAATGTTACACCTATCATTTTACGCTCCATTGCCCGCTGAGTCGTTCTTAATTTAAGTTGAACCCTCTTAGTGAGCCTCCAAGTTTCTGCCCCGTAGGTGAGTACGGTTTAAGATGCAGCTGTCATACACTTTCTTCTTCAGCAACAACGGTAGGCTGCTATTCATTATCTGAGAATGTCTGCCGTATGCGCTCCACCCCATTATGATCCTTCTAATTAATTCTGCCTCATGGTTGGGATCCGGGGTAACAACTTGGCCTAAGTAGATATATTCGCTTACCACTTCCACTACCTCGCTCCCTATCCCAAACTGCTGTGCTGACCCCGAGGTTATTGATCATTACTTTGTTTTCTGCATATTAATTTTCAGGCCAACGGTTCTACTCTGTTCGTCCAGTGCGGAAAGCATGCTTTGCAATTCGTCCCCCGAGTTACTTAGCAAGGCAACGTCATCAGCAAACCTGAGCTTGCTGAGGTATTCTCTATTAACGCTTACTCCCACCTGTTCCCAATCCAACGTTCTGAATACTTCTTGTAACTTCTTGTAACTTCGAGTACCGTTCCTAACTAAATGAACGCGGCGGAACGCCGCCGCGACGGAACGCCGTGTGGTTCTACTTGGGTCCAGCGAGCGAGCTACGACGACAAGGCGAGCTCCTAAAGCGGTCTGCACTTAAAAGAAGAAATCACGGATGAGAATTGCACTTGCGCCCATCATATCCCGAAGCTACGACGTTGAGTCTACGATCGAGCCAGCCATGCACCCCCGTTTTGGCTATCGTTTGATGCACGTTTAGGTTACCGATACTCGGTACAACCAGTACTTTTAGACACAGCTACAAAACAACGGCAGCCACAAGCATTCACTTACCTTCCCAGCGAGGCCGGCACGGGGTTCCGGTAACCAAAAGCTGGTTAGCAGTGGGCCTCCATGGATTTGTAGCCCTTGTTCATGTCACAAAGCTTGTAGCACCAACAACAACGCCGTCTTGGAAGTCGGCAAGTCGACGCGAGGAAGAGGTTGACATCGCGGAACACTTCGTTATCTTGAAAGACGAGCGGTTCAGAAACACCAAAGCCGCAGCTATACCTTTTCGTAGAGCGCGCTGCTTTTCTGGTGCCTTGAGCTCACGTGCTTAGAGGTATCCTAAAGAATGCGCTCATCGTAGCGATAAACTATGTTGCCGGAAGCTCCTGAGTAACGGGTGACACAAACGAGACTGGCATGACTTGAAGCGCAACAACAACAAAAAAAAAACAACAAAAAAACGCGGAAGATGAAACAGAGTAGACGAGACAAAAGTTATCTCACCAACGCCTGCCTCGTCTACTCTGTTTCATCGTCCATGTTGTTTGTTGGGCTTCAAATCATGGCAACTATTCACTAACTAGCCCAGCAAGAAGTTCTTCTGAGACTGGCACGGCAGGTGAAAACGAAGCGATCACCCCGCTGCGCTGTTCCAAACACATGGCGGCGACTGCGAACGACGCGAGCGCCCCTACCGGGGTGACGTCACGCGAATACCTCATATAACGGGAAAGCTGTGATCAGTTGTCGGAGGTTACAAACGGGACAAAGGTGTTGCGTGCCAAACTGAATGAGAACGTGGGTTCTAGCTCGGACAAGGGTGTAAACGACACCTAAGGTAATGTCCTAACAACTATACACAGCTAACTGGGCGCCCTACAGGCTTGATGCGCAGATGAGTAATACATAAAAAAATAAAAATCTGCCTAATGTGAATTCAAAGCATAATAAGCGAATACAAGTTAAGAAATAAAGGCACCACATTTTCTCTAAAAGAGAGCTTTAGCATTTTCACGGTTGTAAGTTTGGAAATAGAAGACGAAGTGGTCTCCTATAAAAGAGGCTATTTTATTATCTACATGCAAAAAAACTGACAGTGATACAATGTTTTGTAAATTTGGGATTCACCCAGCAGCATTTAATGGCACGGCTGTTAATTTACAACGAGCGATAGCCCATATGACAGTCATGCCTACACACATTTATTGAGGTGTAGAAAAACTTGATGTTACCTGAAAGGCCCTATAGATTAAGACATTGGAGACATTAGCAGTAGGCAAAGGGGATGAAATTATGATAATATGCAGAAGCATTTGGAAGCAAACAAAACACCCAAGAAACATTTATTTGTATTTAAAGAAATACATGTACCCGTTACTGCAAGAAAAACAACTGGCTTTTTCAGCTTTCCTGAGTATGCCGTATAATAGCGAATGCATGTCCGAGTTATTTTCGTCGCGTTAAAATAAGAAACGTCGGCTCTAAAACAGGGAAATCATTGAATTTTCTTGAATTCGCCGAACTAACCTCAGTTGACTATATTTCGTACTAGAAAATGAAATAACAGCGGGCCTGCACTTGCCCAGTTAGATAAACATGCCTAGTTTTTAGACACATCACGCATTGTGCAGTGGTAGTTATAGTGCAGCAAGCTCGTTTACACAGGCACAGCGAGCAATTTTGACGGGCCAAGGTCGCACAAAACGGGAACAAGAAAAGGAAATGACAGAGTTGTTTTCAAGAACAGCGAAGTAACCATAACACGCCGCCGAGGTGACTGCAAAGGCCAAGGTTACTCGCTCGAATACGTCCCCGTTGTGAACAATACCGGCGCCGAGAGCGACCCGGCTGTTCCGGAATTGCGGCGCGTGTTGTGGACGGACATCACAATACCCTGGACTGCGCGCCGGCGCCGTCGGGATGCACAGACAATGAAGGGAAGAAAAAGAACACTGAAAACAAGTGTTCTCCGCTTTCATCGACAACTTCGAAGGAGATGCCCAAGGACCTAAACTCTGAATCATCGATCCGAGACGTCGCATAGCAGGCAGCGGGAGGGCTTTGATTAACGGTCAAGGTTTAAAATCGGATACGGGGAGCGCCGAAGGCATTCCGAAACTATACCGAGAGAGAACCGCAAGGCCTTGTTAACCTTGGAGGTGATGGTAGTGTACGCGTGCTGTGCACGTGCTACAAGCCCATTCGTCCGTGCAGTAAAAAACACTGCACTGTATGACGTAACTGGACAGTGCCTTTGTACTGTCGCAAACAATCGCCTCCTATTTGAAGAGAAAGCTTCTTCGTGGAATATATTTAACACGAACGATGCCGGGCCGTCGTCGATTGCTTTTAAACACTAATATTTGAAAGGGCCCCCAAAGTGTTTCAAACCCTGACGACCTCGCTGGGCTCAGGACAACCGGTGGAAAACGACAAGACTTGCTGAACTTGAGGGTGTTGCTTCGGTAGTGGGCCTTGTTTTGAAAATACTGTCCGGATTTCTTGCTTTTCTTTCTTGAGGACGAGAAGAAACGAGACAAAAGCTTATGGGGCCCACAAACAATATTTAGTTGGAAGTACTGCTTTTAGAAACGAAAAAGTGCATTTCTCGACTCCCACATATGGGGCGACTTTCGTGTTGTTTACAAATCGGACGCGAAACGCGGGTTTTTGCTGGAACTGCTCACAAGAACTTAAGTATCGATACAACATGCCCGGTTGCTTGCACCTATGTAGTATATATAGTACCTTATTTAGAAATAAAATGGACCTCATTTTATATAGAAGAGTATAGAATCCGTGCTAATTTCATCTAGAGGTAAAATTGGTCCCAAATGGGTTCAGCAGGCCCCGTGTATACTTTTAGATTATATATTATTAAAATCCAATAATAAAAGTTCATTCACATGGAATTGATATATTATTAATTTATCTAGAAAACCCTCTGCGAACAGTGCCTCGTTCTTTATTTCGAATATATTCAATCGAGCTTTCATTTCTACAATAACTGGCAATTAGCTCGAATAACTGACGATTAGCCCCTCCCCCCTATGTTATACCCCGCAACGGGGGCTTTTAATCGTCAATTTAAATAAAAATGCCAATAAATTAAATAAAAAAAATGATCGCTGAATGAAGAAGCTCTCAAGGTCGAAAGGTATCGACAAGGTACGAAAGGTATGTTATGTGAAGTGATGTTTTCGTCTGCCTCTGGAAACCTGAGCGTGGCGAACATCTACTCAATAGTGTATCGAAATAGACTTTTATATCCCTGTCAAACGTGCCTATTTAAGTGCACTTCCACAGAGTGCACTCGGCTAAAATGTCATTGGGGAGCAGCTAAACGGCAAGCGCATGATGACTTTCCACGGAACGCACTTTAAGCCATGGGTGTCCCGAAACACACTTTACCGGGGCTGGCTCGCCGAGTGAGTTGTCTCATCAGCAGACGTCTGAAAATCGGGAATAACAACATAAAACAGCGAGCGGTTAGATGATAATAAGTATTGTTCAAAGTTACATATAGATATATTGTTATATATTTGTACAAAAAGAGAAGCAGCGACGAGAAGAATAAAAAAAAACGCTTCCGCAACGACAGTGCCATGCGTGGTGGGGCGCGGCTCCTTGGTGTTATTCTTGGCGTTGCTTCGTCGGCATTTCTTGTGGCTATGTGGTTGCGTTTGCTTCAGTCTTTCCTGTTATATTCCACGCTCTCATAATTTTCTCCTCAATCCCTTAATGCCTAGCGATAACTCAATGAATATGAGATAGCGTGCCGGCCTCCAATGTAGCCGCCCCCACTCTGCTGTGTTTGTGCGAGGATCCTACTTGTGATTTGAAAATGAAAATCAACCGAAAGTCGTGAAGTTCTCAAGTGTTAAAGTGAAAAGTAATAAAGCAAGTGCCCTATGCCAGCGCCGCCTGGTGGGGCGCGGCTCCTTGGCGGCCGTTTTCTCCGGCGTTCTCGTCGATGATTTCTTGTGGCTATGTGGTTGCGTTCCCGCTTCAGTCTTTCCTGTTATATTCCACGCTCTCTGATAATTTTCCCTGGATGATAATGCTGCTGCAATTCGCTGCGCAGCGAATAACAGTGAAGGTATCAGTGCCGGTGTCCAATCGCCGCCCCGACTCTGTTTATTGTGGACTTGTGCGAGGCTCCTATTGTGATTTTGAACAATGAAAACACAACGAAAGGTCTACATTGTTTCTCAAGTGATAAAGACGGGAATTTCAAGTAATTTTGCGGGATGTTTATGCCGGCTATCGTCACTGACATGATGTCCAAGGGCACTTTGTTTCGTCGTTTAGCAGCGCGCAGCCAAAGTGTCATTCGGGAAGCCCAAGTGCAATCGACGTAAAGTGAAATAGGCACGTTTGACGGGGCTATTAGCCAGAATACTTATAATGATGTTCCTGCCACGCCCGTATTGCAAAAGTCCGTCGCGCCGAGAGTTTGTGTACATGCGTGAGTGAGTGCGCTCTTGTGTGTGCTTGACAGATTGGTCGGTGGGGAGCTAACCTTTCTTTATCGGTGGCACGTTATTCATACTTGGCTAATCGTCTCGGGTAAGCTCACTCCACATTGGAGTGCTCCGTCTCACTGTTTTATTGAAGGCAGATATGGTCGATTTCTCTCACTTCTGTACTGAAAGAAATAAATAAAACTCTCGCTTACTGGACAGCGAGCGCCATTCAGTGCGAACTAGATGCACTAAAATGTGTTTCTTGTATATTTTTAGTTCAGTAAAGAAGCGACATATTGCTATGTATACAAAATCAAACTATGCAGTTAGAAATATTTTCATAACTATGTGAGTCTTTTCGCATTAGTGCACGGTGAATTATGAGTTAGTACGGTAGACTCTCTGTAAGATGAACTCGGTTAAGGCGAATTTTATGGTTAAGACGAGCAACATTTTTGCTCTCTGCTAACATGCAAAATGAAAAAAAAAAAACGTCCGCTTATGCCGAATTTCTGATAATACGAACAAATTTTCACTGTTTCTTCGAATTCCTCTTAACGGGAGTTTGTTTTAATTCACATAGGAATGCAATCAGATGAGTCCCTATTAAGTTTTTTAGCATTAACAAGCTGGGAAAAATCATAGGTGGTAAAGTACATACGGAAAGTGGTTCACAGAATTCAAACTGTAATGGGCCTGGCCCTGTACTTGGCAGGAAACCAAGGGCGGATTCACACAGCCCTTTGGCACATTTGGAAGTTCGCAACCTGTAATAACAGGTTTCCGTAATACGTTAGAAGAATACTGTGCGCGACCATTCAGGTAACCCTTTGATCAAAAGAATCAAGAACAGGTTGACTACTTGTACAGCGGAAGGGGCTCCCATTTGAAGAAAGATGAAGAGCTTAGCGAGGGGAAGCCAGCAGATAACGACATTTATTAAATGTAGCTGAAACGTCGTGGGAACATTTGGAGCGTACGCATACCGCGAGCGAGTGGCCGTAAGTTTTGCCCGGATACAAACAACGGAGGACGGTGATCATCCTGACGATTGTAATGCAAGCTCTGGGTGCGGGTGTAAAGATTACCTCCTCCCCACCAGGGTTCCACGCCCGACGGGGAGTTGTGCCCTGGTAGGATTTTAACGCGCTGTCCACAGCGCGTGTTCTGACCCAAAATCGGAAGGAAAAATTTGACGCAAATTCGGTTTTTGTCTTCAACTTGTACATCGTACATATTATCTTGCCTGCACTTGTATGCACAAACTGGGTGGATTGACGCAATAGCAGCAACAACAACAAAATGGCGTCTATTTACTCGCTAAACTGCCACCCCTCGAAGGGGACCCCGTTTTATATAAATGGTGTATAAGAGTGTATACAGACCGTGTACGCCAACGACCGTAATGTTCAGAAAACACTGTCGACGTAAACTTACTTCCTCCAACCATGTAAACGCAGCAGTGGTTAGGCTTTTGTAGAAATATGATATGTCGACCGATGCATTAATCTCCAGTAAACCTCTTAGCGGACCAATTTGGTCCAAAGTAGATGTTTCGGAAAAAGGCTGTTTATTCATGTATTTATTTAAATAAGCATTCCTCTTCAGCGCTGGTGAACTTTCTTCAGCACTTAAAGGCGGATATCGCGGTTTTCGCTCCCTCTGTGAACTGAGGGGCGGATTATAACCAGAAGAAGGAGAAACAACGAATTTCTTTGTTTACTTATTTGTCTTGATTCTTCGAAACATCAGCAATTTTATTCGTAGACATAAAATAAACATTTCTTCAAAAATGCCTGCAGGCATCTGTGAGTTCTTTGTGTTCGGCTCGGTTTACTTTTTTAAGCATAGGTAGCTTACTTTTTAAGTGAACGCAGAATGCGCCTGCATAAAGTTGTCCAAAACAAAATCCTACGAAGAGTCGCTAAACGCCCCTTAAAAGTCCCAAAGATACACGCCGCTACACCAGCGGGCCTTGCGTTTCTAGACCCTCCTTTTCCACATTCGCGAACGACTACAATCATGAAGATGAATCATTCATTTAAAACAACCAGTTTGTATTCAGCACTCATGTTACACTACGCTTACGTCTTAGCTCTTCATACTTCGTAAAATATACTGAAATGTTCAGTTTGAAACATTTACTTTTTTAAAGACAGGGGCGGGGGTTTGTGAGGAATACTTTTACTATTAACGAATGTACTTCTAGCATGATAATTAACCACGACAATGATGGAAGCCTGTGCGCATCCAACCAAGCTTGTAGTCTTTAGTCTGAGCTAAGTGCTTCGTTGTGTAGGCCGCGCAATACCGACCGCCGCATTTTTCGCTCTTTGCAGGGGAAACTACCATTCCAAGAATCCGTGAACTTCGAAAACTCGCGTTTTCAATGCCTCTTCCATCGAAAGAACCTGTGCGGTATTATAGATCGACATACCAAGAACGCGAAACCACCGCGACGATTATTTCCCAGTCGCTTTTCAATCCCTGGAAACCAGACCAGCTCGCCGAAAGAAAAAAAACGGCGGAAAAAGTGCGCGGGTGATAGATAATCGTCGGGAATAAAGCGATATCGCTTTTGCGTGAGCTTTGTAAGTCCACTTTCGGCACTTACGAGAAAAGCGTCAGGGCTGGCGCTCGGGGGAGCAACCGCAGATGTGGTCAAAACGACGGAACCCCTGGCGCCATCTGCAGGCGGACCGGGAATTGGGAGAGTGAAGAACGCGCGGGGTCGGAGCGCGTTTCTCCTGCCGTGCTAGGTTTGTCGTTGTTTGCCGAGAGAATACTTTAACAGCCGGGCCAACGTACACAGAGATGGAATTAACATAAATTGTGTGCCTGCGTCCGCAAGAAAAAAAAAAAAAAGGCAGAGACGCGGGCAGAACATGCTGGTACCGCGTTAAATCGAATAGCTAACTGACCGAGTGAATAATTTTATTAGAACTTTGGCCGTGGTCGGCACGCGTCACCGTCGGAGGGTTTCACGCGAATCAAATTAACGATAACCGATTCACCTTACTGCTAAAATGGCCGGGTTCGTCAGATTCTCGATTCCACAGATCTGCATTAGGAGGATCCAGAGGGGCGGGGTCATGATGTCCAGACCACCCTTCAATTCTTGAATTTATACTTCCAAGAAGGTGTCTAGTTATGAAGATGTCTAGAAAAAGTCTAGTGGTGATTTTTTTTCTGTTTCTTGTTTTGGCTTCATGAAATTGCGGTGAATAAAAAAGGTTAGTATCCTCGTCCTCCTTATCATCATCATCACTGATAGAAGCTGACCCCCGCCTCAGAAAAAACCTGGATCCGCCCCTGGATCTGTCGGAAGAATCTAACGACTGCAATCTTCAGAAAACGCCGTCGACGTAAACTTACTTCCCCCAATCATATAAATGCGGCAGTCGTGCGGATCTAATGACGTCACAGATTGACGGAAATATTAAACACATTCTCTTTTGTTTGTCCTACCGTTTAAAAAAAACTAAGCAACCTTTTGCAGTACTTTAGCAGCTAAGTGGTTTTTGAACCCTAAGGGCGCACGTGTAAGATTTTTTCCCTCAACATGCATAGTGGAAGACCGCGCAGTGAGCGCTTCTATATTTCATCGTCTGCCTTTATAAATGCGACCGCTACGGCCGGAACTCTAACCCTTGGCCTCACCCTCGCACCAGAATGACGTGGTCACGAGCCACCACGCGTTGCGAGCTTTTTCCAACACGACCACAGAACACCTACACAAAGCAAACTAAGTCGACCACGACTCCATGTTTTAAGTTGGAAAGCGACTTCGGTCAACGAAGGCCTGGGTGCGCAGCAAATGTCAAATGGTTAATTTCTCAGTGACCGCAAAGAAAGAGAAATTGTTCAGTTTCAACGCCAATCTCATTCCCTTCCCCGGTACCCGCATTTTTACCCGCTTTTCAATCTAGTGTAGGAGGCCTTTGATAAGGCCATATACAACGCTTTTTTTCCCCATATGTTGTCATATATGACGTCAAGTAGCAGATTCTTTGCAGCCCAAATGCGGATATTTTTATATCTGACCTTCGTGTATAACGATTCCGTACTGAGCCAGTGATGTTAATCGTGGACATCGCTCTTTTAACTACGTTCTTTATGTTTGGTTCTACCTAGTAGTGGCACTGAAATCGAGTCTGCATTCATGCATATTCGTAAAACTGAGCCTTTCAGAAGGTCAGAACTTGGCGGAAGATAGGGAACCCTTAAGAACTGTGAGTAGCGTCACGACTCCAGATGACAAAGTTGACTGTCAACGAGTTAAACAGAAAACAAGGAGAAACCCGTCACGACCAAATCTAGTAGCACTTCAACAGCCTTGACGTCATTTAGTCGGAGGGACATCTAAAGGAACCAGGTGCGAACTTGTTGTGGCATATTACTAGGCGAAGCAAAACCAGGAGGTAAGCCCTCCTCTTCTAATAGACGTGGCAATCAGCCGTTGGTGCTCTCACCGACCATGCGACCACCGACCCAGAGTCAAAAAAGAAAAAGCGCGGCGAATTCGAACGAGAAATACGTCGGAGCGTTTAGCCTGTAGCCATTGTCTACACAAATAAGCGCCGGCTGCTGAGAAGAGCAGGAGGCCAGCGCGCGCCATAGACATGGAAGGGGGGGGTAAACGTAGGGAGCGACGTCAGAATAGTGACGTCGGTTAAGGGCGCCGCTGACGTAGAACGCGCAGCTTAACGTAGGCTTTTAGCGCGCATCTGCGCTGCTCCCGGGGTTCCCGGTGGCGCGGCGGCGGAGAGACGCCGCCTGCAATTATTCCGAGAAAGAGCGCAGCGGGAAACTGAGAGCGAGAGTATAACGGTGGAGGCCGAAGGACGAATCAATGCGTCTGAACCAAAGCAAGAAAAGAGAGTAAATTAGTTGAACGAGAAATCCTTCGGATTATCCTAAACGAAATTTGTTGGTCGACTGGGACGGCTCGAAAAGCCAGTCAAAGAGAGGGGGGAGAAAGAGGCTGGCGGTACTTAAAATATACATTTCCGAATGGACTCTAGCGGTTGGTATTTAGCAAACTGAATGGATGAGGTTGAAGCCGTTGCCGTCAGTGGAAGAAATGTTAAGAGATGCATGAAAGAGATAGCAATTAAAATTACCACATAAAACACGAAGTGTCGCGACCCGAAGTTAGCGAGGCTTGAGGTCGAGTCTTGAGCGAAATAGTGGCTGGCAATCCAAGCAGCCGATCTTACTGAGCACATTAAGAACGAGTAAAGGAAGGGCAGTTATCCGTATGCTCTGTTACTACGCAGTTTCAAAAAAAAAAAAAAATGACCGCGTATGATCACGCGCACATTCATTATTAAAGGTATAGAAAACTAGAAGGACATGTTAAACGCCGAAAGAGAGAGTATGTATACGGAGACGTTTCAAGAATATCAGAAGGAAGGTGGGGATTAAGAGGACGAAACGAAACGCTGGAACCGTATCGATTTTTGCGGCGGTTGAATATTCCAGTGTTCAAGGGTAGGGTTGCCGAAGCGCCTAACGGCATACCTGAGGCCGTTAAGCGCCTAGACGAAAAGAGCCAAGTATACCATTTGGGCGTCCACGTTACTGTCTTCTTCTGTTTTTCCTGATTTGATTCCCTTCTTCGCGATGACACCAACTATGAGGAAAAATTGTACATCTTTTGTCGTCACGTCTAGGTTCAGAGTGGTGCTGAGGTGTGCTCACAGAGATGGTCACCACAGCCCATAAGCGATACTTCTGAGTATCACTCAACAGGCACGGGGCAGTGTTTCCATCCATTTCCCGACTCGTAAATGAGAGCAATACCGGGACCCACGTTTTAACATACTATTAATCTAACAACTGGTGAATCAGGTCGCTGCCCAATTGGGGAGGGCATCAGCCGCACAATCGCTTTCAAACCATCAAGGCGTATTAAAAATGATAACTAAGCTCTGACACTGAGAGCTATTAAAAAAAATACTGGCACTGGCCTAAGTGAAAAAAGTAGTACAGCGGAGTACAATATTCACTGGCGTGGAAACAAATTTGAGGCCATGTTTAAAAGGAAAGAAGTCTACCCGATAGTGTCTTATGCCCTGAACCGCCTTGGAAGAGATACAGTGACCATATTACTGTAGCGCACTGATTGAGCGCACTATATCGTTGCAGTCCAAAGAGGTTGAGCTGGTTGCCATTCGAGGTGCGCAGGAATATTCGTTTCGGCATAAAAGCCACCGGACAAACAGTACACCTCTCGACTGCAACGCCCGCTTATTGCATTCGCCCTAGCGCCCAGTGAGACATTTTTAAACAACTAAAGTGTTGATTTTATAGCTTTATAGCTGCTTCTGACTTCCTCATCTGTTGTCTTAGCCTTCCTTGCCCTAATATGTTTTTCTCAGCATTTTAAGAGTGGAAACAGTACGGCGAATCTGCTCTGCTTATCGTCTGCTCGCCGCAGCTGACGCAGACGAGTGCAGCCAGTGTTGCCATCGCTGGGCGTCAGACATCCGCTAAAAAAACCAATGATAAATCCGCCAGACTCCGCTAGATTCTAAAACATATCTGCTAAATTTCCCGCTAGGGCCTATTTTATTTAAAAAACAGTGCAATTTCGTATGATAAATGCCTTTATCATTCTTAAAAGATCCCCAAAAGTACGAGAGCTGAAATAACATATAAAAGAGTCTTACAAGGAGTCTAACTAGAACACTTGAGGCTTCAGTGCTGCGGTGGTCGTCATTGGTCAACCTCATCACACATGAGGCTAAAAGTTATGAATGTTCACACTGATGAAAAAAAGAACTCACAGGTCAACGAAAAACACATGGAGGTCTTCGTCGCCGCTGTCGTCGTCTGACACCATCTCCACAGGACCGCTGGTACTTGTTGAGGGACCAGAAAGGTGACTTGGTTACACAGACGTTGCAGATGTCCCGATTGCACTAATAACTGCCGCGGGAAGTTCGTAATCAAAACAACTTTTCTGGTGTCGCTTCAGCCCCGCTCTTACGAAGAGTTGTTTCAGACTTCAGCATGTTCCTCAGCTTGGATTTTACTATGTTAAGCTGACTAAACGTCCTCTCTACTTCGGAATTTGAATACGGCATCACGATCATTGACATGGCAAATCAGGCCAGCTCGGCGAACGGGTTTTCGCCATAGGCGTCCTTATAGGAGTGAACTTCACACCAAGACTGCGTGGACGATATTTGCTTCCAGTCCAGGAGGGTGATTTTGCTCCACTGGTTTTGAATTTTTTCGATTGTCTCGGGGGGCACTGCCATAGCAGAAAAATCAATGGCTCCTTCACGACGCACAAAGCGTTTTCGACCGATAAGAGTGGTGTTTCCTGATGAACTGTGATTGATGTTGTCGCTAATTCGCTGTCTGATTTGGTCTACTAGCGTGGTAATAAACCTCATGCAGGTTTCTCGCATCACAGCTTCATCTGCGAGAGAGAGCCCGTCGGTCTTCCGAGCTTTCACGTTGTCAACGTACGTCTCAAACAGGTAGCCCAGATATGGCTTGGGATTCAAGTGGTCCTCAAGTCTGCACGTCAGCTGTGCTCCGTCGGAATTGCGACTTTTTAACCAAGCTTGAAAGTAAAGTCATGAGGTCTTTCAGCAGCTTTGCTTGATCCGCATCTTTCGCCTCGAATGCCTTGTTAACCTTCTGAACATCTGCCAGAATCGGCCTCAAAAAAAAGCAAGTACCCCAGATTAATCTGGTTTTCGTACATACCATACAGCACCTTTGCCCAATAGCACTTTTCAGTCCGCCTTGCCATCTCGAAGTGCGCCTTCAATTCGGTCCACTGGTCTACTATCCTTGATACGGCTATTTCGAGGGATAGCCACCGCGTCCTGCACGCTTGCACAATCTCCAGTGGTTCATCGCCGTCATTCATCAGACCGTAGAGCTTCTTGTACGCAATTTGCCGGGCAGGGGATCTTGCGAACCAGTTGTACGTTTCGCTTATTAGGTATTCCAAGTTTCTCGGCAATGCTTGCGCTGTAGCAGCCGACGTGGCTAGCTGCAAAAAGCGGCAGACGCAGCGGATCAGTACGAGGTGGAGAGCCTCAGCTTTCACCTTCCGATGAACGTCATTATTGATCCCCGTCATAACGCTCGCGTTGTCTGTCCCTACGCCTCTCATCCTCTCCAGTTTAAGACAGTACCCCATCAGAGTGCATTTCACAGCCGCCACAATTCCATCTGCCGTGCACGCTTCCAAGGTGCACAAGGTAAGGTGCAACAGTTAAGGTGCAAGGTGCTACAATTTCTGCATTTTTAGAGGACACGGAAATGGTTTCTTGCAGGGCGATTTTGAATAGGTACACTGCGTGAGGTATCCGCCAGAAATCTTTTAGAGGACATGGAAATGGTTTCTTGCAGGGTGATTTTGAATCGGTGCACTGCGTGAGCAGAAATCCGCTTGTATGAAAATGACCCGTCAAAAAATTCACTAGCCGCTAGACTAAGTTTTTCCCCGTCAGAATAAAATAAAATCCGCCAGATTTAGCGGAAAATCCGCTAAATTGGCATCACTGAGCGCAGCCAAAGGCGGGGTGCGAGCAGACGACCCTACTTTTTCCTCTTTCAAATTCTTAAAAGAGCTTATTCAGGGAAGAAAAAGTCAAAAAACGAAGAATGGGGTAACACGTTATCCAAACGGCCATTCAGTTTTCCACAACGTTACAATGACGAACACTGTGAGCGCAATGAGAGGGCGCTGCAGTCGAAAGGTGTGTTGGGCCACGGCCGCTGTTGGGGACCTGCGTTTGTCCTTTGGGTGTCATCCCACGGAACGCACGTTTATAAAGTAAAACCCGATCATGACTACCGACCAACTTAATTTCCACGGACCATAACCGTATTCTCTGATATCCCTTCCGTCACCTCCTGGATCCGGCTCTGAGAACGTAGATTTTTTTTTTATCCCCGTTCAGACAGGAATTCGTTTGCCGGCAGTATAGCAGCGTGTGCAAAGCCGTAATATGTAAGTGCCGCTCCGTCAACGCTCCTCCGCTCACAAGCGCCGGCGCGCTCAAATCCCGGAGATTAATTAAACGAGCCGAGTAATTGCGTGTCGTCCCTCACGGCTCACCGGCTGCTCATCGCGGAACCAAATTCACGCCCAGATTGCGGCCGACACACGCCTCCTAGGTACTCGAAAAGCTTACGCACCTGCATTCACACCCCCCTCACTCTCTCTTTTGACACTCCGTGATGGCATATTTTATATCAGATGAGTGACGTTAAACAACAGCGACAGGAACGATAAAAAAGCCGAGTGAAACGAGCTAAAATACCACCGTTCACCAGACTGTAAAAGTACAACAGTTCGAGGCCTTCGGCATGCCTGCGAGGTGTCGGAACAAGCTGGCCAGGAAAGGCCACCTTGCACGCACGGCTGAACTTTGTCGATTATGAATTCTGAAATTTAATAAGCGGAGCTCGTAGCGGAGCCGCACCCCAATCGCAGCTGGCGCACGAATGCGTCCAATTTCAGTCTACACTGGTCTGCCTGTCTGAGGAAGCGAGCCTGCCGGCAAAATAAAGGTTCTTGCGATGGCGTCAGGCCTGACGGGAAAATAAGGACGCAGGGTAGAAAAATATCTCAGTGGTGCGATATTTTCGGTTGTGTGGGAGTGGGGTACAGTTTGATGGAAGTAGTAGTAGTAGAAACTTTATTTTGAGCTCGAAACGACTGTGTCTTCAGACGCCGGACGGGGCGGTTCCCTTGTCTCGGGACCCGTATGCGGCCAGCAACTCCTGGCCCCTGGCCGCCAGTGCAAGCTGGATCGGCAGGGCGGGGCTGGACCACAAGGTCTCCTATCGCTCATAGAGTGGGGTAGGGGGGTATGGGGGGTTTGGAGGTATGGGTGTCTTGAGTTTAGTGCACTCTGCGATAATGTGTGCAAGAGTGACAACGTTCACTGCGCAGAATAGGCATTTGCCCTCCTCTCGTTCTGGATAGAATTGGTACGGTATACGACGGGGTGCGCAAACGACCCTGCCTGAATTCACCTGATTATCGTTTGCTGGTCCCGGTCAGGGCGCGATGCGGCTCAGGGAGGGTACACCGCTGTTCTCTGTACTCGTGTGTTATCTCTTTGTATGTGAGCATCGGGGTTGGGGTGCCGGTGTCCTGCCCTGCCCGGAGGGTCATTGCTCGGGCGTGGTAGTCGGCGATAACGTTGCCGGCCACCTTTGTATGGGCAGGCACCCACGCGAGCTCTATGGCTCGCCCCGGTGCCCTACTCTTGGACATAATTGCGGCTGCCTCTGAGGAGATCACCCCTTTCCTGAAGCCACCGTACGCTTTTTTTCGAAAGAAGGGATGCATGTTTACCAACCTCGCTGTCTGTCTTCTCTACCTATGGATCAGTGTATTTCAGTGGGAAAATGAATTAATGAACACGTAATCAACACCCCGGTGGCATACGCGTCCACATTTGTACTGGAGCCATCAACTTTCTGGAACAATTGTCTAGGCTAGTCGTTGAGGCAATAACAGAGCAGTCGCTGGTTTGTTCTTATACTTCCACCATCTCATCTGCATCGCGAGCATTTGATCTGCGACGTTTTCTGGGTGCAGTACACGGGGCACAAAAATGTGGCCGTTTGCAGTTCGAATTTTCGAGTTCGGATTCATTTCGAATTCAAATTAGAACAAGTTCGAATTTGAACGAATTCGAACGAATTCGAACAAGAGCGTAGTTTACAAAGTACGGGGAATATATTTGGTCGTCCTTCTGTTTACGCCTAAGCTATTAACTCTAACGGGATGAGAGAGAGAGAGAGAGAGAGAGAGAGAGAGAGAGAGAGAGAGAGAGAGAGAGAGAGAGAGAGAGAGAGAGAGAGAGAGAGAGAGAGAGAGAGAGATCAGCTCCAACTAAAGGAGGAGCTGGCTGCTGCCAACATTGGAGCAATGAAAAGGTATAGTGACTAGGCGACTACGAAATTACACGTGTCCTATGGATTTCGCCAGTGTATGCCCTCTCAATTGTCCTAACTTTGAGTTTTTAAACAGACTGCAAAAGTTTGGTCTGCTAAAACTGTATCAACTCGAGCACCCGGTGTTAACACACGGGTCGTGTTAATGAACCATGGCTGACAATTTGCCTTTTGCGTGTTAAATGTAAATCACGTCGAAGCCGGTACAGCCTGGTGGGCATTGACATTTACAATTCATGACTGAGAGGTCACTATTTGTGCAGGTAGACACACGATCTAGAAAATGACCCCCGATAACCGGCCGCAAGGAGTAAGTGCGTCAACTACCACGCTAACCGGGAACAGCGACCCTCCGAGTACAATGGGTTAGTGCGCGAACCACGCGGCCCGATTGATTCTTTCGAAGCCTGTTTTACGTCCGCACAGCCACGATGACGTCGATGGGGTCGTCCGTTTGACCGTTGAATGCATGCGACCTTCACTGTGTCTCGCGGCAGGAAACTTGTGCCTTGCAACACGCTGTATAACGCTCGCGAGAAATGGAAGCCCGCCACAATGACCCGTTATTTTTCGTTCTTTCGAATTCGCGTTGGACTCCACATTCTAATCATGGTTTGTTGAGCGCACGGCTACCACAGAATCTCGTTGGTGCGTTCATCAGAGAGCTACGAAATAACAAAAGAAAATCCCGCAATCTGCACGAAGTGAATGATGATGAGAGGGGCGAAGCTAAAATGCTTATCGGTGAAACCATGAAACATTGTTATAGGTCTTCTTGACGGCGCGAACCATCTGAATGAGTGAAGGACATAAGGCGCGTTCGTAGCCATGCTCGCGTCTCGGTTTGTTGCGCAGTGGGAATTGTGCCACGTACCTCTCGTCGCGGCCAGTCGTGGGATTGAAACCGGGCGCCGCCGCGTCAAGAGCACCACTTCTCTCTCGCAAAGCTTGAGACTTTTCACCGCTCCGTTGACAAGCCCGTCGACGACGTCGATGTTTGTGGTGACTATGTAGGGCTTGTTTGGGACTATGAGAATCTCCATGGGTAAGTTGGCGAATTCGGTGTGTGACATTTTAGCCACCTTGGTTGTCGCCTTCTGCAGAGCGTCTTGTGTCGCGTACCCCGGTACGTGTCCTGAGCTCGCAGGCGACGAACGACAACCTCTTCCTATCCCCCTTGTTGGGTAGCAACGAACGCGTTGAACGTTTTGACCTCTTCGGCCAATCTTTGGTTGGCCAATCCCTAGGGGGATCCTGCCACAATCATCATTAATGTGCCGGATACAGCAGCAACGAGGGACGGGACAGGGACCGAGCAAGAGGAGCTTCGCCCCTAAAAATCCCGGGCCATCTCCACTAACGTGAAACCTGGGGAAGAGCGAAGCATGCAGAGTGTGTGTTCTCTGCGCCTTGGCGTTTTTGCCAACGGAGATATACCCCCATTTATCCTACTCTGTCCCTGCCCCTTACCACAGTAGAGCAATGGGAGGCTACGCTGCTCAGCTCCGACCCACAAGTGCAAGAGTGTGTGATCCGGCTGGCCGAACTCGCCGCTGTAGGGCCCACAGGCTCCTGGCCGTCGACTGGGGACTGTAGGGTGCCGGTGCTGCCAGCCGGCGCCTCTCTTTCTATACTGCTTTGGATAAATAATGTTTTTACCACCACCACCACCACAACCAGCGGAGATACATATAACCGTTGGGGAGTAGAGGTATACAGCTGCACTGTAAAGGTCGCGTTCCTTTGAAGCCCGAAGCGTCCCAGCGCGAGGCGTAAACGAGTGTGCCGGTGTTTTAGTACCGCAACTACATGAGACGACGGTTACGACGACGACACGAGACGCCAGCAGCCCGAACCCCTAAGGGGCTTTGCCCCTAAAGCCTACAACACGGGAATCGTATTGTCCCGACACACGGTATACAGAAGGAAGAGGCATTCGGAGCTCAACTACCGAAAAATTGCAAAAAGAAGAATACAGGTGTTTCGAAGTTTCGAAGAATGTGAAGGCAAAGCCTAGTTGGGCTTTCTGTTGATATCACGTCGAACTTTCTGTTGAACTGTGGGGCTGCAACCGTCATCAGTTGACCAGACCCCTCGACAACACCCTCCGACGCTCGATCCGCTCATTCGCCATCGCCAGGAGACTCCTGTTATATCTGCTGTTTTTTTGGTACGATTCGGTACCTTTTCCGGTAACTTAACCTCTCAAGGGGACTTATATTGCACGTGCGGAAGCAACCTATACCTCGTCTGACGCTGCTGTTTCCCTGTTCCAGCGCGCAATGCCCGCCTCGCGCTCGCTCCGACAACTTCACCTTTTTCATGTACCTCCAATTTTGTGTTCCTCACAACGTAAGCGCCCGAAACACTGAAGGCATCCTTCAAAACCCGCGCTAACATATCAACCTGCTTCTACTCGTATTTTTACGCACGTATACCTGTCGTGCGGGCATTTAAAGCAACCGGTACTCGTGTTTACACCAATTAAGAGCTCCTAAAAGGTGTGCGAGGGATCGGGATGTCGGGGCAGGAATAAGCGGCGCATCGTCTTATACGCATCGCGCTGTAAACCCGCCATCGAAGCCCGTCGAAGACATCGCCCTCAGCTGCAGTCCCAGCAGCGTCACGTCTACGAGACGAGAAAGAGGAAGCCACACACAAAAGCAGAATCGTGAATGCGAACGGACTTTGGCAGCTGTGGCCCGAATAGTATAGTAGAGCGAAATAGTAGAGTAGAGACCGACGGCGAAAAAAACAGAGCCCGCGGAGTGACGGCGCGCGCGTCGGCAACCCACGCAACGTCACGTCTTGTTCGCAGTATTGCTGCCGCCGGCACCTGCAGCCTGCATCAGGAGAGCGTGGGAGGCTTTCGAGGTCCTTTCACTGCTCTTATTTAGGGCCCGAGACAAATGGCGGGAAAAGGAAAGAGCACACGCAGTAACGGGAAGAACTGAGTCTTCCAGGGCGCCCGCGCGTTCACGGTAACTTTCTGAATGAGAATCGCGCAGGCGTGCGCGGCAGCATTAACGAGTCTGTGTATACAGCAAGACTGTTGCTCCCGACGCCGTCGCCAAGCGACGAGAGAATGAGTTGTCTTCCGATTTCGATTACAGAATAAATGGAGCTGCCGATCGTCACTCGTCCCCTGTCTCAGGCCCTTCCTTTTCTTTCTAGCATTTTCTTTCTGGCAGTTCAGTCTACGTAAATTTTTTCTAGGCCATGATAAATGTGCGTACACCGCAAAAGTTTGAAGTACCAGCTTACTCCTCGAGTGGAGCTGAAAGGTTTTACGCTAAAACGCCGGAGAAACCACCGTTCTTTCTAACTGACCAATTTGGTCACAGTTAAACGTTAGGTTTTTGCTTTCAATTTTTGGGGGCCCAGAAACCTTTGGCGCGGCCTAGAAATTTTTTACAAGGACTGCACATGGTATCGGGGCAGTGAGGCAGGGGTAGGTGGTAGGTGTGATTCTATGAAGATGGGGGTGATGGTAGTAGGGGTGGGCTTGCAGTCGGCGCCAGATGCGAGCGTCTGCCGTGGAAAGTGAGGGGTGGCGAGGGTGAAAAGGTGGGGCGGGTGGCTCTGTAGTAATGGAAGGTATTGGTGCATGGTTTGAGGAGGGGGCCCACAGGACCGGAGGGTCGCAGAGCGATGCGTCGTCTTCCCCTTCTGGAGATGCCCGTGTGGACTCTGATACAACTCCCACCCCGTAATGCTTTACCCCGCCAACCCCACTTTTTAGCCTCCCTGGAGCAGTGGGAGAGCGGGCTGCAGAACAGCCGACTTGAAGAACAGGAGTTCCTGATTTCTCGGGCCAGGACGGCTGCAAAGGCACGCGGCCTACCGGACTAGGACGACCACCCACAGCTATGACCACCCACAGTAACGCTTTGTGGCGGGCTAGTTGGTTGAACATCGGATTGTAGGATTGCGTTGGGTGTAACACAGGACGGGCTAAAAAAGGATACATAAAACAGGGCAGTTTTAACATCAAGTGTACGTGTCCTTTTTAGTGTTATACGCAACGCCGTCCTGCACACGTCAATCTCTTTCTTCTCTCCTTCCATATCCGCTTCATTTATTACATCCGCGTTATTACATTTGTTTGAGTGTCAGTGACTAGACATGCTTTGTCACGATGTTGTGTTACTTTCTGTGTATTCCATGTTATTGATGACCGCCCTATTACTCTTTGAAGTTTGTACCCCCCTTACTCAATGCTCTCACTGAGCTTGTAAGGTATCGTAAATAAATAAATAAATAAATTTCAATAAACGTTTTCACCACCACCACCACCAGGACTACACGGTATAAAGTTGAAGAGGGAATGCGGTGATCTGTAACGGGAGGTGTGGAATAGGCGCATCCTTCTTGTGCTCTTCTCGCTCCGTATAATTTGTAGCTGTCTTGTAAACGTCCTTGAGGTGCCTTTGGAGGATACTTCTGACGACTACATGAACGCTAGCACGGGGCATGCACTGATGACGTGTGCTGTAGCGGCTGCTTGCTTAAATTCTGCGGTTAACCTTTTTTTTAGGAGCACTAAGGTAACGGGAGATTTCTATGCTGCGATCAGGTGAGACGACGTCATTCGTGACCGCCCGGCAATTTCCACAGCACCGACGTACGTCCGTCATGAACTGTTTAAAGCAAGGCCAGAGTTATTGACCACGAAGTCTTATTTCCTCAAGTTAAGCCTAAATATTTTGACTAATTCCCGTTTACTTCACTCGCCTCTTGAAAGTAAGATGTGTTGATGTACCGGGGAGTGTTAACAGGGAAGAAGAGGAGATAGAGTCGAAAGCGCTTAAACTTCGAACAAGGGAACTAGGGCCAGAAGAACAACCACACGGGACGAAGCGCCAATTCTTCGCCAGTTGCTGCAAATTCTTTTCGAGGGCATTTCTGATCAGCCAATTTTCTGATGAGACGAACAAATTTTCACGGTCGTGTCGTCTTAACAGAAGTTTACTGAGTATAACTGCATCATCCCACGTCGTTGCAATCTGCAGTCACACAAGTTAATTCCAGAAAGGAAGAAAATTTGTTCAATGGAATTTACAGGAAAGAACTACACCGGCCTCACTTCTTCAAGGCGCCACCGTCGCCCCAATGACATTCCCTCGTATCTTCTTCTCCCTTTAACCTTTCCAACGCGAAACAAAGCGCCCTGAATCGCGTTCTCCCCGAGGAAGACCCAGTCTGTATCAAAGTGCAACCGTTAAAGCGCATCAACACGGGGACTACCGAGAAGAAATCGACCTCCGCTCCTTCCTTTGCTCGTACACGGCGCCGGCCGGCCGGCCGTCGCTTCCTGCGGCAAGACGCAGCTGCTGCTGTCGCCGCCGTGTATACAAACGCGGGTTCCTCTCCCAGGGCTCGAACCCGCGGTTTTTCGTCTCTCCCATTCCTCGCGGTGCGTAGGCAAACGACTCCGCCTTCGCCCGCCACCTTCAAAGCCTCCTTTCTTTACAGGCGTCCGCGAAAGTCCTTGGTCGTCGTCGGAACAGCCTTCGACACAGCTGCGCCAGGCAGTGAAGAAAAGAACCGCCAGAGCTTCCGCGGGGAAAAGAAATTCGCGACTCGGTCTTGAGGGGCGCGGCGCGGTGAGCGTTCAGGCCGCCGTATGTTTAAGGTCAAGGTTAACGGTCCGTGAGGCTGCAGAATGCTCGGAATGACGAGGTGACATGCGCGCGGACGCCGAAGATTTTGATGTGTCCTTCTGCGTCGAGAGCAATAATCATAATAAAAAAGGCGTGACGATTCTCTGAAGCTGCGTCGAATGGTCTGCTGATATAGTTGGCGCGTGGTAAGGAAGAAAGAAAGAAAGAAAACAAGCTCTCATGTGCCGAATAAAGATCGCTTGGACGTCCACTGGCATTCGCATTACATCTTGTCTCTCTCGCCACTGCCTGAAGAGTTTAGCGATGTGAGCGCCACTAAACGGTAGTTACCAGCATGATAAGCGGGATGTGATTCCTGATTTAACCTGTCCCACTCATCCGTGGTCCCACTTGAACGTCTTGGTATATCATGGCTGGAGAAACTATGACGCCGCTGCGCTCATGTTAGTCTGCTGTGGGATGAAACTCCCGTCCATACTCTATACCCGTCTTCTTATAACCATTTGTTAAAAGGACTCTGCAACACTGCCGATAAACACTTTCACTCTTTCCTTCGCGTCTTGAAGCATTGTAAAAGTTACAGTCAGGGCCAGCCCGGAGAGGCACTGCGTGATTTGCTCGTCACACCAGATACGTCTTCCATTTCTGCTTTTTTATGTGGCTTTATTTATAAAGTGGATATCGAATGAGTTTATTGCTGCAAAGAAATCCGCCCAATAGCCGCTAGACCGCTGTAATGATGTAATTACAGCGGTCGAAGAACGCCAAGACCGGGAAAAGGGGAAAATTATTTTGAACAAGTTTCTAAGTTATCTGGTGGGAATGGAGTAGTGATTTTTGAATCAGGTACTTCATGAGCCCCTATTCTAAGCATTGAGTGTGTTTCGAGAATACGTTCTGAAAGCATTTAGGATATAAACGAGTCGAAAAAAGTGTATCAGGGCCGTTTTAAGGAGAGATAAGAAAAGGGAGAACTCTTTATTTACTTGACTGAAAAGGTAAGCTAGGTTAGCGGTAGTGCTTGTTACGTCAGTTGGGGATGGTCGCAATGCAGTGAGGCGGATGTGGGGGATTAAATTTTAATATAAAAAAGACACAAGCGCAATAAAATGCAGGAAACAAACCGTTAAATAGAGCGCTAAGGAGGCTAATTCAAAAACAAGCCAGTCTGTTGTCAGGAGATATAGCGGGGAAGAAAAGCGAGCATTAAAATTTCTTGACGTTACCAGCTTTCAAGGTGCGCAAAAATAAAGTAATTTTGCAGGATAGTTGCGAAACAACAGTACTTTGACTTTCTCCGGGCGCTTATTGTGTTCTGGCGGTGTTACTTGCGAATGTGTGTTCAGTCTGGTTTCGTAGCATAAAAACAGGATCAATATCTTTGAATTTCGCGCTTAACGACGATTGAACATTTTCCCGCTATTTCCAATGTTTATCTACTTTTTTATTCATTCTGGTTTACTCACTGAACGATCGCCCCTGCGGATCTCATAACAATTAACTGTATTTCTTTTTTTAATCTTTCTGAATGCTTTGTCTGGTCAATATATAAACGTCGAAGTTTGTGCTTGCGCGTTGTAGTTACATTCTCAGTTTTCAGTGATGTCGAAACTTCGAAAGCACAGACAAAATCAACTATACTTAGTAATATAACGCGTGTCGGGCAGCAGTTCGCGGGAAAGCGGCCTGGATTTCGCAAGACATTTGTTTATCCCATTCGTCTGCTACCTTCTGGTTGCGATTCATTATTCCACTGCCTTGTTTTGTTAATGTCGACCTGTTTTTCAACAGAGTGCACTGTTATAGGTCGGACCTTTTCAGAGCACTATTATTAGGCTGTTTGTTTGTAAGGCCATTTCATCTGCACTTTGCTCGCTCACGTAGCCACAACGGCCTTATACGTGAATGTTATTGCGACCTGGCTTTTTTTTCTTTCCTTTAATTCAATCTATGTTTGTGTTTCTGATATTTATGCCGCTAATTGCTTTAAAGTTTCACAGACCAAATGTGTGCAATTAAACGTCCCGCATTTTACGGCTCCCTTGAAGGTGTTTACCGTATTTTTGCGATTCTAAGCAGCCCCAGATTCTAAGCACCCTCCCCTAATTTCAGCGGGACAAATTGGGAAAAAAGTTTGCAGGACGAATCTAAGCACCCTTTTTCTAAGCAACCATCCCAAGATAGATTTAGATACGCGTGGGAGCGGACCCAAGCTGTCGTTGTGGTCAAGTAATTTATGAAGTTTTCAATTACAAACCACTTCGACGTAACAGGATAAGACCTGCTGGGGTATACTGAGAGTGGCGGCCCAAGCGGCACAATCTTGATTAAAGACAAAAAAAGGAGGAAAGGTGGCTGCGTATCGATGCAAGCGGTGGTTCAGTGTGTGTACTTATTTTTCTTTTGAATGCTTGCCGAATGAATCATTGTTACTTGCGCCCTTCTGTCGAAATAGGGCCGCGAAAAAAATGACGGGGGAGGGAGAGGGTAACTTATGTTTTTTTTTAGAGAGAGAGAGAGAAAGAGAGAGTGAGAGAGAGAGAAAGAGAGAGAGAGAGAGAGAGAGAGAGAGAGAGAGAGAGAGAGAGAGAGAGAGAGAGAGAGAGAGAGAAAGAGAGAGAGTGAACTTAATTTTGCAAAAAAAAAAAAAAAGGTGTAGGGGAGCACGTGGTCGGATTCTTCATTTCAGGATTCCCTTGGTGCTTGCAGCCTTCTCAGTACGTCCCACCAGTCGAAGCTGAGTTTCGTTGCTGGAGCTGGCCTTCTGTCTCCCACTGCTCACAGGAAGGATTGGGGAATGGGCGAACATTTGTTTTTTTTTTTTTTTTTTTTGGCAGGCCTACATCATGTGGTAGAGGGTACAGATCTCACCGCAGTAGTAGTAGAGGGTGGGTTGAAGGTAGAGAGCTGTAGAGGGTGGAGTTGATGGCGTGAAGTTTAGATAGGTGTGCGAACGTGTCTGTCTGCAAAAACCTGAGTTTATGCTCCTGTTCCTTGGTGAGTGAGGGGTGGGCAGGAGGATACTGTTGCCGACTCAGCTTGTAGTGCTGTGTGATGCTTTGGTATGTTACTAGGGGAATCTAATACACCCCTCTTACTTTGGGCGTCGCGAGTGTGGAAAAAAGGGGTGCTTAGAATCGAGTAAATGGGGTATATAGGTGCTTTCAAAGTAGCCGTTGGTTTCGACTGAAGGTTATTAGGGCGAAAGCATTAGTTAACTCGGTAGGCCGAAAATTCGATGAGATGGCCAAGAAATGGCGGAAGAAAGGGACGGTGAGTGGCACACGAAATGGCCTACATCAAATGACCGCAAACTGGGAGGGGAATGAATGGACTGACCCAGATTTCATAGGTAAGTTGCGCAAGCAAAATAAATCAATCGAGTCGAAAAGAAAATTGGGTAGGGAGTGTTTAGCTGTCCTGTAGTTTCTGCTGCCTACAGGAAATTTACACTTGTCGCCTTTTCTCAATTTCCCTGCCTTTAACCAAGATGTTAAAGCACCCGTCGCGGTGGCCCAGTGGCCAAGGCGTTGCGCGGATGAGCCCAAGGACACGGGTTTTATTCCCGGCCGCGGTTGCTGCTTTTCTGAAGGAGGCGAAAGCGAAAACTCCCGCGTGTCGAGATTTCGGCGTCGCACATCAAGGATTCCCAGTTGTCGAAACTAATCCGGAGCCCTCCACTACGTCGCGCCTCATAGACCATGTGGCGCTTCGGCGCATTAAACCCCATGATTTCAATTTTTCGAAGATTTTAGAGGTTAGTCTAATGTGTTACTTATAGCCATTTGCGAAAGCAGGGTAGCCTACCTGCAAGATTGGTTGAGTGCAGTATTCATTTCCTGCGGGTTCCTTCCTCTGGGCATCCCGCATTTCTTTCTTGTTAGATAAGCTCCAAGCAAGCAGATCCTACGTTTGCCCCTCCCAAATAAAATGACGCCATTCGTTTCTTTCCACAACATCGATGTAATGATCACAGGGGCATGTGCAGGTCATAGGCCCGAAAGAATGAATGAATGAATGAATGAATGAATGAATGAATGAATGAATGAATGAATGAATGAATGGGCAGGCAGAATGCGCTTCCGTATCGCCAAAGTCGGTGCATGTAACTTACGACCGACCGCACGAGCACTGCTTCCGACCTTTTTAGTCGCTTAAGAGACAGCTATGGAATGTGTCCGGTGCACTTGTGTCAACCTTACAGGAAGGAGGGGAGTTCTTCTCGTAAGACCAAAACCGGGTATCATTGAAGACCAGGACTCCGAAGTGCCTATAAAGCGCTCGATGGACGCAGCAGAGAGTTTTAGCATAGCGGCTAGCGGAGGGTCATGCTTCGGCGGCGGGTTACCGGGACCCAACTGCGCAGGCGCGTGCGGAGAGGGCGAGGAGGTCGCTCCTAAGCGGAACTAATGCGCTAGCACGGCGAGGGCCGGGCCGCGGAACTAATCCATCCTACCGGAACGAATCCGCAAGTGCCCAGTCGGTTCCCGGTACCCGCCACCGTAGCGTTAGCGGACGCTACCCGCTATGCTAAAACTAGAGAGTTTTAGCATAGCGTGCTCCGTCCGCTACGCTACCCGGGTAGCGGGCGCGACTGGGGAGAGCAAATGCTAAAACTAGAGAGTTTTAGCATAGCGTGCTCCGTCCGCTACGCTACGGCGGCGGGTAGCGGGCGCGACTGGGGAGAGCAAATTCGTCACGGTGGGGTGGATTAGTTCCGCGCGGCCTGCCTTCGCCATGCGCTGCCACTCCTCGCACTCCCCGCCTTCCGCCAACCTGCCCGCTCTTTCCCTCCGCTGAGGGGCAGGGACCTCCGGCTCGCACTCCCCGCTCCGCGCGTGCATGCGCAGCGTCCGGTAGCGAGCCCGCTACCCGCTAACCTTAGCGTAGCGCGTGCTCCGTCCGCTAACGCTACGCTATGCGGGAGCATAGCGCTGGGTGGAACGCTACGCTAAGGGGCAAGCCTCCTCATATTACGCTACGGGTAGCGTAGCGTAGCGTGCGCATGCTAGCATAGCGGGTACCGTCCGCGGACCGTTACGGCGGCGGAGCCGGGTACGACCGCGGACATCACGGCGGCGGAGCCCGACTAGGCAGGTGCACGTTCGTTCCGGTAGGGTGAATTAGTTCCGTGGCCCGGCCTTCACCATGCCCGCGCATTCGCTCCGCTGAGGGGCGTCCTCCTCGCCCTCCACGCACGTGCCTGCGCAGTCGGGTCCCGGCACCCCACCGCCGAAGCATGACCCTCCACTAGCCGCTATGCTAAAACTCTCTGTTGACGGTGTAGCGTCACCGCTGCGCTTGACCGGGAGAACCCGAGGAGGCTACGAAGCCACAATTATTTCCCAAATGAAACTGTCATTACATGCCGTCTGGTGCCCTCGGTAGACTTCAAATAATGATACTCAACAACGACGATTGGTAACTCACTGCACAACTATGTCGGCACCACGGCATTTATGGAGCCGTACTTTTACACTCAGCCACATTCGTGCAGTCCCTGACGCACCGGAAGTTACTAACAAGTTGATTGGAACGTAACCACGGCACTATATATGTAGGAAGACAAAAAAGTGAGCGATATACAAAGAGAGAGAGAGAGAGAGAGGGAGAGATGTAGCTTAGAAGATTTGAGTAAACAGGACGCGAAACTTTGGACGAAATGGAAGTTTCAGTCCGGTGCCAACGCTTCGACAAGAAGACTTGTTGCCCTAGCGAAGACAAGATCTTCCGTCGAAACGTAGGCACCCCTCGTACGAAGTTTCGCATTCTCTTTTTTTTTTTACGTCTATTTCTCACAATACATGCATATATGCGTTCAAGCTAAGTTACTTTTTCTCTGGATTGGTTTACGCCCAGAATGCGTGAAACTTCCAAGAGTCAAAATCAACTCTCATGCCTGTCAGAGTCAAGAGCGCGTGTGTACGTTAGTTATCAAGCTCATGAGAAGGCATTTGGGCCAGTATACCCCTGGGAATAGAAGTTTCACAAAGAATGATTAAACGACCACCTGTGGTTCGCGCTCAGGCGTACCGGTATAGCCTGTGTAATATCGTGCAGTGGTGTTAACGTTTTCCAACCACGTGCGACTAATCTTATCAGCGCAGGTGACAAATTTGGAACTCGTTTCCAGATCCACCGCTCTATTTTCACGGCAATGCCTTTAAAGGAGCCATGAAGACAATATACAAGTTGGGTTTATTAGAAAGACTGCTTAGTCCCGATAACAATGATACCAATATCATCGCAATCTTCGAACAAATAACGGAGATATTAGAGAAAACGTGTGAAGCAGGCGCGGCCCCCTAGCCAATTTCCCGCAACTTTTTTATGACGTCACGCAACCTTGTTTCTGCGATTGGCGGCCGCCTAACTGACCTGTCGCGACGACACATGACTGGACGTCTGTAATGGGGCCTCTAGTTCCATTTGACCGCATCACTTGAATGCTAACGTGCAGTTAACGCACTCCCGTATGACGTCATTCTTGCTCATAACCCGTCACTGTGGCGCAAAATCTTCTTGCTTTTTTTCGTTAAGTGGCTGTAATGGAACTGAGTGAGATACTGAATCCTATTTCTTTCAAATTAAACAAAGTTGTATTTTCTCTTCATGGCTCCTTTAAGAAGCGAATGTAATACTAATGAACAAGCCCGGGGATGATCGCAATGTTCTGATTTCTTCCCGGTCGGCGCCAGAAAACTGCACAAGGTTTTATTCTATGGGTAAGAAACTGAAGTTAGAAGAGAACAAAACAAGACGCGCACCAGGTATCTTTCCTTGTTCTTCCTTTGGGTTTTCTTAATAAACCTAAACGTGTAATGCCATCGAAATCAATAACCTCCAAACATTGAATAAAGTTCGTCGCGCCTTTGTGATTTCTTTTCGCTACGCGTGAGCAAGCCTTCACGAAGACTCAACATAACTCGCGGTAGCGTGTTATTAATTTTCCCTTTATTATTTTTTTGCCTTTGGAATAAGCAGAGGCTAGAAACTCGGCGCCGAAGAGAATGAAACAGAATAAAGTACGCAGCATCCTCACAGCATTCGTTCACATCACGTATAGGCCAGTTGGCCTTCCAAACACTAACCGAACCCATGGCCTTCAATTCCACGTCGTATATATACCGTACTAGATATACCGCTGTCATTTCATCTCCGCACAACTGAAAAGAAAAGAAGAGGCTGGAAATTAACAAAACGAAAACAGGACGAAGAGAGCTGGGAAGGTCGGAATAGCACCTAAGAAAAGCGAGCGAGCGAGAGAGAGAGAGAGAGAAGATCTCGCCCAGAAGATGCAGTAAGCCGAGGAGGCGAGCTCTGGCTACGGCGCCACACAGTCGGGGTTCGCACCTGCCGCTCGGGAGCTCCCGAAGCATGCAGCTTTCGCGGGCGCCGAAGGCCCTCAAACTCGGCACGACAAGAAAAAGGAACACTCTACTTCTTGCGAGGCTGCGGCGACGCCGCGGCGCCTCGCCGGCAGTAAGACGCCGCCGCTACCGCGAGGTCGTCTCGGACGCAGCTTCGCTCCTACCGCTGCTGCGGGCTTGAGTGCACGGAGCGCTCGGACAAACGGCACGAAAAGAAAGGAAAAGAAAAAAAAAAGAAAGTACATGCATGTCGCGAGCACTTTGTGCCCCGTGTAGGCACTCCGAAGACATGTCAATGCCGACACACGAGGATAACAATAATGTGCAGAATTTTGTTTTGTCGCTCGATGTTATACAAAACTTGCTGTCTATTATACAGTGTATATTCGTTTTAGTTACCGCTGGAGGAGATAATTTGTTTCTTTAGGGGTTCCATCTGGAGGAAATTAAGGGCCGGAATGACACCAGGTGGTAGTTTAAAGTGTAGTGACGATACTTTGATCTCGCACTGGTTCGGTTTTCTGCCAGATCTAAACAGAAGGAAGAAATTTTACTTCCGCTCGCAGCATAAACTGTGCGCGCTTAGGGTTTGAAGGACATATTGGTAAGCCGTAATACCGTCCTACGTGAACCTCTTTGTAATTTTAAAGGCGATAGTTTTTTCTGGGGTACGACGTAAAAATTCTGTCTCTCTGTCACTCGCCACGCCAAAGTGGGAAAATGCTTGAACACGAACTATTTATAAGCAGGACCATTTTAAAGTACTAAAATTACTGAAACGGCTCACACATGCACACATTATTCAGTGCTGAGGAAACCTCGGGCTTGTTCGAGGAAAAATGTAGATACATAAATGAGAGTACCTGCGTTCTCTGAATTAAGAATAGACGTCGGGTCGGCTTTTACGATAGCAAATTAAAAATCTTGCGTGTTAAAAAGCTGCCGACGAGAGTCAAGATAAAAGAAAACATTAGCAAACGCTTTCGGCCATTGTTGTTGCAAGAAGAACAAAAAACCGAGGTCCAAACAGATGGTGCGCGCGCAGTGCGAAGGCGGGAAAATTGAATTTAATTGAACACCCCCACCGATTGCATTCACATGGGTGGCGAGCTATGAGGCTGAAGTGCGTGACGAGATGAGAGAGCTGTAGAGAGAGAGTAGATAGAAGAGAGAGAGAGAGGAGAGAGGGAGGAGAGAAGAGAGGAGTAGAGAGAGAGAGGAGAGATGTAGAGATGAGAGACGAGGAGAGAGAGAGAGAGAGAGAGAGATGGCTGTGGCGGCACAAAACTATTGTCTTTGGACCTATGTTAGCATCAGAGCAGGCAGAAACACGGCATTTTTATTGTCGTTTTAAACGGTTCACCCACGCTTCTTACCAAACTCTAAATAAATGTTTATTTTTAATATTTCCCTCGTATCTTTATTCTGTATGCTGTGTCTAAAGAGCCCCAGACATCTGTACAAACCGGACGTTTTTCAAGCAGGAAAAACAAATACACAAAGGCAGCGTTAAGTCAAAAACTACCAATCGAAGTGCAACAACCCCATCCGCTATATATATCAATAGTACAGAAACACGATACCACACACGTGATGCGCGGAATATGGGGTAGAAGTACGCGACGATATCGTCATGAGCGAAATTGAAACTAAAACAAAGCATAAGAGCGCCTTCAATAAAAATAAACTTTTACGCTTCACACACTCTCAGTTGAACAAGTGAATTTAAAATGCACCTGTGATGACGCATGAAGACGCGGGAAGTAGACCTGTGGCGACGATGCTGAATAAATAACTTATTTCCGTCTGCGTCGCGGTTCGTCTGCGTTTCCCATACATTTCTTTCAAAACGACGTAACTTAAGACGTCCGGATAGATGTTTTCAAATAAAAACAGACCCGTGATATCGCTGAGAAATCAAAACCGTCAACGACCACCTCTCTTTTGTTTCTTTCTGTCTTTTTTTTAGACGGCGTCCAAGTGGCTCAACTTTATTATTTCACGTAAACATCACACACGGCGTTCAAATGCATCGGTACCCTCGGTGAGGGCTTGCACGAAACCATCTCACTTGCACAGCGTAAAAAAGCGCCAGGGCAACAAAAGAAAACTGAAAATGCCAAAACCGTTTCTTCAGCGAACGTAAAAATTGTCGCGTTTGCTCAAACGTGCCATCCGGAGCGTACCTTGCAGGCGGCATTTTATGGCAGACGACAACTTCGGTCGATCGTAGCAGCGCGATGACGAGTGACAACGCTCGTTTCGAGCGCAACCCCAATTTCGATTTGCGCACGGTGATTGGACATTATTGCGGAAGCAATTTGTCCGTCTGTCGGATGCTGAAAGAGGAACTGCGTCTTCAAAGGTAGTTGCCTTGGCGTACGAAATTATCTATATTCACTAAGAATTATCAGAGTCCTTCAATGCCTTTCCGATCATGAAACTTCGCCATCACGCTATGGGAGAGCTTCGTACGCTGCCGCGCCGCGGCGCTGGCGTTGATCGGAGGGCAGCCGGGGGCGTGGTCAGAGCGCGTTTGGCAGGGAACGGACCACGGAGTACCGTAATTACCCGATTCTAACG